>OY982565.1:8988356-9337156 GCA_963859945.1 Euplagia quadripunctaria | reverse complement strand
AGATATATTTATTTGACAATAGGGTGACCGAGGGGCACCCTAAAAGACTGGAACGCTTTATGATTCATGAAAAAAAACTTTATCAACATTTAATAGCATTCCCCACTAGTAGGCAGAACACCCAATGACTTTGATATTTTTGACGGCATTAATTAAAAAATTATAAAGCTTCCCGTGCCAGCCGCCCTGCAGCCATTGTTCGGGCCCACAAAGCATTTATATCGCGGAAAAAGATAAATATGCGAGACGCAGGTAATTGCGTACGCTTTTATTGAGCTGTTGTTTGATTTCAAAGGCTTTTTATTGTGAACAACATTTATTGCGCGTATGTACGTATTGACTTAACAATCGAAGTCTTTAATGAACTCGCTTTATTGGAATTTTACGATACGCTTTTTGTGATTCGTAATAAAATCATGAATGTCTGTCTAGGCTTACTGACATTTATATGCAGTACTTTATTTTTTTCTGTCAGTGTCAGTCACTACTGTCAGTTAAAAAAACAATCACTTTATGATTCTTTTTTTAACTGACAGCGTGTGTATGAATTTGATTTCAGTTGGTACTGTTCTAAAGTGTGTATATAAAACATAATTTCAAATGAAAATGAACACAGAAGACCTATTTAGCTAGATGTGTTTCGTTTATTTTAAATAAAATCAAAATTTATGCAAATGCAAACCTAATTGTAAGAAAACCTCAGAGGTAAATATTTTTCCTCATCGCAATAAAACGGCTGGAAGGTAAGGCGATGATTTTCCGTAACAATGCTTCCCTTAGGAAAGTGGAAGTAATTATGATTGAGCACAAAATGGGTAAAAATAAGGTGGAGTATTGTTTCAGACATAATTAGGGTTTGTGGTCCCGGCGGGTAGGCTGCCCCAGAAATATGCAAGTCATACTGAGTTCATCCTATACTGGATCAAATGTATTTCATTGCTTTTTATTGTTCAGATAATGGTATTTCTGCTTTAGTTAATCGCTCTTTTACCAATTCTATAATTTTAATCTAAGGTTTTTGAAGGGAAGTTTTAGGACAGCCTTTATACGTTTAAGATCAAAACATTGTCCGAAAAACATTATGAGTTGAAATAAAAATAATAATAATTAATTTACATTTAAAATATAGGTTATAAGCTGACGGATAAAAAACTGGTCTCAAAAGTAGTCTTTAAATATCTGGATTTGTAGATTGTTCCACTGCTAGGTAATGGAATAGTGTCAATTTAAGAAGAAGATTAGTCGTCAGTGAATTAATGCTGCTTCGCAGACTTCAGAAACCTTCGAAAACATTATGGAAATCACGAATGCAAATTTTGTCACCTTTAAGTACATTTAAAGCAATTGATAATAAATTTGTAGTGTGCACATTACTTTATAATACCTAAAGTGGCTGACTGTGGATATTAACGACAGGTTAAACATCTCTGTTATTGCTGTTAGTGTAAATAGTTGACAAAATGTGAATGAAATATAATAATACACGTTTACAAATTAATACGTACATCAATTTATATCAAGAAAGTCATATTGAATTAACATATCACACCGCGGTTGAACGTTACGGCAAGGAGCGACGATTATGAATATTAATATGTCGGCGACACTGCAGGTTAGCGGTTTAACGGTAATTCGAATAGACAAACCTCTCTCGACACCGAACCTTGCTGCCTCTGTTTGACACTGAACTTATTGATGCTGGATGTGTTCTTATAAAAGGTAATATTGGTGGGTAAATGAAAAATGGTTATCGGCAAATACAACTCTTCTAGTGTTTTGTCTTTAATCATATTTTGAAATTTTGGTCAATAATTATTTTTAAACAATCGAGACTTAAATGCATACCTAGTAGACGTATCGATCGTAGTGCACTTATCCGAGACAACAATTTACAATGATTACAGCGATAAAGTAACGGTTTAGTCATAATTATTCTTAATTACTTTTAGTAGTATGTGAATGTATCACTTATAAAGGAAAAGAGTACAGTTAAAGGGATAAATCATTCTTCCTTGCATTGCACTCAGATACACCTATATTATCACTAGATAAAGACAAGTATTTGTTTACTTAGTAATTATCTATTCAAATTAATTTTTAAACTTTCACATTCCATGACACATAATTAATAATTACGTGTCATGGAATGTGAAAGTTTAAAATTATTAATTATGTATAAGTACGGGAATAGGTTGCATTAGTAGTGCATGTAGTAAAAAGTTTTAATTGAATATTTTGCAAGATAAATATCATTTAATTCATTTAAGGTAGGTAAAGCTTTATCTTTTAATATAATTTGTTCACACAGTTTGCCACTTCGCGAACAATAGCTTTGCGTACTTTACTAATTAGAGTCAATTCATATCCGCCCGCTTCGATCCTATTGCTTCTAAGATAAAGCCATAATTAAGGGCCTTCTCGATCGATTAAGTTAAGCCGAGTTTAAATAGACGTTAACTCCAAGAGAAAGGTTTACTCCGGCGTGAAATGGCATTAGGTTCTCGCGCGTTTTATGCGCCTCGACGAGACGAGTCGCTAAGAAAGGGGGATTTAATGGGAGATTGACTTAATTAGGTAGCGCCGAAAATTAGCTCAAGTATTTTTGATTGATACGACTTAAATGGATTTGTAAGTTTACGGGGATTGAAACCCTTGGACGGCTAAAGAGGTTAATCTTTTGCGAACTTTGTTAACAATAGGTTTAAACTTGTTATAGAACATATTGTCTAGTGTTAAAATCATTATTACGATTTATTTTTTATTGTACATAGAACTGTAATGCAACGAGTTACACGCTCCTACCCGCTTTTCGCGACAACTACCACTTGTACCATACGCCATCAAAAATTATAACAAACACTTTACTGAAATCGACCTATTTGCATTGTTCGCTTTAATATTAAGCTAGAAATTGTGAACACTCTGTGATCACTTAGCATGTAAGTGGTTACTAACCTTGTTATTATAATGTACTGTAATTTTTCAGTTATCCGTGGAAACGTAGTGGATTGTACGTTAACCCATAATACAATACGTACAATTGTTTGTCTTCCTAAAAAAACCTTTATTCATATTTTATAATAGTAATTATTCGTCATTGATTTTATTTATAAATCATTCACCAATATTAACACTGTATTCGAAGAAAGTATACTTTCGTTTTGTGAGAGAGCAGTGCCAATAAAACTAAATCGAACTTGAAATAAGTAAATATATTTTCTATATCCTTTTGCTCGAGAGTACAAAATTTATGGCTTCGGCAAATACTTCAACAATGAAAGTATGAAAGCTGAATATGAATCAAATATTTGATAAAACCAATACCTATTTACATAACTACAGTGGCGGATTTACCAATAGACTGAGTAGGCTGAAGCCTAGGGCGGCAGATTTTAGGGGCGGCAAATTTAGGGCCTACATTATTTTTTATGTCTTGTCCTGGGGTATCGAATTAGATAGACCGACCGGTACGGGCGGCAATATATATACTCGCGGCAAATGTGTAAATTCGCCGCTGCATAACTATATGTTTAGTTTACTTATATGTCTTAGCTGTTTTCTTTGATTATGAGTACCTACTTATAACATGAGTACTTATGGATTCTACTAGATATAAGTTTACGAAACGTTTTGTGTTTACAGTAAACTATAAGAACGGATGACTGGCCTGTTGGCCTAGTGGTTAGTGACCCTGACCGCTATGCTTATAGGTAGTGGGTTCGATTCCCACCTGAGTCTGGGTGTTCATTGTGTCCGTTGTTTCTATTTTTGTAAAGTCCCCCGCGACACAGGAGTAATACCTAATGCGGGAGAAGTCTTAAAAAAAAAAGGATGAAAGTTTTTAAGGATTAGGAGGCTCTCTGCTTGCGTAACTCTATTAACCGTCAGTGAAGCTCAGAGCGCGAGTGTAAATTGGCCTTAATAGGTCAATATCGATTACAGTAGTAGCACTAGTCGGAAGTAAAAAAAGAACAACGAAGAGATAGAGCAAGTGAGGGAACCTACGGATCTCTGTGTCTGGTGGTGTAGGTGTGTCTGCGTGTGTAACACTGTGTAACGTGTTTGTTCACTAAGACATTCGATTTTAAAGTAATGTAAATTCTAGTTATTTTCTAAACAAATCATACTGATAATAAAAAAAAACTGTCGAACTTGATTTTGCGTTAATATTATTATTCTTAATAAATAGTCGTACATACATATACGTGTAAAAAGTTATAGTTGCCGACGTGTCTGAAACATTTTCACAAAAATTAAAACGATATAACGATTAAAAACTAACATTTTTATTTATTAAAGGTAAACATAATAAGTGGAATATAAATTCCCCGCTGACGTACATTCCCAAAACGATTTTTATCGAAAACTGTTGACCTCCCAAACGTAATAGTTAGCACGTTCTTAACGCATTTCATGTTCCGCGGCAGTTTCGTATTATTTTTATAATTAAATCAGGCATTCTTTTGAACTTTGTGTATTAATAATTTAGTAACTGCTTTGACAGGGCACTTCCGTTTCAAGTAGCTACTACCCTTCTAATAATGCTAAAGGGTTATTCGAACAGGGACGTTCCTCAAATCACATCGATATTTTAGAGATGTTAGTGGTACAATAAAATTTTCATATGAGATAATAGAGCGCTCTTGCTTAGTAACGATATCTTTTTATTAGCTGTACTATATTAGGTGTGTCTATCCCACTAATATTATAAATGTGAAAGTTTGGATGGATGGTTGGATAGATGGATGGATGTTTGTTATTCTTTCACGCAAAAACTGCTGAACCGATTGCGATGAAACTTGGTATGTAGATAGCTGGAGACCTGGATTAACGCATAGGCTACTTTTTATCCGGATAATCCCACGGCATCGGGACTTACGCGGGTGAAACCGCGGGGTGCTGCTAGTATTCTATAATGTTGGACATTATGCCATTATATATACACTAGCAGCGTCACGCGGTTTCACTCGCGGATTGTGTCATGTCATGTCACTATATCACACTACTACTATACTAATGTTACAAAATACTACATGTTACTAATGTTATTGACAGTTATAAGGTACTTACTATTTGACTGGCTTTATAAAGAGGTCCAACCCAAATCTTTGTGATATGTATATTAAAATAATTATTAAAAAAAAACACGCACTGCAAGTTGAAACATGTCGTGTTATTAGTAGTAGTCATCAATACCAATTGCCATTTCAAGGTCACGCGTAGCGGCATCAACTAAAAAAAAATTATGGCGGATCTAGACACTAATCATCCGTAGTCGTATCCGTACCTACGGATATACATTTTTAATGATCCGGCACATCACTAATTGAAAAGTAGGGAAGATGAAAAGGTAAGGAAGGGATACTGCTTATATGGATGGTGGGGGGAGGAGTGGGGGGGGGGGTGTAAGCAATAGCAAGCCAGCTGTCGAACTGGCTGTTGCCGCGAAGTCCTAGCTCTCTAGCCTAATGCAATGAATAGAGCATAAATGAACTCTGATTTTTATTTTCGTCGAAATGTATCTTCGTCTCCGTCTTAAGTATTGCCCATCACTAGATCAGTATTGCGTGACGATACTACGACATTATGGATTATCGTAAATGTTGTACGAAATGTCAGTTTGACCTTATGCTAAGTGTACCGCTACTGAATTATTCGACAAGTACCTGTTTGATCTTTACGAGCTGCCCTTTATATGATTGCTGTCAATTTAGTTCAATATAAAATAAATAAATGTCTAGTTTGGTATGATATGAAAGTAAGTATAGGTTATCTTTGACAATATTCTTGACAATGAATATATAATTGTCAGTAGCGGTTTACAGGTGATTGCCGTGAGTTATATCCACCAAGCTATTATATAGCTCTGTACTTAATTTCTACAGTTATTTCGTATTCAATTTGTTTATTTCATTTAATGTTTTTGCTCCGATTGTTTTTAAACGTTAAAGTTTACCTGTAATATTATATAGATTATTTTATTATATATATATACTCGTATATAAGTCCTCTATATAAGCTCCGTGAACAAAAATGGTTTGTGTACGTATATTATTAAAACTGTTTAGAATTTTGTTTAGAATGTTTTGAATTATTTTTTGGTTTTGACATTATACTGTCATTTAATATATGTGCCCACTCCTGTCATTGATTAAAATAAGTGAGGTGTTTTGTTTAATTAGAGTCCGCACTACTTAATTCCGATGCATGCTGCGCCTCACTCGTGTAAAAAATGTTGCTAGCAAGAAACGCAAAATTTTCTCATCCCATCAACTTACATTGAAAAGAAAAAAAAGAACTTAATAATTTTTGGATTTTCATTAATGTAAAACAGAAATTATTCACTAATTAAACAACACCACAAGATTTAATAATATTTTAATGCAATAACTATGATCTTCATGCTCAAGTGCATACCAAACATTTAAGTTTACCATATTTGGGGATTTATTGATCTGAGTGCAGTGCATTAGCCATTACGACAAGAGATTTTTCAGGCAGATTTGGCACCACTTTTTCACTCACGTGTTTAAATCGTACGATCCACGACCAGTACGATCTCCGATAGAATATACCCAGGACCCTAGGTATACATATGTAATACTGTAATTAGTCTAAAGATATTTTGGAACCGACTAAAACGTGTTAAAATTTTATGTTTATTACATTCATGTGGCACGACGATGACAGCTTTATAAATAAATATTGTTTCACATCATTTACAGTTATTTGTAAATAATTCATTTAAGATGAATTATAAACAACAATTAACGATGTTGATAAATTTACCCACAACGGCCAACTAACAAGTAAAGGAAGGTATCTTCAGCTACATCTGCAATCTCAAACTGCGTTTGTATATATTTCCTGTACCAAGCAAGTTTATTTAAAGAATATAAAACAGGACATTAAGAACACCTGGGAGCTAATGAGCCGCCCTCACTTTAGAATAACTTATCTGCGGGAACATGGAAATTTACTGTGATTTAACAACAACAACTTTTGTAGAAATTTATAAAAGTTATGTTTGTTTAACAGCCTGAATAAGGGTAATAATACTGAAACAATCGTGTCTAACAGACCCAAATTTCATGCTGACATGTATTCTACTCTTTAAATGTTTAGAGGACCATAAAAGATAGATCGGACGCTAACAATATATCGTAAAATAACTATTAGGTAAATTTGCTAGGTGTTCAAATGCCAATAGAAGATACCGGACGTTGATTCGAGATTGTCGAAATAGTTCAATTTTACTAAATGTTGAGGTCTTCAAGGTCTGTCTCAAGAGATTGACTGTTCTTTAAATTAGATCTTTAAAATTTTAGTACAACTATTTTCAGAAAATTAAAAATATGTCAATCCGGATTTAAAACAGTGACATATTATTATGCATAGGTACTTATTGTAGCCAGCTTCACTCCACTGCTCTGTTAATAGTATTGTAAACAATCGTTGTAAGAGAACATACGACCTATGAATGATAAATATTGCCCAACTACAACAGTTCACGGCTGTACCAACTGAGCTATCGAAGGTACATGAGTGTAAGTGATTAGTGATTACTTACCTCAGTTTCAAACAAAAAATAAATAAATGAAAGTTAAAAAATCTCCTTCGAGCCGGATTTGAACCAGCGACCTATGGATAACAATTATTTCCCAACTACAGTCCACCGCTCTACCAACTGAGCTATCGAAGGTACATGAGTGTAAGTGATTATTTGATGCACTTTGAAGAAAAAAATAAGTACAAATAAAAAAAGCTCCTTCGAGCCGGATTTGAACCAGCGACCTATGGATGACAGTTATTTCTTTACCAGCTACAGTCCACCGCTCTACCAACTGAGCTATCGAGGGTGTGCAAATAAATCCAAATACGCAATTCACAACAGTTGAAACGCAACTAAGCGTTAAGTAACCCAGTTTGTTGTAACTTTGAACATAATCAAATTACGTGCTAAGTATTGTTCATTACACAATAGTTTGGTATGTAGTCATTTACGTGAGTAACTGCTGTAACTCACGGTCGACATTCTCGGGGACCTCGTTAAGGCTCGTTTTGTCCGATACGGGACGGGTCGGAAACAGCACGACTATCGCCAGCCGCCACGACAGTTTCTATTCAAATTAGCCGCAATCTCACTGCTATACCAAAGTTCCACATTAAAATTAACCGCTTTATTTCCCTTGTGTTTTGCGTTCATTGACGCTTACGTTTATAATGAAATTTAGAACGACGGTAGCGATATGTCGATGGGAAGTTTCTTTGTGTATGTTGTCGTAAATGTAGGGGTGGGTACATCGATAGACGGTCGTCTGAGCAGTAGACAACACGTCACTGTTTCCGGACGTGGACGTCGCGTCGTTCAAAATGCGTGCAAACTAAAGTTCTGTTGCCATTCTAGGTATATAAATTCTATGTTAGTTATTTTATGAATACTGTTTATTCAGTGGAATGTCTTATGTAACTTTTAGGTCTGGATGGAACATATATCTTATTATTATAGGGACAGTACGAATCCGATTGAACAGAAGGTATTATTTGGTTTATTTTCCGTGATATCATTGATGCAGGTGACGTGCACTTGCAATTTATAATGTTAACAAAAACTGCTCATCTACACCTACGATCCCAGTATAAGAAGGAAATATCATCATGTATAAACCTGTATGGAAACAGAAGATGTCGGTACTCTAATTATGCTCTTTTTTAAATGAGAAGAGGGATCAACTAGCTACTCACACTTCCCCCCATAGGGAAAGTGGGTACTGTCCTGTAAGTTGTAGCCATTGAGCTACACGGTTTTACAAAACCAATAAACAGATATAACTGTGGTTCAATTGTTTTGAATTAAAACTATATATTAGGTCACGTACACCAAGTACGTCAAGACTTTTGTCAAAACAAGATAAACGATAATGTCACCTTTACTTATTTTTAACGTTGTTATCTGCAATTTATCAATATCTTTGAGCTATTGTTTAGTAACATTAAATTGAACTATAATTATTTTTATAGTATTGTCTTACGTATGTCCTAACTGCGTGGTGTGGTTAGTTACAACAAGACATGATCATAAGAGTTTCGATCGAGTTTGTTAGGGTTGAGCGCCATTTAAAGTGTTTTGATGATCATTATAATAACAATAACGAGCATCTCCCCGTTAAGGAGGCTACTGTCTAAGTTGGAGCTCCATCCTTAGTGTTGCAAATGTTGTAAATAATAAAAAGAAAAACATTAAAGAAACGTCGTAAAAATTGTATCCAACATTACTATTTACTACATCTTTAATTATACGTCTGAAGAGAAAGTATACATCTATCTCAGAATTTTCTCAAATTTTTTGGAACAGTATTTCTAATATCTTTACCCGACTTACACTCGTTATTCCAATATTTACTTTATTCCTTTGCGATACAGTTTAATTTATCGGTTCTTGCAATATATATGTACGTCTTTATACGCGCAGTCATACGTGAGCCCCACTCTTTTCTTGCAATTCTAAGAGTGTTCGCCTCTCCGAATTTCTTAAGCGTTGTTGGTTTTTAAACATTCTTACGTGCCTTCGATAGCTCAGTTGGTAGAGCGGTGGACTGTAGCTGGTAAATAATTGTCATCCATAGGTCGCTGGTTCAAATCCGGCTCGAAGGAATCTTTTTATAAATCTATTATTTATTTAAACTTTGTGCATATAGTTTGTACAGAGGCGGACGGGCAATGGCATTCGGTACCAGTCTACCTTAGCATGATGCAGAAACTAATGAAGCAAGCTTAAAATGAAAAAAGTATTTTAGTTAAGTGGCATTTTTAAAGACATAAAACTAAAACAATAAATATACTAAAATTACATGAATTCTATGATTAATCAAACTGACCTATACGATATGAAGACTCGTTAAGTCGTATGACCTTACGAGTATCATCGACTATTGATTCCATTAATTTGTAAACTCGATTAAAATCCGGTTCCGTACTACCTTTGCAGCTGTACTTTCAGCTAAGCATCTCAGGGTACAGATACGTTTAGATGATATGAAGATCTTTTGGGGAGGTTAAAAAAGTTTCATAGCAAAGGGGAAAGAATACCACCTTGAGGGACACAAGGTTTCAAATCACAACGATCAATTCAATTCAGGAAATTCATTAATGTATTAATCCATGTCCATGTTTTTAAGGGATTTTAAGAACCCTTCCAGTGCATATAGTGAGATCTTTAGAGGATAGAGGAATCAGAGTAAAATATCAGTATTGACAATGATGAAAGCGTATGAGAAATCAAACGCTACGAGCGTGTAATGTGTCCCGTTACTTTAACTACAGCAGATGATGTGCTATGCGCAGAACGGAACGATTGCTGAGACTGAAGACTAAAAGAGAATTTTTGTAGATAGAATAAGATTTTCGAACGTACGGAGGGGATTAACAATGACATTGATACAAATGGATAAATAATTAGTATAAATATAAATTATACAGGACGTAACAGAAAGATCTGTAGCCGGACGAATCCTTAATTTAGCTGGAACAAAAAATAGGACTGAAAAAAACATGTTAATTTTTTTGTATTCGGAAAATGCTTTTCTTCTTGTAGGTGCACATTTTTACGAGCTTTTACTTAACTGGTAATATTTATAACTTGATGACAATGTCGAATTTTGTAAGCTGAATGAAAACACGGACACACTTATCCTACGGAGTTGAAATTAAAAATTTTATTTGTTGATTCATTTCTGGTGACAGTTCATTTTTATGACAAGAATTACCTGATTCTGCACCTAGAATTGGTTCCAGGAATCTCCTCAACGGCCAACAGTCCTGAAAGGAAACTTTATACAAGCATTGAATTATGATTTACGGCATTTAAGTCATCGTGAATTGTCATGAGAACCAAACGTGTGTGCCAAATTTCAGCACGATAGCTTCAGTGGAAGTGGGTGACATATTGATTGCAAAATGACAAATATATAAAAAAAAATTCGGACATTTCATCAATATTTCTGGTATAAACCCATGGTATAATTCATGTCAGCCCTCTCCCTTGGTAATTATTAGCTTTATCGGTCAATTTTCAAGTTTAATTTATCGGTTTCAAAATAAGATGTTCTACCAACCACAAATTTTCCTAAAATTTCTTAACACTTTAGGTACGTTATTTACGGGGTCTATAATACGACCATAAAATTTGCCCACACCTTTCTGAAACAACCTGTATATACAGGAGAATATTTATGATGAGCAATACGATTAATCATGCGTCAACCAAAGTCATCGAATGTTTCTGCAATCGACTTAACAGATATAATTACCAACTGAGATTGTTATCACTCGTCAACGTGAAAGTATGAATACAAATTATGTATGTCAAATCATAGACTACGTACGTGTACGTGTGTATGTGTTAAGGTGCACGAGTGTGAGTAAATGCCTGAGTTGGTTTGCAGAAAATAAATAAAATGAATGCCAAAAAATGCTCCTTCGAGCCGGATTTGAACCAGCGACCTATGGATGACAGTTAAATATATACCAGCTACAGTCCACCGCTCTACCAACTGAGCTATCGAAGGTACATGAGTGTGAGTAAATACATGTGTCAGTTTGAACGGAACAATAAAATAATAGTCAAAAAAAATTACTCCTTCGAGCCGGATTTGAACCAGCGACCTATGGATGACAATCGTTAACCAGCTACAGTCCACCGCTCTACCAACTGAGCTATCGAAGGTGTATGAGAGTCATTGAATTTGGCCACGATTTTATATAAATACATATTATGACTTACATTAAGTACTTACATAATTACAACATAACTGCGCTAGCGCATATAAACTGCTTGCTTATTTATATTTGAATATACATACATTTAAATATATACCTAGTAATGGCAAATGAACGAAGAAATGCATGTGATGAATTGTATCTCTTTAAACACCGAAAAGGATAAAAAAGGAAACTCCTATCTCAAAGCCCAGCAACGCATTTATGACTCTTGAGTTGCAGGTGTCCATAGGCGAAGGTAGTCACTTACCATCAGGTGACCCGTCTGCTCGTTTGCCCCCTATAATATAAAAAAGAAAAGAAAGGATAGTATTAAAAAACTCGTTTCATCTCTAAATGATGTTCTCATGGTTGATGATGACGCCCTACACTGGAATAACTCTAACCCATATCGACAACCTTTTAATTCTCTGTACGAATAGATGACAGATGCAAATAATAAAAAAAAACAAAGTATCTGTTGAAGGAGAAGGTTCACAAAAAGCAATCTGCAATTTCATTATATTGTACAAGCTGAATTGAGATTCATTAAAGGGTATATTCATAGTGTGTTGTTTATAAATGTGCGCCTACACTAGGAAAAGCATTCTTTTTTTTTTAAGCTAAATCAACTATTTGTCGGCTACACATAATGCACCCAAAATTTGATCACACCTTTCTGTAACAGCCTGTATATATTTAGCTTTTTTTTCAAACCACTCGAACAAAAGTATAACATTATTGAATAATTCCTAAAAAATCGATCCGGCTCTCGGGTTTACAGATAGAAGAGCTCAAAAAAGTTGGTTGGTTATGAAGGCATTGGACCGACTAAAACCACGCTGTGCCTTTGACAGCAAAGATATTACCCGACACAGAGGTATAAGAGGCGGTTGAGAGGCAGAATTAAGGGTTGGCTAGGTGGAGGTCTGTCAAAGATCGTCTCCGTTGTCTATGAATCCGAACTGACAGTGAACCATTCCAGGGCGGGCCGGTCGAACATACAAATGTCCATCATCTCGAAAGACTTAAAAGACAGTAATTCTGTGCGCCCTTTTATCGTTGCTCCACTTTATTTTGATCATCTTGATAGATAGCATACTATCCAAATAAAAAGAATTGTTTTAAGATGGATCCGGACGATATTGTGTTGACGAGTGAGCTATCAAACGCGTTTAAGGTAAACAAAAGAAATCCGTTGGAGCTGGATTTGTAGTTAAGTGAGCTATCGAAGGTATAAGAGACCTTAAATACAAAAAAGTAAGTAATAAAAAACTCCTTCGAGCCGGATTTGAACCAGCGACCTATGGATGACAATTTTTTACCAGCTACAGTCCACCGCTCTACCAACTGAGCTATCGAAGGTGTGCTAATCTTTCTGAATTTATACACGGCTATGTATAATTCTGTATGATAATATTAATTACATAATATTACATGCAACATTATGATGTGGAGTGTAAATCTTGCAACATTGCATAAATTATATTGTAATTGCGTGACGTTGCCATCAAGCACACTGTTAAATTAAAACTTCAAGGATTTTAGACCATTGAATGTTTTACATTTCCCCATTACCATATTAGTTATCACATGATCAAAAAAAAACCTTATAGATTATTTACTTTATGTATTAAAGTTCTTTCTCTATTTTACAAAATTTTATTTTGATCTAACTAGTCTGAAACAATTTTTCTTAAGAATTCGAGGTTAAATACTATATTCCCTAAACAGTAGGCAAATCTTCATACACTAGGAATTCGTATCAAAAACAAGTACAAACTAAAAAAAAATGATTACCCCCGTTTTAAAAATCGCTTCAAAAATGAAAAAAAGAGCTAATGATCTTTGAACGGCTGTTTAGGTTATCTAGTTGTTGTTTTTTTTTTTGAAATGTGACTTACCTTTCAAAAAAAAATCAACTAATTCTCTAAAACAAAAAAAATCTGAAATATGTATTTCAAGTTAAAGCTCAGTCGGTGGTGGACCGAACTGTTAGAAATAGGTTTCAAAATAATAAATTTAGTTAAATGTTAGTAAAATAAAATAACCTACTTATTGGATATAAAATGTATATGATCGGGTATTTTTGATCGATTTTAAATATTTCAAAACCAGTATAAAAAGCCTTTCGTCCAAAGTTATGAATAGTTTTATTTGCAATAAATAACATTAAAATGTCGAATTTTAAGTTCAAACTTAGAGTAATGACTGGCCTGTTGGGCTAGTGGTTAGTGGTACTGATTGCTGAGGTCGTGGGTTGGATTCCCGTCCAGGACAATTAATTGTGTGATGAGCATGATCATTTGTTCTGTGTCTGGCTGGGTGTAATTTATCTATTATATGTATGTATTATATTTAGAAATATTTAAGTATGTCTATCAGCAGTCTGGTTACCATAGCACAGGCTTTGCCTAGTTTGGGATCAGACAGCCGTGTGTGACGTGACATGTGTCAAGTTGTTATTATTATTATTATGTAATGAGCAAATAAAAGAAAACAGAAATTAGATTCGTCACTTGAGTCCCCAGTTAATATATACTATACATAAGAACTGATTATATTGAACGTGGGTAAAATTATTTAATAAACGAGTTCAGTATTTTCTACCTAAAATTAACTTTTTATTTTTTGAAATCCATTTAAGCTTCTTCATGAATATTTTTAATCGAATCGGCCGCGTGCTAGGGCATTACTAATTGACTACTAACCGGACTGTCAAAAAGAAAATAGAAGAATGGGCAGAGTACAGTCAGCGTCAGTTGGTACTCTCGTATCCGACAGGACATGCACCAAGTACCAGGAGAGTATAGATCTTTCCTAAATTCAAACGGCTACACATCACTTAAGCAGAAGCAGGCGTTTAATAGGGTGATGTGTGCCGCTCTCTCCCTTCAAAACCAGCTCTCAGTTTTGGCACGCAACTGAGTTTTACTGGGGTCCCAGGGTTCACACGGGACTGGACCTGCCCCGTGACGCAAAACCACATGACCTTAGTCAAAACTATTCTAACATTTTACTTCACCGTTCAAATGTTATCAATGTTATTAATATTAGCCTCCACTTTTATAACCACGTTTCCGTAAATAGTTCTAATGATTAAAAAAAAGTAGATTTGATGCTGATGATAATTTTGTTCTCAATTAAGTTATTGTTACTGGTTATGTGATTTTAAATATAGGGCAATACTAAAGTGTCTGTAAGGTAAAATTAAAACTCTAATTAATTTACAAGGCTGTCAGTTCTTGCTACCATTAATGAATGTAACATTTTCTGTGTGAGAGAAGAAATAAAATTATTATTATTAATGTTAGACTATGGTTTTAGATTCCCCATATATTGTCTCTGACGGCCGACCCAAAAGGAAGCTCGGCCTGTGATGTCACGAACTTAGGCACATTTCCATGGAGATAACGAAAACTTTTTATTGGTACATAAAGAGGTCGCGTAAACAAAAGATAACGCGCTTATAAATATTACTTTGATTCTTTCCCGATTTATAATATTCCAAGAAAGTTGTCTTGTCTTAGTCCAAAAAACTCCTTCGAGCCGGATTTGAACCAGCGACCTATGGATGACAGTTATTTCTTTACCAGCTACAGTCCACCGCTCTACCAACTGAGCTATCGAAGGTACATGAGTGTGAGTGATTACTTGAGTCACTTTGAACAAAAAAAAATAATATAAATAAAAAAAAACTCCTTCGAGCCGGATTTGAACCAGCGACCTATGGATGACAGTTATTTCTTGACCAGCTACAGTCCACCGCTCTACCAACTGAGCTATCGAAGGTATACAGATATGCATAAAACAGTTGACTGCAAACTAACGTATTAAGTAATCACGAAGGTGAAAGGTGCTCTACTTCGGCATGAAGCGAAAGCATACGCACGTATCTTTTGCAATCGTTGTGCGTGACGTCACATTTTGTTTACATTGCATAACACAAGTGTAGTAGAATCCATTACTGTATAATTTACAGTATTTTTTTTTTGTTTATTTTTGACATAAAAATAACTCATTTTTAAACTTTCGCGTTCCATGATATAATTATGTATTTACACGGCGATCACGAAATAGGTATTACATATCTCTGAATTGAGTGAGTTTGCCTGTGACCACGGCCAGTGTAACCTGGTCGAAACGTTTCTAAAATTAGAATTACTAAAACTAGAAAGAAAGAAAAACATTTATTCTGACATTCACAGGACTGTACACAATTATTACAATAAAAATAAAAATAAATAAAACTGTAAGCAACTAAACTAAACTAAACTCAAACACTTCCACCGATAGGAAGTCTGCGTTCAAGACAGTGTTATTTCAACACGGGCTAGATTTTACTGCACCTTGCACTGCACCCTTGTCAAATCCTCCATATTATTTGCATATTAATTGGGTTTTAGGAACGACGGAGATCCTAACAGTAAAGCCGCTTTCTAACTAATGCGCGATACGACTGTGGGGATGATTCCTTTAACTAATTTGACGTTGAAATTATACATTTAGTTAACTTTTATAGAAATTGTATAAAAACTATGCTTAAAAGACTATTTTGCTGGCCCGACGAATACTATTAAAGGGAGACTTAACACTCACTCACTAACGCCACTCAATTATAAGACGTCGTTAAGTCACTCGCACTTTACAGTGAATTGTAGTAATAAAAATAGACTTAACGCCATCTTATAATTGAGTAACATTTGATTGTTCACCCATGTGGCTATTTTTGTTACTGTAATACTCCATTATAATTATATATAATAGGTCTTTACCTATGAATTGCCGTTCTGCAGTACTGGCTATTACAAATATTTTTTTTTCTTTTGGGTAAGAATTTAAATTTCAAATTAATTTTATTTTAAAAACATGGATTTCTTTTTACAAAAGTAGTCGTTTGTTTATTGATTAGTGTTATGTTCTGATCGCATTTCAATCTTTTTCGTCATCATGCATTCGTTAAAAATTAGAGTAATTATGGAATACTAGCAACTTGCTCGCTTCGCACGGGTGGCAGAAACATCTTCTACAATCATCAACATATTTCAATCAATTTACACAAAATATTAACAAATTATACACCTAAAACTTCCTCATGAATCACTCTGTCTGTTAGTGAAAACCGCATGAAAATCCGTTGAGTACTTTTTCAGTTTATCGTGAACAGACAGACAGACGCGGCGGGGGACTTTGTTTTATAATATGTAGTGATGTAGTGATTAGTACCGTCGCGGCAGCAACGCGGCACACAACATCAACGACATTTACGGAGTTAACACTGCAAGCCAACGCACCGCCTGTTATTGGTTTGACCGCTTCCGTTCTCGAAATTTTGACCTGAAAAATGAACCTCGTGGTCGTCTTAAAACTTTGGTCGACAATGACGAATTAAAGGTAATTGTGCAAGCTGATGATACTTGATACCACTCTGCGGCTGAATTAGCAGCACCTTTCGATGTTAGCGTCAAAACAATATTGGTCCATTTGCGTCAAATTGGCAAGGTAAAAGCATGACAAATGGGTGCCCCACGAACTCAGTGATCACCAGCGCGAAGTACGTGTCGGGACGTGCCTTGCACTGCTCAACAGGCGCACAAACGAAGGAGTTTTGAACCGCATTGTTACCTGCGACGAAAAATGGATTCTGTTTGACAATCGCAAACGCTCAACAAGTTGGTTGCATCCTGGTTCAGTACCTGAACAATACCCTAAAAGAAAACTTACCTCTAGAAAAGTGATGGTCACTGTTTGGTGGTCTAGCGCCGGTGTGATTCGTCACAGCTTCTTACCAAATGGGATGAGCATTACTGTAGATGTGTACTGTGAAGAACTGAATACAATGATGGAGAAGTTCGCACATCTCCAACCAGCTTTGGTCAATCGTTCGTCGTCGCTGCTCCTGCACGACAACGCGTGACCTCATATTGTACAGCAGATGATCTCCAAGTTGCAAGAGCTCACCAGACCTTGCACCTACAGACTTCTACTTTATCCAGAATTTGGAAAACTTCTTGGCGGGAAAAAATTCAATACCCGAGAGGCAATACAAAATGCCTTTTTTTTATGATATAGGGGGCAAACGAGCAGATGGGTCACCTGATGGTAAATGACTACCGCCGCCCATGGGCACCTGCAACTCGAGAGTCACAAGTGCGTTGCCACCCTTTAAGGTGTGAGTAGAAGAAGAGGGGGAGGGGGGGAAGAGTGGGAAGAGGGGGGAGAGGGGAAGGATAAAAATCCTTATTTTGAGGTTACCGGAGGCCCTAACCCTTCCCTGTCCCTTGACAGGGAAGGGTTAGGGCCTCCGGTAACCTCACTCACGCGGCGAAATGCAATGCAAGCATTGCTTCACGGCCGGTTTTCTGTGAGGCCGTGGTAACGAGCGGAGTCGAGCCGGCCCATACGTGCCGAAGCATGGCTCTCCCACATAAAAGACTTTGAAGAATTTGTTGCCTCGCGTCCAGCTGATTTCTTGAAGAAGGGCATCAATAAACTGCCACTGCGTTGGCAAAGATGCATCGATTGCATAGGTGATTAATTTGATTAATAGAAATAAAATATATGGAAAAAAAATCATTTGATTTTTTGTCATTTAAAACGGCAAGTAATTTCATAGGTAAAGAACACGCGGGGCACGCCACAATTGTGGCGGTAAGGCCCGTCATGGAGGATTGGCTGGAGAGGCGACATGGTGCTCTCTCCTACCGGATGACGCAGGTACTCACTGGACACGGCTGCTTCGGGAAGTACCTGTGTCGCATAGGCCGGGAGCCAACGTCTGTGTGCCACCACTGCGGGGGCCGCCGCGAGGATACCGCACTCCACACTTTGGTGGAGTGTTCTGCGTGGGCGCAGCAGCGTGCTGACCTCACGGCGGCCATTGGTGTGGGTAGCCTCTCGCTGGAGACTATGATTATGTCCATGGTCCAGAGCGAGAGTGCGTGGGATTCCGCCGCCTCTTTCTGTGAGGTAGTGATGGATGCCAAAGAAGCGGCGGAGAGGGAACGGGAGAGAACAAGTACTCTTCCGTCCCGCAGAAGACGCACCAGGCGCCGGAGAGTGCAAAACGATCTCCGGCCTCATTGAGCGCTTGCCTGGGGGCGACAGAAGGGGCTATCTGTCACCCTAGCAGAAGCAGGCCCGAGACGGAGGCGCGACTTGTTCCGCGCGCGCCTCTCAAAACTAGAGGGGATAGAACCATCTGCACCTCATAGTGGGGTCGCCTGGTTTAACAGGCGGCCAAGTCTGCCGGGGTTCACAGGGATTTCCTTTCTAGGGTACATCTGAGGCCCCGGCTATAAGACCCGGTGATGGAACACTGTGTGGTTTTAGTCGGTTCGAGTCCGACATACCACCTCGCCGTTTGGCCCCGGTGAGGTGATGACCCGTGGGGGTGTCCACACATTAAAAAAAAAAAAAAAAAAAAGGTAAAGAACACGCAACACCAATCTCTGGATCCTAACTAGGCATTGCTTGTAATATGGCTTCAAAACACTGATAAACATTCTTAGTTTGTTTTTATAAATATATACACTAACACCCAGACCAATTCAAAATATATAATTTACGCTTCCAAAGATTTGCATTGAGGTTGGAACTTAAAAACCTGCTAAACTAGCTACTAGTTTGATAGACCAACCAATGATAAGCGTTTACTAATGCCTATGGTGTGACTGAAGTCCTGATCTGTAATTAGTTTTTTGTAGAATTCCTTCATTTGTATTTACATTTTCCGGCCTATGTTTTACAAAGGATTTCCATATAAACTTGCGAGAGGCCTTAGCCCTCCGTAATCCGAACTTGTCGTAAAATCTATTCATAGCTGACGTGTCCTATCTATAAACTACCTCCCTGGCCAAGTTCAGGCTTCTAGTACAAGGAACCAAGGACGTCTATATAAATTTTAGCCTTTCGTGATTAGCCAGTAGAGGATTTATTGATAAATTGCACAAATAATTGCCTATGCCGATCAAACCCATAACATTTCAAGCCGTTTTAATTGGTCAGGTGTCTAAGTAGACACCTGACCAATTAAAACTTTAAGTAAACATTTTGCACATCAGAGAAGTCTAATTGATTATTTTTCCACAAAAGAAATGGAATATACCTTTAAATATAAAATCGTCGTAGGAATGTGTATTTTTACACACGTAAAATGACGCACATTAATCAGTAATCTATTGAAAATAGTTCCACATGAATCGGTAAAGTGGACACTTGGGCAAATATTTTGAATATATTGGAAACAATACGCACTCATTAAAATATTGAACTTTGTAATTTCGTGTTTTATTTTACGTTGTCCTGTCAAAATTTCTATTTTGTTTTAATTTTATATTTTAATTTTCACCCAACTCAAAAACCCACTCCAGGAAAGTAAAAAAAAAATCCATCTTTTATCAATAACGTTATCATTAAGACTATTCCAATGAGCTCATTGGAATAGTCTTTGCTATAAGTTGACGAGGAGAGTATCCTTCTGATTCCAGATGATGTTACAGCATCAGGTCAGGTTCCCATGTTATTGTAACATCATTGACGTCACAGGAAAGTAAACTGGAAATCGATCAGATCAAAAGAAATTACTCTCATTTGTTCAACGATTAGAAAAGGTCTGATGATGTTCATGGGCTGAACAGATTTTCTTGAAATATAGCTAAGAAGGCTCTCGGTCAAGTCATCTTTCTAACAAAAACAAAACTAAATTAAAATTCGTTCATCGGTTTAGGAGCTATTGTGCCACAGACAAACTCACAGATGCACCTGATACACACATTAAAATTATAAAATACCTCCTTTTTTGGGGTTAAGGGTTAAGAAAGGGGTTAGGGGTTAAGAAAAGCACTTCCATATTCCCCTAATTTAGTATTAATTATAGGGAGTCTTAATATATAAAATTAGTATTAATATATAAAAGAATTAGTCAAATTGGTCCAGTCGTTCTCAAGTGATGAAATGATTTATATTTCTTTACTATTCCGAATTCCAGATATCATTGAATCAAATAACACCGCTTAATTAAATATACATTATTGCACATACGTCTAAATGAGTATCAAGCGGGTAGTGTTATTGTATGCCGCCTTAGGGTTTTAAGTTAAATCCGGAGGTTTCAAAAACTTATTGTCAATCTAGTACTGAACATAGGAAAATATAAGGACTTTGTGTTCATTTATAGCAAATACCAACACACTAATATTTATATATTGTCCAAAATGTTCGAAACCATATTTTTTATCTCCACAGTAGTTACAATTGGAAACTTTATAACACCTAGCACACTCACTAAACTAAAACTGATTTCCATTCAAAAATCGTAATCCGAGGAGGGGGTTAAAAAGAGTTCAAGCCTTTAAAGTTCATCTATTACCGGCTACAGGTTTTCAATAGCAGAGACATTAAAGAAGTTCAAGAAATATGTATGCAGAGTCAAACACTACTTGATTATTACCGTCTTAAAGCCACGATTCGTCCAAGTAATGTAATTAATAACAATAGAAGAATATGCCATCGAATTTCGAGTCTATAAACTCAATAATACGATTAACGTTGTCTAAAGTGTATAGAATACCTGCGAAATATAGCAGCAAAGATTTCGCAAAGGAAAATTTAACCAACTACTAAACTATTGTGTCAGCAGACACACTCAACATCTAACTTATGCGACAGTTTCTGAACAATAATAGCAGCGGGAACGAAACTATTTAGCGAGTTTGCTCCGTCAATAGAGGGCGCCACCTCGACGGGAAGGAATAATTCATTTAGCAAGAATTAACTCGCGAAGTTCGCGACGTGAATCTCAACAGTTTATGTCATACATCTTTAAACATATAGCGCATTTTCACATTATATTGAGAAAACAATTTCAGTTGTACTTCTTTGCAGAAAGTAATGATCATCTTTTGGTAAAGGTAGTTTTTTCCACGTTACTTATCTATGTATACAAAGTTAAGGTGTTCCTTTGCCTTAAGGTTCTTGAAATAAACACTTGGAATAAAAGCTCAATGCTGAAGAGTGTGTCTTTCCGCTACTTTGACAATAGTGGGGCAAGACTGCACGCTTATGATGTTTGGAAGGGGTCCTTTATGACATCAACAGTAATCACTGACTACCTGGTTTAATCAACTCACTAGTATTCTGCCTTTTCATTAATGTTAGAACTACTTAACTCGTGAGAAATGTCTTAAAAAGGGACTTACAAAACTCTAAAATTTGTCATAGCTACACGTTACACACAACAAATCAAAGTTTTCTAACTCTGTAACTAACCTAACCCTTAAGTAACCAAATTAGCCATTTTTAGTTCAGCCCAAAAATAAACTGGTCTACCATCCCGTATAAGCCCTAACGGCTTAATATAGGCTTGAATATTAGGTTTCTGAATTAATTTTAATGTTCCCATATAAATAAAATGAATATCGTCCATTCTGTCTCATGTTGTATACCGTTTACGTCGTAATCATGTTACACGGTGCGACGACGACGACACATTCAGCTTTCTGTAAGATAGGGTTGCCTAACGGACAAAATATAAAACATACTACGTAGATTTTACATACTACGTACTGTTGTGACGATGTTTAAACATTTCCGTCAAGTGTCATAAATTATGAAGGAGTAGCTTAGTATTAGTTTCATTTTATTAGCTTGTATATCAGTCTAACATGCAGCCTGCTTTATACACAATACATCCACAAGTACACAAATATGTAATACAATACCCACTGTGAGAATTTTTGAAGGATTGTCCTACTAACCTTATTCTATTTACCTACTGCATGAATAAAATATTAATTTCCTATTCTATATTTATATAATTTTGGTGTATAGCAATTTTCTTTCCAAATAAATGATGATTAGGAAATTTACTAGATTACGAAATAGTGAATCTAATTTGTATTAGTGCATCGCGATGAACTATGAACTTAAATTAACATTTTCTTATGTTAAATATGACTAAAGCTAGATTTGTACTTGGCGATATTAAAGGCCTACATTGTTTTGTTGTTATGATAAGAACACAACCACCCAGTGACACTACTCGAATATTAGAGATTTTTTGCTGCAAACTGGCACTAATTACAGATTAATATTATTATTACCCAACCAACTTTTATTAATATCCTTTAATTTAATTTTTAGAAGAGTGGACGAAATAGGTTTACTACATTTTCATAACACCATCTCATTTCACATGTGGCGACCCTATTTCGTTCCCGTCTGACATTCATTTAATTACATAGATTATAAGTTGACATTTTCGTTTGTTGCTGCGATTTAAACTTGACTGATATGGATTATACATATCCATTGTGATGGGTTAATCTTGTGTGTTTATTATTGTGATTGTATCTTTTTATCGCCCTAAAGCAGGGCAAAGGACTATACTCACATTTAGATTTGGAACGCGAAGGTAAATAATAAACCTCTTTTAAGGAACCTCTAAGAATTCCACATCACATATCGTAGGGTATCAATTACATTTCTAATGGATTTACAAATATTCTTAAAATTTTAATTCGGGTCGCTCTGAAACAAAAGCGTTAATATGCACAATGACATAATATCTAAAACCCAACGACCAGTTTAAAAAAATCAAACCAAACTAAAAAAAATCAGTCAGATATTTTTCTTTTTAAAAGTATTATATATCAGCGTTCAGCGTATCAGTATTTTAATACTTGGTTTAGATCTTTTTAGAGATTTTAAGAGAAAATATTTTTTTTTTAAGTGCACAAATTATGTAATACAAATTGAAAATTTATTTACCCTTAAGTATTTAAAAAAGAGTATATTTATTTCGCATTTCGTAATAAGTAATTACTTTTTAATGTTGTTATGATATGTCATGGAAATCATTTCATTTTACTAAAAGTATTAAAGCACTTATGAATTAATGATCATTTTCAAATGCTGTGTCCCGTCAGGTCGAATATTAATCAAAGTCGAAACTGGCTAGTACGCATACGCATACGAATATGTATGGGTGCTTTTTAATTATAAACGACCGTAATGATCATTTTTCATTCTTAATTGCCGTTTTCCTGCATTTTACCTAATCACCATTATTCGAGTAAACAGTCGCGGTTTTCATTCAGTTTGAATTAATTCATATAACATCCTGTACATTTTAAAAGGTTTGAATATATGACGTAGATAGTGTTGTACGTCGATAGTTTCCAAACAGTAATAAAAAGCTTTGTTTGAGGTTAGCGGCGTTGATTTCCCGAACATGAATATTCCGAGCTGTTTGGCATTCACGCCGCAGAGGCGGTATCTAAACATCGGAAGTGCAATAAAACTAAGCACACGACAATCCGACGAGCAATAAAACTGGAGCTGAACTCGTACAGAGTTGTATAGATGTTTTGTAGAGAGAAGTGGCTGGATTGTGACGTCACTTCGCTTTCATATCACGAGCCTAAACCCCGCTTAGTGTGTGCACTGGTAGTGCATCAAGACCCGTTGTGATGTTCAACATATATCGATATTTACCTGGAACATTAAAATACAATTAATGAACTCAATAATATTAAAGGCGAATAGCTTCTGGACCTTTGTTAACCTTATTAGCAGGTGAGTCCCAATCATCCGATAAAAGACCATAGTACGCCCAACTATAAATATTTCATCATATTCCTAATTTTCAAAGTATTTTCAACACTTATATACGTAAATACATTTTGTACATTTTACACATTCATCCTTTTATTGCACTTAAGAACTTCCTATGCCTATACATATTATGTTCATATTGTGATTATATTATTTATGATTTGTCAATAAAAAATAGAATATTGCCCTAATTAAACTTAGCGATAGTTAATATCGATATGTCACATCCCTTCTCTGAATGCCGTCGTGTTTGTAAAAGCAGCTCCCTATAGAACAACGCCACCTGACACCATTATGCTATTATAATATTTTGCTACTTTGCCTCTGATGTCTTCTTGACGACGCAGTGAATACCAAATTCGTGCACAGAGCCCTCCCGCGAGACAACCTCAGTTCGCTTTTGTATCACGAATCAAATTTATTGGTGATTGTATTTGTATTTGATATCGGTGTTTTTTGAAATTACATCGTAAAGTTTATTTTGTTGTGACAGCTCTTCATATCTGGTTATGCTGGAGAATATTACCGTGCGGTTTAGATTAAAATATGGACTTAACTGAACCCCAGAATGAATAATAGTAACTGAACTAGTGACTGATTTTTTTTTTCAATATTTTCAAATAATTTTAAGCGTAAATTTATTTATTTTCGCATGGCTTTAAGATTCTTTGTTTTGCTATAAACGTTAAAGCATAGTAGAAAAAAATACAAACTTTTTGCAGAATTAATTATCACTTTTATATCTCCTATTTAAAAAAATAACAGTTGTTAATAGAATACCTTTATGAAGGAAATGACACATTTTGGCATAAGTGTAAACGCTTGTGCTTTTAGTTTTAACATTCGTCTTATTTATATTTCAAACGCCTGTCTCAATGCTAACTAGCCTATATATCTAAGTGTGCTAAATTATTGTCAATCATCTAACATTTATAATTGAATTCATCTAATTATTTTTTATAACTGTAATTTTTTTTTTTTTAATAATATATTTCGTTTGTTTCTGTTGTTCAATTCTATCGACTATTCAGTTATATACTCTCTAAGAATTTTGTTAGAAGTCTAAACTAGTAAGTCATTCTTACGCAAATATGCATAGTTTAAATAATTAATTATTTAGTGCATATAATTTTAAATAATTGTATTACTTTGTAATTATATTAAAGGTATTCAATACCTAAATGAGCGATATATTATTATTTGCATTTTAAAAAATATGCACTAATGTTTTATGAACTTTTTTATGTACAGAAATTGGTAAAATCAAAGTAATGAGTCAAAGAAAAGTTTACGGATATATCCTATTTTGATGCAAAGAGAGAAACATGGTGAATTCCAGAAACTTTATAAAGATATATATGAATAGATGATATTTATATTTTAATGATCTCATATAAATATTTTAAATGGTTACGTTTGTCTTTAAACGATTCCGAGTTTTTTCCGATAAAACCTCTCTGTCCGCCATTAAACTTATAAACTCATAAAATTAAAAAAAAAACATTATTTTGGAACAATAATACAGTAAAAGATTAATCCGGCGGTGTGATAGCGACGTCGACGTCATGCTATGTTGAAAATAGTACACAGACTTTTATTTAAATACTTGTAGACGCGCGTCAGCAATACGCACGTTCAAAGCCAGTCATCTCAACGGCCTCGGCGCAGCAGCGGCAATGTCGTCGCTCTGCACTCTTAAATACAGTTGTGTCAAATTACTTACTAAATTTTATATTTTTATAATTTTTCGATTTTGATATATGATTTCTTCTTTCTTCTTCCTATGAAAAGAATAAACGAACCAGAAAAATGGCACGAGCGCCATTCAATAACATACACTACAAACACATCTTTTCTAGCAGTTTCATGACAAAAGTTGAAAAAATATCTCGCAAATAAAAGTTTGGTGCATGTTCCTATCGCTTGCTACGCATTTATTTTTTATTGTGAGGGTTCGAATCTGACGGCTGGATTTTTGTTTAAAATTGCATTTTTATATTTGGAACGCGACCCGCAACCGACATGGCGGTGACAAATACGCGTATCGCTGCTATGAATGACAATTGAAGAGATGTTTTTATAAAGACGCGCCGATTTTTATTTTTATGCGAAAGAAATTGTGCTCATAAAAATGGTGTTGAAATGATGAGTGTCATTTTTCACTGTCGAAGGGATGTCTCTTTATGGGGCTATTGTGTCTATATGATGAAAAGCCTTTAATTTTTGAAGCCCCTTTTATCAACAAGGAAAACACTTTACATTAGAGATAAAATAATGTAGATATTTTGTTTTACTAAGTAAGTACCTAACTTATAAATTTTTGTGTGCGTTGCATTGTTTAAATTTTTATTATTTCATAAATCATTTGGTACATAATTATGAGGTTGGTCCGCCTTGCTGTATAGCAAGGAGAAGCGACCCTAACGACGATCGACTTGTAAACAAAGTGCTGGAGAATAGTGTGACATGAAGTTGGAATAGTGGGATCGCCGTTCAGACAGGATGGATAAAATAAATAATTAAATGGAGTTGTAACGCTATGTTGGTGCTCATGTTAAGATTTCTGATCATCAAACTAGACATTGTAATACTAATGGTCATTACACCAAACAATTAAAAAGTACTACCGAAACGATATTATTTTCGGTTCAAGTGGCGCAAATGGTTTCAAGAAGACAATTCATTTTAACGTTTTTTTTATAAATCACTCGTATCGGTCTGCCTACCTTTTATATTAAAAATTTAAACTTTCATCCCGCCTCGCTCAATTGCTATGGGTCATTTGCCATCCATCCTCTGTACCGTGTTAAGGTAAGCCACAGTCGTCAATGGTGTATTAAGCTTGTTGCAATGAGCTGCCTGTATAATTCTGACGGCGCGGCGCGCCGCTAACCCAGGAATGTGCTCACATGATGCTATATTACTCTGGACAGGTAAGCACACAACTGTTATACCTTATATGTACTTATATTTTGTCCGTTGTCTGAAAACACAATTTTATATAAGTACGTACGTATGTACATTGTATATGTTAAAATGTGTTCAAAGAAAATATTCATCAATTAGATAATCATCAATAAAATAAGATAATGCCCTACACACACTTCTTCTCTTGTTCACTCTTCATTCTATTTTACTATGGAATGCGCTCCCTCCTGAGATTACGATGTCCACCAACAGAGACACGTTTAAAGCAAAGGTCCGTGAATTTTACAGGAAACAGTTGGCAGAAATATCATCATAGCCTCAAAACTATAGGTATATTTTGTATCTATATATAGTATTTATTTGTATATATATTTATCTATAAGTATTTATGTATGTATGTATCATGTATAATCAATTGTATTTCTAAGTATAAACTATCTTTAAGAAATTCGTTCTTATACACCTACCATGTCCCTCTCTGAATCATCCAAAGGTTGACTGGTAGATAATGCCATGTGGCATTAAGTCCGCCTCGTGCATTGTAAACTGCAGGAATAAAATAAATAAATAATCTTTCAAAATTCGTTTACAGATTTTCGAGTTCATATACCTACCCTGGAGACAATATGTGATCAACAAATAATAAATAAGTGAGTTTGTAAGCGACTGTACTTCTCGCATACCCCTAAGCTCCAGTGGCTACATTTGATTAACCTGACTAGACAGGCTTCATTGATTTACAGTTTGGCATTTACTTTAATCCTAACCCAATATCCAGTCGCTAACTGGGATTTGATGCATCTAATTATTCATAATAACGAATAGTACATAAGCTTGAAATAGCTACACAAATTATTAATGGACATGTAACATGAACAATGCACTACTATAATTTGATTCTAGTTTCAAAATTAAAAATTACTAGATTTAGTTTAATGTATCACGGTCAGTTTTAAAGATTCTTTAAAAAAAACCGACTTCAACAAAACTATTCTGTAAAAGACTTATATATGGTTTTCTCATGGATGCCATTGTCAGAACTGGACTAAATTGGAATGGGGCCACACGGGAAGCACCAGCTTTCAAATAAAAAAAGAATCATCAAAATCGGTTCACCCAGTCGAAAGTTCTGAGGTAACAAACATAAAAAAAAACATACATTCGAATTGAGAACCTCCTCCTTTTTTGAAGTCGGTTAAAAAGTCTTGGTAAAGTGATAAATTTTTTACTCTATGGTAATAACCGCCTATGTTCTGTGCTCTCATAGCTTTCAAACATTTTACTGCAATGTCATGGGTTTCGGTCTTCATTCAGTGCAAAAATTTGTATGCATGAATATTTATTTTGCATTTGTATAAATATTTCTTTGAGATAGTGATACATAATATAAATGTATTTAAAAGAAGGGTGCCGAAGTGTGTTTATATGTATTCTAGAAGCTATAGAACAAGCCATGCTTAGATGGGATCTAGCGCTGTGTAACATATCCCTCCACCTCCCTCCCCGTATGATTATTATCATTTTATTATTATACTACACTGGAAACGCATTTACTTGTTCTAGCTCTCTTTTACGTAGGTAAAAAAAGTTGTTGAAAACCTTATAACAACAACCTATATAGAAGTACTATAATTGTTATAACGTTTTCAACAACTTTTTTGTAGGGTTGAATTAAGTAAATATTTACTATGAAGCGGCCCTTTCGTTTGCCAAGTTAATGTTAACATGTTCAATGCATACATAGATTCAAGAAGTAATTCCATGATCTTTGGGAAGTCAAAATTACAAAGCCAGTAGTTTAGTTAAAAGCCGTTTAATTGTATGTAAGCTCAGTAAAAAACGGCTGATCGGCCGAACTGGACATTAATCGCCCGTTAGTGACGCATTATTCACGGGCACGCGTTGCACTGAATCCAACACCCTGTATCACCCCTTGAATACACGCACTCACACTCCACTTATGATCACAACACTATAAACCAAACTAAACGTTAGTTGCTAACACTTAAAGCACAGTTTCAAATAACGTTGAGCCAGTGTTGGGCTGTACTGTCACACACAAGATCGTTTAACTAATCCAAGCCAATATATTCTCTATTTCCCAATGAATAAAATTAATTCCTTTTTAAATTTCGTATATACGACTATTCGAAACTGTCCGTTAACGCATTACAGTACACTATTATATCAAAAATAAGTCATTTTTACTTTGAATTTTACCAGTAGAAAAATAGAGTGCAATTTAGATTGTCGAGGATATTGCTGTGAGAAATATATTCATTTATGTGGGTAGAATATAGCATAGCATTTATTACGCCAATATCAACAGCCACAGTTGCATTCGACAATTAATTATTTGTAAACAATATCGTAGGTCGTGCACGCTCATAAATGGCTTGTTTTTGACGTAGAAGCTTGATCCAATATTGATATTTAGTCAACGATACTGTTACTAGAGCATATTATCGCGTTAATGATGTACGCACGCTTATGATGTATGATTAATAATATATTAATTACCTTAATTAGGTAGGATCATTTGTCAGGGTATCTATTGCGTTACAAATGCATGTTGACACAACAGCCTATCGAATGTTCGTAACATGAATAATACAAATGTCGTCTGAAATTTGCATATATTTTTTAAATATTACAGGAAACTACTTACATGGTTTATTATGTGTTCATTTGACTTAAAACGCTTCTCATTTATCTGTAACAGTAATCTGTCAAAATAAAAAAAAGGGGCAGGCATGGGACTGCCGACAGAAGTGCAAATTTAAACGATACGACGAACTTAAAACGCCACATTATTCTCCTACTCACTCACTCGCCCACTCGCCCACTCGCCCACACGCCCACTCGCCCACTCGCCCACTCTTCCACTCGCCCACTCGCCCACTCTGCCCACTCTGCCCACTCTTCCCACTCTGCCCACTCTTCCCACTCTGCCCACTTTTCCCACTCTGCCCACTCTTCCCACTCTGCCTTCTCTGCCCACTCTGCGCACTCTTCCCACTCTGTCCACTCTGCCCACTCTTCCTACTCTTCCCACTCTCCCCACTCTTCCCACTCTTCCCACTCTGCCCACTCTTTCTACTATGCCCACTCTACCCACTCTCCCCACTCTTCCCACTCTGCCCACTCTCCCCACTCTCCTTCCCTCCCTCCCTCTCTCCCACTATCCCACTCTCCCTTCCTAGATTCCCTCCCTACCCCCATCTCTCTCTCACTCCCTCCCTCCCTCCCTAGATTCCCTGCCTCCCTCCCTCCCTCTCCATGTCTCTCTGACGTAGAAGCTTGATCCAATATTGATATTTAGTCAACGATACTGTTACTAGAGCATATTATCGCGTTAATGATGTACGCACGCTTATGATGTATGATTAATAATATATTAATTACCTTAATTAGGTAGGATCACTTGTCAGGGTATCTATTGCGTTACAAATGCATGTTGACACAACAGCCTATCAAATGTTCGTAACATGAATAATACAAATGTCGTCTGAAATTTGCATATATTTTTTAAATATTACAGGAAACCACTTACATGGTTTATTATGTGTTCATTTGACTTAAAACGCTTCTCATTTATCTGTAACAGTAATCTGTCAAAATAAAAAAAAGGGGCAGGCATGGGACTGCCGACAGAAGTGCAAACTTAAACGATACGACGAACTTAAAACGCCACATTATTCTCCTACTCACTCACTCGCCCACTCGCCCACACGCCCACACGCCCACTCGCCCACTCGCCCACTCTCCCACTCCCCCACTCGCCCACTCTGCCCACTCTGCCCACTCTTCCCACTCTGTCCACTCTGCCCACTCTGCCCACTCTCCCCACTCTTCCTACTCTGCCCACTCTCCCCACTCTCCCACTCTCCCTTCCTGGATTCCCTCCCTACCCCCATCTCTCTCTCACTCCCTCCCTCCCTAGAAGTAAATATAAAAAACTCACCTCCGTCTTAAGAATTTTCGATCTCGTCATAAAAATATTTTTTTTTAAATATATTACACTCGGACACATTTTCCATACATTTTCGATCAGGGTCCACGTGATCCTGAATTCTGACGAAAGTTTAACATTTTTTACCCATCTCAAAAAGTGCCCAACGCCGCTGAAGAAGCTTTCACTTCAAAAAAAAAGTAAATAAAGAAATGCACATGTAGTCGGACCATATAATAGTATGCACTCAGTCCATAATATAGAATATTTCTACATAAACAAAAAAAAAAAAACACCTAAAAAATAGGCATTTCAATATTTACCGATACTGCACGATTTACCACATCTCGCTGCAGCGAAGTGAAATGTTGATTCTGACGAAGACGCCGAGTTTGATATTTCCATTACTATTGTTTTTTAAATGAATGCTTTTTTCTGTATCATGGTCTGAGTACATATTTCTCGTAAAAATACTGAATCAGAAGTCACCGTGAATATAACAGATTCACATACATGTACGTTTGGCACATTGAGAACGAATACAGTAAATAAAGTTATATTATCTACCGATTCGCGATGAAATTCGGTACTAGGTTTAGTGTTCTCATTTTGAAGTTATTGACTGCCAACCGTAAGAATGAAATATATTTTGAAATAGAATAGTCGTGTGGCAGCTTTGAGTGCGTAAGCGATCGACGCGTGTGATGGAGCAGAAGGCTTCCACTCGGCCGAGCGTGAAGATACCGCGATAGTGCGCTCCACTACCTCACTATGGCGTACGGTAAGCTCAGGCCACCTAATATACTAACTATTCTGTTGGCAGTGTTGCTTTTTTAAAGGCTTATAGTTTTGTGAGTAAAGAGGAATGCCCATCTGCAATACAAAAAATACCTGAAATTGTATTTCAAAACGTAGGAAAATATATTAAATTAACTGTCTAGCGGACAGACAATAAAATTGTAAAACTGAATGTTATGTCAATCATGTCAAATAGATGGATATCAAGTTAAATATTATAATAATCGTTATATTTTTACAATAGTTACAAAAAATGAGTGTTAAATCATTATAAATGTCCATTTCAGGCATAAAATGAGGATTGCTCAGTAAATGCCTGATGCATGACCCCTTTGGCGTTGGTCGTTGTGTGAGTAATTATCACTAAAATCTATAAAATGCTTTAAACCAAGCAGTATCTAAGTAGGTAATATACCAAGTGTTTTATTACATTAGATTATAAAATGTGAAGTTGCTGCAACTCGTCGCAGGTTACAGGTTTGACACCGTTAAGGTGCAAAGTAATAATGTGTCCAGTCGGCAAAAAATCACCTTGTGATTATACATTTTCTGCTTTTATTGTGACCCCTGGGTACAACAATTTTTCTTTTAAGTTTATCTTAAGTTATCACTTCATGATAGAAGTGGTTAAACCATTTCCATACAATTTAGTGTTATTTATTAATCAACTTGAACTCCTAAATTCATGGTTTCGTAAAAATAAATAAATGATTATTTATCAAAAATGTTAAAGGATCCAGTTGTTAGATCGCCTGAGTTATTGTAATATTTACATAGTAAAATGTTGATAAAAAAATTACCCCCCTTTCAAATAGTCGTGACTCGTGTAATTAATACAAAATAATAATTTTATTGGTAACTTTAATTATTAGAAAAAACAAAAGAAATATTATAGACATATTCAAGAGGATTGGCGCTGTTCCTTCAAAGACTAAAATATTATGTTGTCAAATTTGATATAATCACATTTTAAATAAAGACTCGTAAAGCTACTCCGAATCATCCTGATTTAAATAAATGTTGGTTACTGTAGTAGGAACATTATCATTATAATTGCTTTAACTGCTGACTTTCTTGTACATGTTGCTTTTCAGATGCAATAATTAACGGTAAAAATGATATAATTTTGATTAAATAACTGAATCTTTTGATTTTATTTTTACAGTAAGTTATGCTAGTGGAAAAACACTTCTTTAATTTAGCGTAGGTACATTTACTTTTTTTTTTGTAATACTCAAGGGTTTCCTCAGATAAAACTCAATTTTGCGGTAATCTCGCTTTTGTAAACATTACATTTGGTATTATATTATGTGTTCAATGACTAATTTATTGTGTATAAATAAAAAAAAATGTGAGAATATATAATTTTTGGTTTTCGAAATAAAACAACGAGTCTGGCTCTTTATCGGCTATTCAGTCATCATTTGCTTCAAATGATTTACACGAATCCTATAATATAGCTCAATTATTAGCCACAATCTTTTGTTAAAAAGAAAATACGAACTACTAACTAACAAAAGCCATTGTTTAATGTTTACTTAATTGAATCGAGTATTTTATTTTTAAAATAAAAAGCGATAAATGTAAATTTGTATGGTTATTTTACTGAAAAACAAAACGTTTCCTATTAGGTATATAATACAAATGCAAATGTTATTGTTTCAAAGTTTTCTAGGACACATCTGTCGCCCAAACACACTGTTTCGAAAAGGCTCTCGAATTTAATACAGTCAAGATGAATATTTATAAAGCGTCAACTGTTAATCCGGTATTGTTACGTTTTCGCCTCTCGTCATGATGACGTCAAGACAATACGGAGCTCTTATGGTATACGTACACTGCTTACGAATATATAGTTGACAAACAAATACATGGCCTTCGTAATGGTAAGCGAATACGGGTGTCTTTAAATACCAGAAAAAGCTGTCATTCGGGCCTTGTCAATCTTATCCCCTTCACGTCCACGTCGGGCTCTGCTGACCCTATTTCACAACTGAAATACATGCGCTTTTAGTGCGGATAATCGATTTTCTGCAGCGTGTTTCCCCAGGTGGGACTACCATCTAAAAAAACGTTTTTATTTCTATTCCCATGAAGGTTATTCTTTTCTGCTTAGTCTTAACTGAATATTATTTTGTTGAGGAGGCCTTTGCGGGTTAAAAAGATATCACAGTTTTATACCGTATTTCTTATAAACATTAAAAACATAATAGCTAAGAAAACAAATGCTATCAAAACAAAATAAGGAGGTAAGCAACGTTGAATAGGTGGCAGCGTACTACAATCGAAGGAAGCGCACTGTTCATCTAAGGAATTAACGAACAAAAGGCTTAAGTTAGCTCTGACGCCTCGCTTTTGTTTGAACGGTTCGTATAAAAGATGTCGGCTTAACAACTGACGGGCACGTCGCTTACAGATCAAATCTGTTTTTAAGCCTTGTGAAATTATTCCACTCAATTTGGAAGTTAAAATAAGTGATTTCGTCATTAGGATCTCATTGGCAGTTATTTTGGACTTAAATGTAACGTTACACGACTGACGAACTTGGTTGTAATTTCTGCTGTAATTTGCACTGAGAAGACAATAAATGTTAAAGAAGATTGTGGTATAAGAGACTTTTCACACAGAAGTTTTTTTTCGAATCAGAGCTATACAGCTCCACAGCTAAATAGTGCTTATTGCACAGTGTATTGTTACTGGTGAGTAAGGTCACGAGAACTCAAATGGAGGGAGGGACTTTTATAATTTGTCACGCTACAACCCGTTGCATTCTTATAGAACTGCGGTGCGACTTTTAATTTTTACATTGCACTTATGAGATGTATACCAAGTTTTTAGTCTAAATAAATTTAAGTCCACAGTAAAAAATACAACAACTATGCCTGAAGGGCCATTACTCAATAATAGACTATATGGATGATAAAAACGCTTGTGACTAAGTTATTTTAGATCTATATCCATAGGCTATTTCAATTACTTAATAGAAATGTAATGCGTACGTAGTTAAAATATTTCTTATTTCCCGTCTTTTATGGGTTTATTTTTTTACTTTTGTTTTTTACTTTTGTTTTATTTTTCAATATTCCTGTTTTTATAATTTGGTTTTTTACTTTAAATCTTAATAACAAAATATCGTCCCACAAAACAGTGTTGTAATATATTTCACTAAATATTGTAATAATTATCTGGTGATTTAAAGATTGGCCGTGAGTCTGTTTGCCGATTTTTTTTCCCAACACAAGCCTCAACTTTTGGAATCCCTTAGCTACCTTAAATATTTACAACACGGCATTATTTGTTGTTTATCGTTTTTAATTTTGAAGAAGCATTTAATTTTGTATTCATCTATAATTTGTCAATAATTGTTAATCGATTTTATGAAAAAAAGGCGACTGAATTTGATTTTGAAATTCTAATTTGTTTTGGGAAGTTTTCCAGCCCACACGAGGTCAGTGGACTATGTATGGCCTTATCCCTTGTACAATGGGACAGGTCTATGCTCACTAGTGGGACCGTAAATATTAGAAGGATTATTATTATGAATGATATCATAATTATTAGATTAACAATATTACAGTTGACGTGTCAAGTAGGGCGTCATGATAGATGCGATATTTAGTAAAATACAGACAATATTGACTTGACAATACATTGCGTTTATTCAAAACTAGCAGCGCCCCGCGGTTTTACCCGCGTGTGTCCCGATCCCGTGGGAATATCGGAATAAAAAGTAGCCTATGCGTTAATCCAGGTTTCCAGCTATCTACATACCAAGATCCATCGCAATCGGTTCAGTGGTTTTTGCGTGAAAGAGTAACAAACATCCATCCGTCCATCCATCCATCTATCCAAACTTTCACATTTATAATATTAGTGGGATTATTAAGCTACTGGACCCTACGCAGACTCATTTACCTTGCGAGATTATCTGGTATCGAAAAAATGTTAAATTTAGTTTACCTATTTATTTGATATGAAGAATGTCTACAGTGTCTAATCTATCAGAAGTTCTGACACCTTTCCTGACCGTGTAGAATTTTGAAAGATTTATGCTCTATGAATTTTCAACGAAAATTTTACGGCCCGTAAGCAAAACGAATCGTTTCTTGATTATAAGAACCGGGCATTAGTCAACATATTTGTTAAGCATAAACGTTGCTTATAGTACTACTGAGTTAATTAAGACGCAAAAGCAGAATGGCTAATATCTCCTTAACTGCAAATGTTACCGTGATTTACCTACGTAGTTTATAATCTGTTCTGTTGCACCCACTGTGCAAGTTTGCTCACTATACTATACAATTAAAAATGAGTTACGTGAAATTTTACAAGATTTTAAGCTAGATATTGTGTGATACTTTCATGTGGTCAAATTAAATGTATTATTTCATTTCGTAAAATAAGTTTCTGAAAAGTACCTTTTTTAAATAGAATATTTATATGATTTTGTAGTTGAAGAAGTAAGTAAATCCCTAATAACTTGATTTCTAAGTGCACTATCTTAGTGTGTTTACCATCATTAATAATATGACCAAACATCAATAAAAATATGTCCATGTGTATGTCTATGTATATAAAACCATGTCATAAAGTACAACTATTTCGAAATGGTCAACTTCCTTAAATTATGTCTTCTGCCTTAAACTTCAACTACAGTTTATATTATATTAACAAAGACACGGTCAGCAAACCTTTTACCAGGTTTTTAAAATACACGATTTAAGATAAGGTCAGTAAGACCTTATCTTAAATTACAAAACCAAATTAAAAAGCTAAACAACAGTTTCATATTTCTTCTAAACCCCAGAAGACAATATTAACCTAGTTTAGCAAATTATAATTATAATTACAAATTAAGGAAAATTCTTCACAAAAAAAGTAACACAACAACACAAAGTAACACAAGTTTTCGTTGGAGAGTCACGCTTCGGTACGTATGGGCCGGCTCGATACCACGGTCTCACAAAAAACCGACAGTGAAGCAATGTTTTCATTGTTTTTCGCCGAGCGAGTGAGATTACTGGAGGCCCTAACCCTACCCTCTACCCCTCTCCCTCCTCTCCCCCTCTTCCCCTACTCGCACCTTTTAAAGGCCGGCAACGCATTTGTGGCTCTTGCACTCTTGTAGCAGAGTTGCAGGTGCCCATGGGCGGCGGTAGTCATTTACCATCAGGTGACACGTCTGCTCGTATTATATCTAGGTACGTATATCCCATAAAAAAACCATCTTAGTGTTTACAAAATACATGATGACTTAAATGTCATGTTGAGAATAAATAAATAAATAAATGTTCCTGTTATCTACTTACGTCGTTTTTACACTCAAACTATTTATAATACATATTTCCTATTGCACCCGAAATGATAATATATCGCGTATTTTCTGAAAACATCTGAGACGTCTTCGGACTCTTGAACGAAGTCACTAAAGTGTTGTTGACGTAGATCGATGCGGCGACCACAACCGCCATCGCCTTCGTCTGAGCAAGCTCGGGACAACGTTAAGTGACGGATGGCCGACCCTGGAGCGCAGATGTCGTGGGTTTGTTTGTTTAGTTATGTATCTTGGTTAAAGGATTTTGATGTTAATTCTAATGTAGTTGCTTGTTTTGATGTGTATACATATATTTAACTTGCTCTCATAATAAAAGTTCTTATGTGAAAAACGACACAATTACCGATAGGTACACTTCTCTTATGTCACTAAAATCCAGTGTACAAGTTACGAGGGCTACACTGAAAATTTCGGGAATCAAGGAAGTGACACAACATTACTATTTAAAAATGTATTTATTGCTTTTCGAAGTATTCTCCGCGAAATTTGACACATTTTCCATACGATGGAACCAATCATTGAAGCAACCATTCCATTCGGAAGTTGGGGTCTCCAAAATGGCCGTTTTGTAGGCGTCCACAGCTTCTTCAGGTGGTGAAAATCTCTGACCACGCAATTTATTCTTTATTTTAGGGAAAGTATAGAAATCATTAGGGCTTAGGTCGGGACTGTACGGCGGATGGTCTAATAATTCTATGTTTTCTTGCTCTAAAAACTCCTTTGGTCTGTGCGCGGTGTGAGAACTCGCATTGTCGTGATGGAGGATGATGCGGCGGTTGCAGTTCTCTTTACGGAGTTCGGAAACGACCTGTGGCAAACAAATGCTAGCATACCATTCTGCATTAACCGTTCTTTGTCCCTCAAGAGGAATAGTCGCAACATGGCCGGTTTTGGAGACAAACGTGGCCACCATTTTTTTTGCAACACTCCGCGAACGAACAATTTTAGTTGGCTTTAACTCATTTTCGAACACCCAAACTCGTGACTGGTTTTTTGTTTCGGGTTCGTACGCGTATATCCAGGATTTGTCATCTGATACAATGTTGTATACAGCATTTGAGGATCCTGCGTGGAATCTTTCGAGTGTTCTGACGCACCAAGTAACGCGAGCCGCTTTTTGCTATTCATTCATGATCATCACTGAGTTTGACACGTCCACGTTGAAATTCAGCAAACCAACCCATAAATTGTGGTTTTGGATGGGGCTTCATCACCAAATGCAGAAAGCATCCGGTCAACACACTGTTTTTGTGTTAAACCGCTTCGAAAGTCATAATAAATCATCGCCCTTGAATTTTCTCGAGTCAATTCCATTTTCTCAACGACTAAACAAGTTTGAGAAGACCTTGTGAAAAGACCGAGAATCTTTTTTTAAATAAATAAATAGTATTCGATTTTTAAAACCAAGGAATTTTTTAATTAAAAAGATTTTAATATTATAGGAATAGTAGAAATATTCCATTCCCGATACTTTTAGTGCAGCCTATGTACAATACGCTTACGCTTGTGGTTTATCTGGACAGTATTATTACAACAGTAAGTACGATAAAAAAATTCTTGAACATACTTCAACATCCAGAAATAAACTTACTTGGATTTGGCAACATAAATTTAACAGAAAAAAAGGTTAACAAAAATACATTAGTGAAGTGCAACTTACTTATTTGATATCTCATTTCATGGATAAAGCATGTTGTTATATTTTCCGCCTGTGCCTATTGTTATATAGCACGGCTGCCCATTTTAGTAACTATAACCTCATTTCGCCATGTGTACATAGGTGCAACGTGAAACCCACTAGTCCGTGCTGCTACTAAGAATATTCTAACGGAAAAACCTTATCACAATTTGTTCGACCCGCGAATTGATCTCACGCAAGAACAAAAACAACGTAATTTAAACTATTTTGGAAAAAGAAAAAAATTATGACTTCTTCCATTTTAATGTTCTGAATATTACTGAAAGCTGCTTTTGTAAAACTTTATCATAAAGTTTAATTTGTCTTCCTGATGTTCTATGATAACTTCGGTTTGTTTCTTTAAGAACCCTTCTTTAAAAAATGATTATATATCAGTCTTTTTTTAGATACTTACACTCAGTTTATTTCCAATATCCTCGGCGTCTATCGACTGATCGGTCGACTGATCCAGGGTAGGTGACGGCAGCCTGCACTGGGACCAAGTGGCGTAAATAATTGATAAATCGCCACCGAGCTCCCTAAAGTGACCCAAACTTGGAATTTACGGCCATTTAATTGTAGCTTAATTCCCAAACTAGTCTTAGTTCATGATATATAGTTTGCGAAACGTGATTTGGTTGTTTTAGTTCCAGTTTGCAAATCATTTTTGCGAAATTTCTTAAATCATTTCATCGGTTCGAATTTCAAACTTTATATTCTAGTTTATAAAACAATGATCACTTTTTAAAGACTAAAGAAAAAATAATAAAATGAATCCTGTACACCTCAAAGTTTGAAAAATAAATCTTTTTATGAATTGCGACAACGTTGCAGTATTCCATGCCAAGATAAGAGAGAGTCTATAAAATACAGTGGGAATTTATGAATTTTTTGAAAACTTTCACTTAGCTAATTTCTAACCGAACTACCTTATCAAATATTTAATTAAACTATTAGAATTCGTTAGAACACATCCACCAAGACAGAGTTTATGAAAAAAGCTATCCAAACGTTCTTGTTTATAGAATTACCGTAAAATATTAACAATATCCCACTGTTTTTTTTAAGTATAATAGGTTAAAAAACAGCTATAAGTCATGTATAGCGGCAGTGATTACCCCGAGGCGGGTGTAATATGAACCCATTAATTGCTCGACCAACGCCCCGCGACCGCCCGCGCGCCCTAGGCACGATACGACATGCAGTTTGTAATAAAATTGACCGATGTAAACGTTCACTTCATTTTGTCCTATTAGGTTTACACAGAGGTACCGTTTGGAATTAAAAAATATTTCTTCAACAATGTCAGTTGAAATATTTATGATCAAATTACAGCAAAGTTTAACTAATCTCAGTCATGCCAATATACAGTAAGTAGTAAGCTGACGTCTAAAAGGTGTGCACCTAATTAGGATAGTAGAAACTAAGAAGCTGATAGCCGACTGGTCGACTTAAACCGCATTGATCTCCGGTCACATATTTCTAACAGTCTAAAAAAGGAAATATTAGAAATGACTCTCACTTGGTGAAGGAAAATAATCGTAACGACATCTACAAACTTGAGAGATCTCCAAAATGTTTTGGAAGTTTAGTAAGGAGTGCAAATTCGTGAAATAGACTATTTCAAAAGCGAAGTGGTACAGTTGTAACTATCTGACTGGGAGTTTCTGTCCCTTACAGACGATAGCAGTAAGTCAGATTGGCACAACTCTCTTTGTGTATTGCGGTCGGCTTGTGTTTCTTACTGGTATGTGAGAGGGTACTAAATCCATTCGATTAAGCTACCCACTCACGTTGTCAGAGTTTGAATTGTAAAAGGATAGGCAAGGAAAAACAAGAAAGAAGTAGAAGTTTGTCACTAACCCGGTGTGGACATCCGGGTCTTAATGAAGATTCGATTGCCAATCGATGTTAAAGAACTTTGTAATTGAAATAAACTACAATACAATTCTATTTTACTGTTATACGGAGTATCTTTTGATCAGCATCACCACTTTCCCACATCTTCTCGTAAGCCAAGCGTACTGAGTGCGCCTCGCCAAGAGCATTACAGTGCCTTCAACCCGTAGAAGACCTTAGGGAACCAGCAGTATGGTAACAGAATAGCGCTAACATAGCGCTTCGCGTAAGTAGGAGGAGGAAGGATAGGGTTAGCAACAGTCACCTGTATTTTATTGCCAATTTAGTTAATACAAAGACTAATACTACACCACAAAAACGTTTAAATAGTTAAAACTACCCACATGTTTTATAAAATAGGAAGTAAAATCACAATTATTGTGCCAAACTAAACATAATGCGTATAGTCCACACATGCGCAGCATAATTTTAATAAGTTGGGAATGTTTAACAAAATTACAAACTAACCGTGTTCGAGCGAAGCTACACAGACAAGTTGCAAGAGAACAACAACTAATCATATTAATTATGTCTCATGCCTTGTTATTGCCGAATGAAAATGTATGGTGGAACTAAACTCTGCGTTCCCGGTATTAACTTATGAAGTGGAAATCCGTGCACTATTAATTTGTGAGCTTCTATGAAATCGGGTAATTAAATAATTTCTCTGGTATTGCGTCTGTTTGAGCTTGTGGGTTGGTTTTCTTGTTTAGTGTTTGGTCAATTGTAGGGTATTACCCGGCTCTAATTAGTTCTAGGAATGTATCGCTCATCTGATAATTGTACGGTTAGCAAGGTAATTTTATGGAATATTACTTATTAGTAATTTTATGATTGTAATAGTAGGTAAATATAAAGTAGATTACTAGACTAGTAGACTTAGGCGTGATGGTTTAGGGTGTATAAATATATGATTTCGTTTTAATATGAATATTATGTTCATCACTATGCAATTTATGAATTTTAAAAATTTGGTACTTTCTATTTATATTATAATAGTTTTTAAAGTAACCTGTGACAAACTCGGCTCGAGTACTTGACTGATAGTAACAGTAGCACTTGATACATACGATGATTCACAGGCCGGGAAAATTGTTAGTTTCCTTTTGTTAGTAAATTCTCAGTGGTGGTTGAAAGTCTGGAAATGTAGACATATGAGGAACAAATTATCCAAACCCACAATTTATAACTTTGCCTATGGCGGAGACAGGCAGACGTGAAGACGAGTAGTTGCGTGTGAATTTTACAATGAGCGTTGGCTTGCTCTCGGAAATCAAATAGAATTCGACAACTGAGCAGCGTAGCGTAGGTACCGGCTAATCGGTGTATTATTAACGATAAAACCGCAGAATCGCGATGCAGCTACAAAATCGCAGGTATGTATACAATCACAACATTTTCCATGGGGTTACGTTGTAAATTGAACATGGCAGTCTGCGGTTTAATAACTGCGACTATCAGATGCACAGACGGACCACTGTATTGCACGTTGATTAAATTATGACCTTTGACCGAACGAGTACTTGTTTGATTTATCAATAACGCACTTTAACCTATCAAACGAGATTACAGGTAGGTAGTGATCGTAGGTGTAGCTATTTCATTTATAAATTTTACAAGTAATAGAAATGGAATAATTAAATAATAATAATCTTCTCTACTTCTTTCTAGTACCTCTATCATCTACAGATGTACATACTTTAACCATATGATCTGTTTGCTTTTGTCATTGCTGATGATATACATCCTAGTAATCTGCAGGGCCGCATTACCCACATCGGGGCCCCTAGGCAAATTTTTCCTACCACAATGCAATTATATTCATAATTATAATTACATTATTTTTTACTATATTACGAAGGTATACCATCATGCTAACTAAACAATAAAACAAATGAATGAAAAGTGTACATTGTTTTATTAAATACAAGACAATTTTAGATGGTTGGTGTTCTTAAAACGAAAATAATTATGTAAAGTACGATAATTGTTTAAATATTAACTCTTTTAACGCCTTTAGATACAATATTTCCGTACATGGGGCTCCTAGCCGATGCGGGGCGGGGCGGAGGTATATGGCTTCTATCGTTGCTAACGTGGAAGATGTGCGAACCTTTTGCTGTGTGATGCAACACGTGTTAAAGCGCGACGACAATTCTACCTTCTAATAATCACCAACTGTGCTCGCGTTACTGCTTCATTATTGTATTTATTCTCTTTTTATTTTGTTTTATTTATACATGAAATACTACTAGTAAAGTCTGTCACACATTACTGTTATTCATGTTAATCCCTACAATGCTTGTGTTAGAAGTGGGTTTATCTTTTTCAAAGGGTCTGGAATGCTCGTTAACTAGAAAAAAACCTTAGCAATTTAATGACAATTCACATGATTAGAAAGCTGACCTTAACGAATTATACAATTAAATACGTTGGTCGTCAATACTGCTGTTTTTTTAAATAATGTATAATTTTTTTGCGTAACTCGTTATATTGTAACACCTACTTCATTTGTTCTGTAGATACTATAAGGTAAGTACATCGAGTGACAGAGGTTACTCGATATACTTGCGCGCCGGCTTACCGGCCGCTGGTCCGCCGGTGGACTTTACTGTAGTCACGCGCAGTGGGTTGCTTAGTGCGCACACGGCACTTCGTTGAAAATTGATATGGTTTCTGGTAGTTTATATGCTGTAAAGGGATGTAGATCCGGTAAAACAATAAAGAAAAAAAGCCTGGCAACCCTATTTACAAAATTAAAAAGAAATCCTTTTGACTCTCTAATTATTTCGAAAAAAAATGTAGAAAAAGAAATAAGTTTCTTAATCATTATATAAAAATAAAACACATGTAAGATTTTTGTATTACACTTACTACTAAGTACTTAGTAGCATAGCATATTTAAAAAAAAATATATATATTGAATTTTTTTAAAACCCTACACTCACTTACGACCACGCGGCCATGCAATGTTGCGATTAATTAACAATGATATAAAATCATTATGAACGTTTAAGTTAATTTTGCGCGTGTGGAGTAGGCAATTAAAATGGTAGGTATTGATTTTTTGTACGGAGTGATTTATCTGTTACGTAGTAACTATTCGGTAATTTGTGCTACTGTTATTTAAGTGGTATGAAATAAACAAAATCTTTTTGTCTATGTTGATATTAGCCTAATTTATAAACTATGCTACTACTAGGCCTGGGCTTCCATAGGCTAGGTTTCCTATCAGGGTAACATAGTCTACCATGCTGACTTAGTGTAGATTTGTAGACTTCACAAACCTTCTAAAACATTACTTATTTATTTATTTATTTAGAACATGGAAGACTTACAGCTACAAATGTTAAACATGATACAAATTTCAATAGTAACCTGAAAGCCAATTACAAGTCTTCACGTGTAGAACTATACTAACAATTTGTTGTGCAATCTAATTACGGATAATAACTTTTAGATATGTTGGTTCCTTGGTGAACATTATGACAAAGTTTTGTTTTTAAATATTATTTGCAAAAATAGTTTAGAATAAGAATAATTTAAAAGCGCTGTGTAAAGCAGACCGTGATACGACAGCTGTGCGTGTATAGTGGAGCGCGAAATCTGTAGGCGGGTGAGTTGGGCTATGAACTGTATAAACAGCGCTTCGGAATGGATGCGGCATTTACCTACGCTAGTTTAAAAGGGCTTGACACAAGAATTAAAGCAATGCATTTTTAACTTTTCTTTTTTATACTAAATACTATTTAGTTCATTTCAGTTGTATAAAAACGGGGGGGGGCACATGGGTCTCGTTTCCCGTATGCCTAAACGTTAATCCAAGATAGATCATGTTTTTGTGCCTATTTTATCATAATGTTTGTGTATTGTTTATTGTGTTTAATTTATTTATTGTTCAATAATATAATTATTGAACAATACATAAACATGAACTACTAAATTGAACTGGGAGTTGTCTTTTAATCACAATTAGAATAAAAACGGCTATTAAGTGTGCATACGAGGGCTACACTGAAAATTTCGGGAATCAAGGAAGTGACACAACATTACTATTTAAAAATGTTTTTATTGCTTTTCGAAGTATTCTCCGCGAAATTTGACACATTTTTCCATACGATGGAACCAATCATTGAAGCAACCATTCCATTCGGAAGTTGGGGTCTCCAAAATGGCCGTTTTGTAGGCGTCCACAGCTTCTTCAGGTGATGAAAATCTCTGACCACGCAATTTATTCTTTATTTTAGGGAAAGTATAGAAAACATTAGGGCTTAGGTCGGGACTGTACGGCGGATGGTCTAATAATTCTATGTTTTCTTGCTCTAAAAACTCTTTTGTTCTGTGCGCGGTGTGAGAACTCGCATTGTCGTGATGGAGGATGACGCGGCGGTTGCAGTTCTCTTTACGGAATTCGGAAACGACCTGTGGCAAACAAATGATAGCATACTATTCTGCATTAACCGTTCTTTGTCCCTCAAGAGGAATAGTCGCAACATGGCCGGTTTTGGAGACAAACGTAGCCACCATTTTTTTTGCAACACTCCGTGAACGAACAATTTTAGTTGGCTTTAACTCATTTTCGAACACCCAAACTCGTGACGGGTTTTTTGTTTCGGGTTCGTACGCGTATATCCAGGATTCGTCACCTGATACAATGTTGTATACAGCATTTGAGGATCCTACGTGGAATCTTTCGAGAGTTCTGACGCACCAAGTAACGCGAGCCGCTTTTTGCTCTTCACAGAGCAAATGCGCTATCCATCGGGAAAACAACTTTTTTACACCTAATTGTTCATGCAAGATTATTTGTATTTGACTCATGCCAATGTCTAAATTTGCCTGAATTTCGCGGTATGTCACATGTCGATCTTCCTCAATCAGCTTACACACCGCATCAACGTTTTCTTGGGTGACTGCGGTTTTTGGACGACCTTGACGGGGATCATCACTGAGCTTGTCACGTCCACGTTGAAATTCAGCAAACCAGCGATAAATTGCGGTTTTGGATGGGGCTTCATCACCAAATGCAGAAAGCATCCGGTCAACACACTGTTTTTGTGTTAAACCGCTTCGAAAGTCATAATAAATCATCGCCCTTGAATTTTCTCGAGTCAATTCCATTTTCTCAACGACTAAACAAGTTTGACAAGACCTTGTGACAAGACCGAGAATCTTTTTTTAAAATAAATAAATGGTATTCGATTTTTAAAACCAAGGAGTTTTCAATTAAAAAGATTTTAATATGATAGGAATAGTGGAAATATTCCATTCCCGATACTTTTAGTGCAGACTATGTATATGACACTTAACTTAAAATACAGAAACTCGTGAAAAATAAATACATAGAATAGATGTTAGGTCCATTAAATATGAAGCCGGATACATTATGATTTTAAATAAAGCATGGAAATTTAAAACAATGTGCCCAAAATAATAAATAATTATAGTTAACTGAAATAAAAAAAAAAACACCCAATCGTAACAACCTCGTAAAACACGAATCATATCAGCCTAAACTCGATGGGTTTACTAATAACCACTGCAGAGTTCCATCATCCACCTCCTCGCTCCATCATCAGATCAGCTCCAAGTTGCTAAATTATAGTATTGTCATCCAACTACTTATACAAAATAACTTAAATTAAAAACAAAATGTTATGTTAACAATTTTTTTTTAAGTTACAAGTAAATCAGAACAACAAGTAATGTAATGTAACATAGTTTAAAATTATTGAATAAATAATACATAAAAATATCATTACATGCATATTATTCTTTATCTTAATACCATTAGTATTATCCATCAGAAATTCCAAAATACTGTAATATGAGTGTAAAATTTTTTCAACAGCTTTTTAATTGGTACCATGCAGAATATGCTGTAATGCATGAGTGCGGTATTGGACCTTCTTAAACACAGTCTATTTAAATCTCATCGACTACGCTTGTTATTGTAAAAAGTTTTTGGGTTACTTCTAAGTGTTCTAACAAATAGAGCAGCTTTAAACATGTGTAGTGATGATACTGTTCGTACTGTTAATTTTCTATGTTTATTGAAATATGGTTTACATGACATGTATCCTGTCATTTTAGCCCAAACATTTCTTGAATATTTTTAATGATTTTATAACTACATTTATGTCATTTGCATTGCTTGGGGCCATAAAAATATATTTTTTAAACGCAACTCGCGAGTTACATTACATACAATATTGTATGTGTATACTCTTTATATTTCTGTAAAAACAATAAGGTCCTGCTATATACATGTCCAATTAGTTTCCTACATCATTGTATAGTGAGCAAACTAGCTAGCTTATCATTAGTTTCCACCTCAATACTGAAATTAAGTCGGTCCCTTTCGTTCGGTCCTCTGTGTTTGTCTAGTTAAATTAAGTTGAAAATTTATTCCATATCAGTTTTGTGGGTCCCTCTGTGTCAGATAGGAATTTATAATTTTGGCAACGTAAAATTAATATAGAGGGTTTAATTAGTTTTTGATGATAATTGTTTGCCCGCAGCTATTACTAGAACAATACAAATAGTTACCAAAACACATAAAACTTCACACAACTAATTAAACGAATGTTGTACAAAACCTACATGTGGTTATGATTAATTAATATACAATCAACAATTTAATTAGGTTTGAAATATTGTGGTGTTAAAAGCTGTATTTTGATGGATATATAACATTATTTTAAATCCGTAATAGTAATATTAAAGTGAAGTTTTAGTATTTGTTACCTAATATTCCTCCACGAAAACAGCTTTTGACCATACGCAAAAGGGCCCAAATCAGTCGTTCCGTTGAAAAAAGTTCACTATTTTAAGTGTATAAATAAATAGATAACTAAATATATGTGTAAATCTGTTTGTAAATTTTCACGACTAAACCAATAGAATTTTTTTGGAACAGGTGAAGAACATAGACTACCTTTTTTTTTTTATAAAGAATACTTATAACATGGGTCACACATTACTAGTATTCTTGTTAACCGCTCCAGCTAAGCTGCTTGTGTAAGGAGTGGGTTCACGCCGGTAGTGCACTGGGTGGGGTTCGAAGCCACAACCACTACTCATTACGCTACCTTTCTTCGCGAAAAAAGCAACCAACTCTTGGAGTTATAGCAGTTTCTATCAGTAAGTAATCCACGTGATCGGAGCCGCTAGCAAAGGTAAGTAATGTACAAAAGATGAGACAGTAACAAAGTTTCCAAGCAATTAGTTACTGTGTTCAGTCAGTGTGACTGATGTGGGTAGATGCGGCAGTCAGTGAATTAATATTCGCGGTGGGACGCGACGTCGTGCCAACGTCAAGTGCAGCGGACGCGCGCTCACGCATGCCTTGCGCTCAGGCCGACCGTTCAACACCACTCATTAGGGATGGCTGCCCATCGCGATCGCTGAAATGCTTTCATCTTTAATTAAATTTTGGTTTGTATGGATTTTAGGGATGATGCAAAATGTACCTATAATAAAAAAAGTATATGTATGTATCCACATACATAATTTAAACTACATAGATAATATATGCGTGTTATATTAAATCTGTTTCAAAATATTCTAATGCTGATGTGTACACGTCGTGTACACGTGTGAGTTTATATTTATCAGTTTTTTTTTAATTTTTTATTGAGTAGGGGTTTTTATTTATTTAGACATGTCAACCCCATTGTATCCTCTATATGTATAACTCACAAATTGCACATCACTGTGGAAACATTGAACCGCTAATACACAGCTGGTTTTATATCTCAGATATAGGTAGTGAAAGAATAGTCTGCGCAATTCCTACAGCAATCTGGTTCAAATTAAATGTTTCCATCAGTGCTTTTCTTTCTGTTCGGTTCTTGACACATTCCATCAGCACGTGTTGTACATCCTCTTCAACTCCGCATAAGCTGCAGTTCGGAGAGTTTTTCTTTTTCATTAAGTATGCAAACTTATTTATCAGATTAATAACTTTGTTTTAGAATAAAAGTTATTCCTGTGTATTTGTTTATATTATGAATTCAAAGAATATCTAATTAAACTAATTTAAATAAAGAAATAAACATCGATGGCAGGTTTGATCAAACATTGGACAAGGTCACATCAGCAGTTCGAAACAGAAAATATTGAAAGAAATATAAAAAAACTAATAATTTTACGGCAGATGAGCAATTTTTGTACTATTTACTTGTCTTTTATTACGGCTTACAATATTTCACATATTATTTACCATAGTATGTACTATACCATAGCATAGTTACAAATTATTATTCGTGTTACCCAAGTGAACAGATATTTTTCAAAAGAGTAAATTATTATCATATTAGGTACGAATAAGTAAAAATTTAAGACTAATGCTCCTAAATTAAAATGTACTGTAAGTTTAACAATTTAATATTCATGGGCCTCTGGTAAAGATGGTAAAGAAAATCCTGCAATGTAAAATCCAGATACACTTTTTTCGATGTCAAATTGCTGTTAATTTTTAAAGCTTATGTCTACAAATACAAACAAATAAGTACTTCAAACTAAACAAATTATTATAACACTACTTCAGGTGTGTCTAAATGATGTCCTCTCTCATCAATTGTCAAAACTACGGCATAAATTAAAGTCCCCTTGCCGCGAGGGCCGAGATTAATGTTGGCATTAATCGAGTGACCACCGCACGCTCGCCCTTTTCCGGTCACCAAGAACGTTTAACCCTTATAATGTTCCTATATTTAAAAAAATGCCATAATATCGTTTAAAAAGAATACACTAACAACTATTAGTAATGAAATCTATCTTTTGTAGTGTATTTACACTAACATAAGTTTTTGATGATGATTATCGCAATAGTGATAACCCCTATCACTTTAGGTATTCCTGAAGTAAAAAACGTTAACATTTTTTTTTACTTTACTTATGTATAAAAATAGCATACAGGACATGGGACATGCAGGACTTATGTCCTATCTTTGCCATGCTAATATCATATGATCGGTGTAGATAATTTAGTTCTAACGAACTAATTAGAAGATCAATAGACAGAGTTCTTTTACATTTATCATATTTATTCGGATAATAGCAGTAGGAATTTAATTGCAACGGAAACAAATACAGTAAAGCTTATTACCTTAATACTTACTATTTTAGACGTTTTATTCATTTTTATTTGAGTATAATTATAATATTAAGTGTCCGTTTTCTATTTTGTTTGGAAAAAAGACCTCCTCCGCCCGGAGGCAAGAGAGCCCTCTCTTCCCAACAAACATTTTATAGGTTGCCACGACGTACCAAATCTAACTTTTGGTTCCATAAGCTGGTCGCAAATACGTTGCTAACACGTCGACACGACCGAGAAAAGGCCCATTTTATACGAATCAGTGTCGTAATAGAGTCGCGAAGTCGCATTAATCACTAAATAGTCATGTAGTGGTTGTGTAGATGTCGTGAAAGCCCAAATAAAAGTCTTCTCATGGAATAATGGTGTTTACTAAAACCGCTTTACGGCATTTTATCGAATGACATATGTGCTATCGCGACTTTTCTGAAGGATTTTGATTGACTGTGACGATCAATTTTATAATTGTAATAAATTATTTTCATTGTCAGTGTCCATTTTGTATATTTATGTATAGCTATTTGCATCTTCAAAACTAAAGTATCCTGTACGTTATTCTGTTGGGAAATTAATTTTATCGAGTAATATAAGCAAGTTTTATCTATAAAAGGAACGCGCCTTATAAATTCTTTAAATTAAGCAATATTTTCACAAATATTTTTAACGAAAGTGCTAACAGTTACCTTTTTACGACTTAGAGTTCAAGAGACGACCATAATACAACATCTAAACAACTTATTAATTCTGTGCACTTAGTATATGTCAGCCATTAACGTAATTAGGGTTCATTTAGAGATTTCGTGTAAAAATTCCATTGCCCAACTTTTTTTATTCATTTTAACGTCATACTGTTATTTTTAAGAATAATAAAAGAATGTCTGTTTACTGAATTTTTATACACTAATACGACATCCAGTCACTGTAAAGTTAGATAAAAGTGATCAAATTGACTGAAAATCGTTTAATAGTGCATTTTGTCACTCTTACACGACCATCGCGTAAAAGTAGTTTCCGCGACTCTAATACGATTAATAACGGTGTAAAAGTTGTATAGGCGTTACTAAGATGACAGCACTGGTTATACCGCTAAAAGTTGTATAAAGTCATATACGACAGGTTGTATAGAAGTCGAATAAGATGTCTAATACGACTAAAAAGTCGTATAAAGTTATGAGACACTAAGCCGTATTACATAATGAAATTACTTAATTACGACGTTTATAGCACTTCCAGTAGCGTTAGTTTCACTTATGCGACTAAAATGTTTGTTGGGTTATTTCGTTCTCTACATGCGATCTGAACAAAGAAAGCGCAACCACGCTTACTTTTTTTTTAAGGAAGAAATTATATATATTTTACCTATACTAACTTTTAAACTTTCGCGTTCCATGATATAATTATGTATTTATACGTCAGGCAATTCAGAGGTATGTAATACCGTTTCGTGATCGCGTTAATTCCCGTATAAATACATAATTATATATTACCTAGGTAGAATTGGCCTATCTATACTAATACATATAATATTGCTGAAGAGTTTTTCCGTTTCATTGTTTGTTTGTTTAAACGCGTTGATCTCTTAAGCTATCAGTCAGATTTGAATAGTTATTTTTGTATTGGATAGAGTATTAATTGAGGAAGGTTATAGGCCATGTAACATCACGCTATAATCCTGACGAAACTACGGAAAACAGTTACTTTATTATGATTATATTAATACGTGAAGAGAATTCTTTGTACCCTTTTTAAGAAAATTTCGCGAACGTAGTAACGTGAATTTTGGAATATCTACAGTTTATATATAGAAGAAGAACAGAAAGCTAAAATTTTTAAGCAATATGTCTTACAACTTCAAATATTACGTGAAAACGTTTTAATGAAATTATACGCGTCCAGTATTTGTGATTACCTGTCATGGTAAGTAAGTCTATACAATGACAGCTCAAGTTATACTGGCCAACGAAAAAAACATGGTCGAAATTCGACCACGTCTAAGAGACCTCCGCTTGGCAAACCCATAGTCCTAACCAGCAACGAACATGAAGGCTGGCCGTTCAGAGCTTTAATTGAACTTAACCAGCGTGAGATAGATGTGGTGGTCCTGCTATATGCGAATAAGTACGATTGAGTACTAAATTCCTATGATCATGGTGCAATAATCATTTCCAACATTCATAGTTTAAAGACTAACATGGTCATTGACAACCAGAAATAGAACATAAACGAATGTAGATCGTTTCATCTGCTCATATCATTAACCAGGATTTGCATGAGTTTTTCATGAGAACTTGTAACAGTACTGAAATATCAGAATATTTTTTTTATATTATAGGGGGCAAACGAGCAGACGGATTACCTGATGGTATGCCGCTGCCCATGGGCACCTGCAACTCAAGAGTCACAAGTGCGTTGCCGGCCTTTAAGGTAGGAGTAGGGGAAGGGGGGAAGAGGAGGAGAAGAGGGGAGAGGGGAAGAGGGGGAAGGGAAGGGTTAGGGCCTCCGGTAAACCTCACTCACTCGGCGAAAAGCAATGAAGAAATCCTTCACTTCCGGTTTTCTGTGAGGCTGTGATAAAAAATGTATGGAAATAGATTAAAATTAAATTAAAGAACAATTTGCATTAAGTTTCTGTTTTATTTTAAACAACCCAAGTTTTTCCTCATATACAAATTAAGCCTCTATGCAGGTATTGCAAGTCAATAGGGTTACGTTTCTACATTTAATGATTTACTATAGTAACTTGCTGGACTTAGGAGCGTGTACCGACCGCCAATTAAATCTGGAAACGGTTTATCTTGTGGCTACTAACGAGTTATGAGCGTGTCTTCACTACTAGGTACCCTCCCGCAGGATTTAGGCGCACGAAACTACGTTTTCATAAAAATTATGAACTGGCATGTATGAAAACCTAATCATAACTACCTATATTTTTAATAGGCTTTAATTAGCTTCACTTTTAACTTGCAATATATCGTTGGTGTACAATAAAGATTAGTCTTTTCTGTTCTAAAATTACTTATTTTGTTTTTTTTTAAGTGAAAATTTCTTTAGCGGCGTTGTGCACTTTTTGGCATTCATTGAAATCAAAAAATGTTAAACTCGCGTCAGGACACGTGACCTGATCGAAAATTCGTAAGACGGAGCCGAGTTATTTATATTTAAAAAAATATAACATTCGAAATTCAAACATTTATGAGCGGCCAGGAGCGCAGAACTTCCAGTGTACCCTATGTATAAATTTAGATATATTATTACCTACTTTTTATTTTTAACCTAATCACTACATACATAAAACAAAGTTGCTTCCTGCTGTCCGTCTGTCCCTATGTATGCTTAGACTTTTAAAACTACGCAACGGATTTTGATGCGGTTTCTTTTATTAGATAGAGTGATTCAAGGGGAAGGTTTATATAATACATGCATAATATAGTAGAGAAACACTGATAATTTTAGAGGTTTCTAATGTGATGTCGTAAATAAACACAATTTTTTGCGCTTATATTGCAAACGCTGGCTGAACCCTACGAGGTAGATCAAAATAATATACTACAGTATTGTACACCTGAATAAGGTCTACAAAAAAGTCAGCGATGGTATATGTCTATCTCTTAGGGATAACCCACAATAACCATTTTATATCCTTTACTTTTTACGAGAAATAATGGCTTATTCACGAAGCGATTTCAAGCAATACTGCATTAATCCTTATCCAATTAAGTACCTTAAATACATTGTACATTTAATATTGATCAATATGGCCCTTTACAGCATGCAATTTAAATGAATATTTTCGAAGATATTACATATTTAATCTAGCGAGGCAAATAACAATTATCACTACATATTATAAAACAAAGTCCCCCGTCGCGTCTGTCTGTGTGTTCGCGATAAACGGAAAAACCACTGAACGGATTTTCATGCGGTTTTCACCAATGGACAGAGTGATTCAAGAAGAAGGTTTATATGTAGTATACATGCACATTATTGCAGAGAAAAGTCGAGAAATTTAAAGATTTGTAATGTCATGTCGTAACAAACATATTTTTGTTTGCTTACATTGCAAACGCTGGCTAAACCTTACGAGATATATCAAATTAATGTTCTACGGAATTGTATATCTTAAAAAGATCAATAAAAAAGTCGGCGATGGTATATATGTTTATCTCCTAAGGATAAGCCACAGTAACCATTTTTATCTTTTACATTTTACAAAAAAATTATGGGTTATTTATCAAACTATTTTAAACAATACAGTATTATTCCTTATCCAATTAAATACATTAGATACGTTGTGCATTTCATGTAGATCAAAATTGCTATTAACAGCATATTATTAAATGAATATCTTAGAAGATATCAGAGATTTAAAAAGCGGGGACAGGGCGGCTGGCGGGCCGGACCGATTTTGATTATTCTTTTTTGTTAGATAGGGTACCTCAAGGGTGGTCCCATGTCAAGGAAGTCAGGATCTGATGATGGGATCCTGAAAAAATTGAGAGAAACCTTCGTCTGTCTGTCTGTTCGCGATAAACTGAAAAACTACTGAACGGATTTTCATGCGGTTTTCACTAATAGACAGAGTGATTCATGAGGAAGATTTAGGTGTATAATTTGTACCCGTGCAAAACCGGGGCGGGTTGCTAGTTATATATATACAGATGTGTGTGTGTGTGTGTATGTTTATGCAAATACATTGTAAAGTTATGTTTTCTCTTCTGACGTGTCAGTTCACGACTGTAGACTGTTTTTTTTTTATGGTATAAGGGGCGAACGAACAGACGGGTCACCTGTTGGTAAGTGACTACCGCTGCCCATGGACATCTGCACCTCTAAAGTCACAAGTGCGTTGCGGCCTTAGAGGTGGAAGTGTGCTCTTTTCCTAAAGGTTTGAAGGTCGTATCGGTCGGGAAATACCGCAGGCGACAATTTGATCCACTTTTGTACAACTTTTTGCTTCTCATAACCAACCGGTTGTGCGAGGCAATAAGTTTCTTGAAAACCGCACAGTGGTGAAGTGCCAATTATCCAAGTGATGGGGATGGAAGTTTTGTCGAGTTGAACGATGGCGGCCGGTATAAGTCAAACATCGTTGAATTCTATCCTTATCACTCCATACGGTATAGAAACGCAGTACTTACGTACTTAAGTCACTTTACGACTATCGAAACACGTCAAGCGATTGGCCAAACAGTACCATTTCACAGCCGAAGCACCCGAACAATGACACTTAATATAATTTAATTTCCTGAAGCCCTATTTTATCGCGGGATTATTTGATCAAAGGGCTAATCGAGTCCACATACCTACAGTTTAGTCAAAGATAAACTTGCGACATGCGGGCGGCTGTGCGTATTTAACTAATGACCGAGTCATGGGGGCCTATTGGGGGTAGAGAGGGGTGTAGGAGTAGGGTGGGGTTAGAGGGGGTGAGCGCAGGTCCAGCGATATCATTAGCCACAGATGCTGCTGGCCGGTGCCCGGTATAAATACATTAAGTGTGCCGTCAAACTGTTAAAGCTAGCTCCAAGCATAGTTTTGGACACGGATTACCTTCGTTTAAAGATTAGCGTTTGTTTGACACTTTCTTGTTTACATTTCACGGATTTTATTATAAAACTGTATCAATTTAATTTTCTGGTTTATAAATTCAAATCTATTCAGACTAAAGTTTCTTAAAGACAAATGATTATTCGTATATTCGTATATTCTTTATTGTACACAAAAATAACAATCTTATAAGTACAGGAAGAAAAATAGCATGTACAAAGGCGAGCTTAACCCATAGTTGAGTTTTCTTCCAGCAAACCTTGGGAGTGAAGAGAGGATAGTAAAGAATAAATAGAGGCAAAGTAATAAAATTAAAAACCTAAACTATAAATACATAATGGATACCTACAGAATAACAAGTACCTATATGTTTGCAATATAAATTTACACATATTACCACATATACACCAAATAATATGTTAAACATATACATACACATATAAAAACATAAAAATTAACAGTCTGATTATTGCTGAGACAGAAAAAAGCCCTTGATTTTTTTCCTGAAAACAGTCAGGGAAGGGCTATCGCGAATAGAATGGGGAAGGGAATTCCACTGCCGTACCGCAGTAACAGTGAAAGAATTATCATAACGAGTAGAATTATAGATAGATTGTTCTAATAAATTAGTATATAAATAGAATCTATATCTTGGGGTTCGATTATCCGTGAGTACGTCTGATACTGCAACGATAACCACATACCAAAAGGTGGTCCGTGTTCTTATTTGCTACATTAGTAGTATAAGATATTAATTTTTTTATTCCTATTATATTTCGCTCCCTAATAAATAAACATACTTTTCTCAACCTGAATATAAATAAAACTGTATTATTTTGATATTGTACATTTTTATGTCAGTTATTACAGAGCAGTTTCCAATGAAACTAAACTAAAATCATGCAATTCTACGATGGATTTCATCGAAAAAATTGTTTTCATGGTACTCAATATACACAGTACCTGTACGTTCTAGGAGACGGGCCGATCATATCGCTACACGTAATTTAAGCAAAATCCTAACCATTTTGTTCCTATACTTTAGTCAAATTAGACATGGAATCATTGTAAGCAAACTGTACAGCGTCCTGTTTAGAGTTTGTCATAATTATCAAAAAAAATTAATTTTATTGCTATTTCGTAGTTATGCATTAAAATTTCACTGTCATAACCTTTAATGCAACTTATTTAAACCACCAAATACGTAATACGTAAAAAACCTTAAAACAAGAATTAACAAATTTTAAATTACTACTACATAACGACAACTACAATTTAGTACTATATATCTGTAGGTACCAAGTAATAAACGTAATCGTCACACTGTGCGAGTCGGACTCGCGCATGAAGGGTTCCGCACCATCGCACAAGATTTAATACTATAAGCGAAAAATAATACGTTTCTAGCCTAGTTAATTTAATTTTTAATTTACTTTTATTTTTATTATTTGTTGTTATAGCGGCAACAGATACACACATTCTGTCAAAATTTAAACTGTCTACCTATTACGGATCATGAGATACAGTCCGCTGACATACAGACGGACAGCGGAGGCTTAGTAATAGGGTTCCGTTTGTTATCCGTCGGGTGCGGAACCCTAAAAATAATTTTTATTCGCAAAAAATCACTGTCACCAGGGTTTTAAGCAAAAATAATACAATTATAACTGAATTCAATGAAATTGTTACAAATTCCTATACAACCTTCAATATAATAAAAAAAAAAACAAATAAAGAAAATGTCAAAAATGTTTGAACCATGTTTCACCAAAATAATGGCAAAACTCGAGTTAAATTCTGTAATTGTTACGGACAATACGACGTATCATGACTCACGTAGGTCGAAAGCAGTGTCAACCGTGGTTTATTAGTGGTTTGAAAAGGTATCTCTTTCTAACAGTCAAAAAACAAAAACGTCAGGCAATTCAGAGGTATGTAATACCTTTTCGTGATCGCGTTAATTCCCGTATAAGTACATAATTATATCATGGAACGCGAAAGTTTAAAAGTTAGTATAAAAAACAAAAATACCAATGTTACAGACGCATGCTACAAGATGCATTACAATTAATTAGACCTGTAGTATGGTAAAAATGTATTTATCATGTGATCATCAGGTCATCAAAAAAAGGCAGATCTTGACCATATACCAGATGGGGTAGCTGACAAATTTATCATACAGGTCACTGAAGATACCACCTCATCTGAATGATCAAGTTCTGACAGTGAACTATAATAAATGTCTGACTCAATACTCAAAGACTCGGAAAATTTATATTTGAACCAACGACTTCATGAAGGTCATTCATATAGTTAGCAAAATTACATCTGAATATTGACTCATGATATTTTCATTAAATTATTTTACCTTTTAAATTTTATATAGACTTTTATATAGCTTTAAGACAATGTTATATCAATCTTCATCGACATGGTTGCCATAAAAAAATACACAGCTCTCTCATAATTCTTTCGTTAACGACCTTAGTTTAAGCGTTGCCAAGAATACCCGCATCAAAATCAATAGACAATGAAAAACAGCGGCCACTGTATGGAATATGGCGTCATAAAATTCTATAAACCCAATAAAATTCGTGCTCGGCGTTGGAACGTCCACATAAAATCACAAAGTACATAAACATATCATAAGAGGGGATGTTGAGCGAGTTATCCTCACAAAGAGAGTTTTTCTAAGGGATAAGCGGCGGTTTCCCCAGATGGTTATTTTATACAGTGAAGTCGAGTTAACGGGCTGGGTTTTTAGCATTCGTAACATTACCGTAGACGAGCTACGCGGCCGTAGACTGTAGCACTAAGCTTATTGTGGTCTCATAACAGTCTGCAAAAAGTTTGTCACATTTTGTTGTGCTTTTTTGCTTAGTAATTTTTTATATTTTTGCTCTTTTAACTAAGTGAACTATAACTGAACTAAATTAATTGTCTCACTTTTGTGCTTCCGCAGTATGAGAAGGCCTAGGTCATAAAATTTGCGAATATCAAGCCTGGTCATCTTCTCGTTCACCGTAAAAGAATTGGGAATAAACCACCGGCCACACACAAAATTCACGTGGTGTGTGATGCCATTGGCTGAAAACCTTAGCCTAGCAAATAATGCAATATGGTTTGAGATCGTAAAATGACCAAAATAGTACATACGGATATAAAGTAAAAGAAAAAACATATATTTTATATTTGGGTTTCATAGTATTTTAGTGTATACATACATACTTATTTTTATTTATTAAAACCGTATGTCTATACCGTGTCACATTCACTACAAAATTTTGTTAGACTTTATGCAACTAATTTTGAGGACCGCAAATATTTTCAAATGTATACAAAGTATATTTTAAATAGATCAATAAATATAAAACATCATAAAGAGTTGCTAGTACTTTTTATTTACTGCCGCGATCCCTCCTCGTTTATTGCGATATAAATCGGCGACTAGATATGATTTATCAGCTCATCACTCTTGGTTAGTTGTGAGTAACGTTATAACCGTTATTGCAACGTTGTAAACGTGACGATATATCTCTATATGTATTCATTTGATGTTTAATGTTTCCTCTACATTTTTAGGCCACAAAGTTGAATGAAATGGACCACGGTTGACTTACAACGTATTACCATACTCGGGGGATGCTCACCCTTTATTCAGATACATCGGGCCGTAGAAATTGAAATGGATCGGATTCAAGAGCCCATCCATCACGGTCTTTGCCCCACATCTAATGGTTTTTTAATAATTCCACTTCGGACTTCAATATGTCGTCCCTCATTAGAAAGAGAAGTGTGATCGAGTGCATTGTTCGGAATATGACAGTCAATTGACAGTTCCCGATGAAAATCGAATAATGAAACCGAGACGGTGCAGACAAAAGGTGTCATTGAGGTGTGAAATGTAAAATGAAGAACACAGACAGAATATTAATGTGTAAATTATTTTTAAAATCTTTCTAATACATTGCTTTATTTTATTAGTAATATTATATTGTTTACCGTTAAACAGATTACAGATTAGACGTAAGTTATGCCTCAAGGGCAGTTTTCTACAGTATTCTTAGTTTATTCTTTAATTACAGGGGGAGGTGGAAGGGAGTTGTGTAGTTTTCTTTACAGGCAAACGGGCAAGCGTTTGCCATCCTTGTTTGGTACTGGTTTACCACTTTGGTTGTATAAAAATATGGTTTATCACAATATTTAAAACAAATACCAATTATTTTTACAACTTCCTAATCTGAAAACCAGCCTAGTCAATAAACCTTGCTAGGTATTTATGCAACAAGTGTTCCCATTACGCATAATGACATTCTTAAAATTCTTCATACCAATTTAACTATAAAAAAATCTTCAGTGTACTAAAACTGATAATGTATAAAAATTTGCTTAAGACAGCTCATCGTGAAAGTCTTAGGAAAACCTAAGTCCAGTCATGTAACACTTATGTCTTCGGTAGTGCAGCTACAGACGACCTATTTTAACCGAACATGAAATGTCATAAGTTCATAACGTAACCGTTTTGGACATCTACTTACTAACTAAATTAAATTGAAAGAAATATTTTCTTGAAGCTTTAACATAAATTGAAAATAACAATATAAAAGCAATTTTTGAAGACACTTGTACTAAAAATACGAAACAAACGACATTTCAACATGAAAGCTTATGTAAAAGATTCACGAAAACAATTGAATCGCTGTATAATTTCATTTTCAAAGCTGTAGTCCTCTTTGTTTATCTTTCATAAATATATTATTCCAATGTCATGAGCGGAAAGTAAGACAATAAAGGTACGAAGACAGGAATGCAAAAGGGGACGAGCGAACAAAACGACCGCGTTCACTGACCGCTATAAACAACGGAAACTATGTGTGCGGTCACCTTTATATTTCATGCAAATCGACCGCCGCTGCCGACTGTTGTAGAATAATCGCAGCGAGTGATAAACGATATTTGTTGCGGAGTTTATGCTCCTCGAGGCAAGTTTTGTTAGAAAATTCCGACCCTTACAAAACCTGAAAAAAATTGAGAGAACCGAATCCGTGGTTTCTAGATTTTTCTTCTTGTTTAATTGAATATTCAGGAGTGTACCCCAAAAAGAGAAGCAGGAATAGGCGGAAAGCCTATTTCCCTCTACTGTGTAACGTCTGCTGCTACCAAGTTTCCTATCAGAAAAACCTTATAACAATATGCTCGACGCGAGAAGTGAAAAAGAATGTCATGACTCCACGTTTATATCACGGAACTAACAAGGCAGTTGTATAATATTTGAATTATCAATTTTTTATTGAACCCTTTTATTGCTTGTTTTTTTATTACTAAATTAACAAGCGTGATGCCTATAGACACAGTAGCAGCATTATAACTGTCACTAACTCTTAGCCGTCGCAGTAAAAACCTTCATATTTTAAACTGGTCGGTTTTGAAAGCTTAATCTTTTTTTATTATTCAAATAACAGCCATTAAAAATGCCATATTTAATTTAATCATCAAAATTTTAAGTTTTATATCAAAAGGTGTTCGTTTAACATCATAGTATTCCTTAAAATATGTATTAACTTGCTAAGGGAGGAGGAGTTATATTATACTAAGTTCTATAAATGCATCTTTCCCTTACATAGGAGCTTGAATTTATACTCAGCTAGCTTGTTTTAATGTACTTGCATTTTGAATACTAAATTGAAATGAATTTCTTTTTTGAAATAAGCTGTTCCAAGCTATGAAAGAAAACGCCAAGAAGAATATTTTGTAGATCTCTGTTTCCACATAAAATTGTTAAGAAATCGCGCTGAATAAAATAGTTGTCAATCTATTTTGAGAGCGAATGTAGATATAATTTTTATAAAAAAAGGTGTAAGAAAATATGTATAAATCAACTATTTCAATTATGACATGATCGTCTACCTCGATGTGCTGGAACAGCCCTTCAAGAAGTTTCTGCAAGTTGTAACCTTTTCTTAATATAATTGAAGATTCGTGACCTTTGCCAACCCACATTTGGTCAGTCGCGTACTATTAAACTCCCTCTGTGTAAGCCTATATTGGAATAGCAATTAGTTACTGATATGTTGATTGCTATATATTATATTTGCCTCCTTTCAATTATGTTCAATAGTGATATACTCGTATTGAAATTTGATTATTTTATTATTGTTTAATTCGTTACGAAACTAGGCAAATTGAATATTTAAAATATGCAGTGAAACGTAAAGTTCAATGGTGAATTTTATTACTACATGTATACTCATAACAAGCTACATAAAACTTTGAACCGAAACGATCACGCCTTTCGTAATGAAATTTCACTTACGCGGAATATAATATTCGTCATAAACAGCCTTATCTAAAATGCATCTCCGAACACGATCTATTCCCTCCATAAAAGTTACAAATAACCGCGGAATGACGCGTCATTAAATAATATCACCCAGATAAGTACAGATTAATGTCGTTTTTATATCGTTCGATCGATATGGTGTTTTTCAAACGACCCCTTTAAGCATTAAAACCGCGACATCGACCGATGTGTGCGATTTCAAATTATGATACGGCAACGTTATCGGAAAGAATAAACATTTATCATTACAACATCTTTGTACACCAGTTAGCTTGAAGAACAGAGGTCTGCGTGAAAGAGACATAGGTATTTAAGTATATAAGATACTCTATTACAACTACTAATTATATATTCAGGTTACTGTGTGTAACCTAATTTCATATTTGGAACAACTCCGCGAAATGATTAAGTAGACGATGACTGACGTCACGCTGTCCTCAACGTCACAACTATTGGGACACGGCTTATCCGGCAGATCCCTTGTAATATTTGGCGACAATCAAACTGTTCTTTTGAGAATAGCTTATGAGACGTTATTATTTGACAGGAAATTACAGCTACGTTCTGGCAATATATGGTATGGTGATATTATGATCAGTTTTTCAGTTTTGAAATCCCGGAGAGTTTCCGTTTCTGCCGTTAACGGATATTATAAAAAAAAGGTTTCTGAGCTTGCAACTTTATAATCCTTGCGTTTAATATCACTTTCCATAAAAATTAACAATATATTTTTACCTTAGAGCTGGAATCGTGATATTGCTGCTTTTGCCCACTATGACCCTAAATGGGGAAACAACACACTTGATGCAAATGTACATAATGGCAAGGACTTATACTACAGTACGTACGTACTGTAAAGTATATATAATAGGATAAGTCCTGTGCTTAATTAAACTGCAGTGTTTGAAACGAATCTTTGCGATAAATCATTAGGTTGCAGGAACATTTATTTTTGTAAGTTGAAACTTATATCGGATAAATTTCTTTTAAAAATAATTATCGCTCTATTATCCCTATATCGCCTGGACTTAACAAACATGTAAAACGAACATAAAGTGCTATCCAAGTCACAAAAAAGTTGCAGTCCAATGTAGAGATCGAACTCGAAAATACTGAACACAGAACGGTGATTGACGAAGTAACCATTAGCGTCATCCGTGCAGTCAATCTATGTAGTTGGTTTGTCCTATAATACGGTCAGTGCACTTTCATACATATATTGAAATTATCTCTCTTTAGATGAGTATTCACATATCTAATATCACTTCCGCATATTTTATAGGACACTCATATATCAAAGCTATGAAAAAGTTTGCCCTACCTACATAATATTGGTAGGGCAAGCATCTGTGCAGAAATCACCCGGTCACTAGAATATTGTTTTCACTATATTAGAAACGTGATCGCAATTTTTAAGAGCGAAAAAATTCTATTTCAACTCGACTCTCTGACGTTGGGCGTATTTGATTATACGTCGAGTGTGTATTCCCTTTTACAGTGTTATAAAGTGAACGATATTGAGGAATTTTACGATTCCATCTACATGCTATATTGAAATATTAACTTTTGGATTAAAACTACGCGAGTCGTCCTATTAGGGTGTAACTGATTTAGCAAACTGAAACTTTAAGCGATCGGAAAAGAGCGACGTTCATTTTATTTTATTTTGTATGTGGGAGAGCCATGCTTCGGCACGTATGGGCCGGTTCGACTCCGCTCGATACCACGGCCTCACAGAAAACCGGTAGTGAAGCAATGCTTGCATTGCATTTCGCCGCGTGAGTGAGGTGACCGGAGGCCCTTACCCTTCCCTCTCTCCTATTCCCATCCTTCCCCACCTTCCCCCTTTTCTCCTACTCCCACCTTAAAGGGCTGCAACGCATGCCCATGGGCGGCGGTAGTCATTTACCATCAGGTGACCCATCTGCTCGTTTGCCCCCTATACCACAAAAAAAAAAAAATTATACGCAAGCAACTAGGTCGTTGGCATGGCATGTGTCGTTGGTTTATGCGCTTGTTACCAATCGTATTATTACTATCGTATTAATTGTATTAGCTGTTGGTATAAAGAGTACCTATCTCTTATCTTAATGCCTTTGTTTCAATCACTTAGGATTCTGGCAATATGATTTTATTACTTGCTTCTGTTTTTACACATGGTACCTTACATTATTTAGCTATCTTATTTTGGGTATACAGGATATATACAGGAGATTTTTATTTGACATATTGTTATTGGTAAATATTCGTTTCAGGAAAATTTACATAAATGATTGAAATGTCTATTGCCGTATTATTGAAAACATGAAATTACGTCTAATGACCAGAATTGTCGTATCGGTTTTCAATAAGGTTGAAGTTGGTTAAGGCTAACCCTCACACGAAATTACTTTTATGCCCTTTCTATCGGTGTATTCCGCTCTGCCTCCCACGTAAAAATATACGTAATTTACCAGTACCATGTTTCTGCGATCACGTTTTCAAGCCAAAAGTCGTGACGTAGCTATCTGTTAATTTCTTTGTATTTTTTAATCTAGTACCCCAAGTTCGATTTATCCAATAAACCAGTATCGTATTACTCAGAATACATATTTCAATAGAGTAGGTGTAATTAATCACTGCGATGTCCCGTATCTAAACATATGCATGTCCTAGCGATCTCCCGTTTGATTTTCATTAGGGCTAATCACGCGCCACACAGCTCACATCAATTTGGACTACGTATCAAATGACATTCTGGCGAAGCTGGTGGAATAAATTTCTGATATTAGCTCCAATGCTGTGATAATGCTGGTATAATTTTATTGTACTTGGTTTTAAATAAAGAGGGTAATGAAGTGAGAAGAAAATACTTTTTTCCGACTATAAAAGGGGAACGGACAATTTTCTAAAAAGTGTTTAAAATGAATAAATAAATACAATAAAAATAATAAATAAAGTGATAAAATAGATAATATTTTATTTTAGAAAATGCCACGTAATCGTATGCGAAGGTCACACTCACATCGTTCCATGTGATGTGGTCGAAAAGCTGACTATGAAATTTTCAAGATATTTTTTGAAATACTTGAGATTTTGGGGGTCGTAAATAAATGAATATGATAATCAAGTTAATTTACAGTGAATAAATAATTATTTGTTGAATTGAAGTAAAGAATGGATGAACCATTTCATTCTTCACAAGCAACTGGATACTCATGTTAAACTTTTTTAAGGTATCCAAAATTATGTGAATAAGTCCTTAATTAGTACTTTTAAGAAAAGTAAACACATAGAATGATGATATTCGAATGCTATAGCCATTACTTACATAAACAGTGAAGAAAAACATGGTGAGAACATCTAAGAAATATCGTGAAGAAAGTGTTAGAAATGTACATATAAGTGTCTGTCATATTGTATAATATTCTCTGTTCTGTTTATTTGTAGAGTCTGCCAACTATGTATTGATATCATTCAATTTTGCCTGACTTTTGAAAATACACAATGAATCGTGAAATTTTAATGAGAGCTCATAAGTAGGCTTTTTTATAATGATTTCCTTAATTGGTGCGCTGCATCGAAGATACAAGAAGGCTTCTACTTAAAATAATCTCCATATATTTACATTTGAAGCAAAGTGAGCTTGTAGGTGAGTAACGACAACCTTAATACAAATATGTTTTGGACTGTAGGAAATTTCAGACAAAAGTGAGGATAATTATGTCACGTTTCCCTTTGAATTCTTATAACTTCAAAAAATCATTCAATCACTGAATACCTGAGTTCCAAGCTTCGGTGATTATGATACCATAGTGGGCTAGGCCTTTAAATTTATATTTTAAGTTAATGTTTCTTTTTTTTTTAATTTTATTTTAATGTTTTACATGTAAAACTGTTTATTTAATACCTGTGGTGAAGCTCTTATCTGTGTTAGATGTGGTTGCCTATAAGTAACTGAGCACAAGGCATGTCCGTAAATTATTATCTAGATGTAAGAAATGTGTATCATTTGTTGGCGATCCAAATAAAAAAGAAAAAGAAAAAACTTCCGAGAGTAACTGCTTTTGAAGGTTTAGCAAATTGTGTGTAAACTGTGATTGTAATTGTTTAATATCTCAATATAAAGGCAGTCTTCTATTCTCTTCTCTGCCCTTGTGACTAAGCTCAATATGGACCACCACTTAGACCATATTTCAATCTAAATCCTAGGATTGGAATCTAATTCCAGATAGACAGGTCTGTAGCGAGCAAATAGTTCATCGAGCCAAGACAAGCAAGCTTAAATTCAGTAAATCAATAAATGGTCCGATTGAACATAATGTCTAAAGCGAAGTTCGACTGAGGCTACCTGTTTATATAACAGACATGTATGAACATAGTTTGTTTGGTTACATCCGCCTCCACGTCAAGGAATAGTAACGATGACATTTGTTCACTGAAACAGATTCGCAGGAAATTAACGTTGAGATAACAAGTGTTTCTAACGTTGACTTAGAGCGTCACTGTTTAAATTGTTTCAACAGACACATTTCTAAATATAGGTAAATATATCTATTTGTAGGTAGGTAGGCATATGTATTTTATTTAATTTAGTATTAAGAATAGAAGACAGGGCGTTATATAGAAAGGACAATAGTTATTGTTTGATTGCAACATACTAAAAAAATGTTTATCAATACTGATTCCGGTATGGGACGAGACTAGATAAAGTAATAAATAAATATGAAGTATTTCACAAGCCTGGTGGTTAGTGATCTTGAATGCTGAGCTAGGAGTCGTGGGTTCGATTCCTACCAAGGATAAATGATTTCGTGATGAGCACGATCATTTGTACTGTTTGGGTGTAAATTTTCTTATGTATTTAGTAATATATAAGTATGTTTATATCAGTAGTCTGGTTTCCGTAGCACAGGCTCTGTCTAGTTTAGCAGCAGAGGGTCATGTGCGAGGTGTCTTAAGTTATTAATAACTTACCTCGCCCTCGCACACGGCCCTCTGCTGCCAAGATAAGGCAATTAAAATAATAATTATTTTAATTGCCTTATCAACCGAACTGTTGAACTGATTCTTCTGTTGCAGGAGCTATAATTTTAAATATAAGATAACATTTTGACTTAGCCAAACAGCCTCGACGCATTCAGCACATTAATAATAACAAATTAGTTGTAGTGGTTATTTATCTTTAGAACCAACTCCTTGTTGAAACTTTAGACAAATTAGGGTTGATTATATTGTTGGCTAAACTGAAATCAATATTGAACTGGGATTGTATACATAATGTTGTTCCCTTGTTACAACTTGTTGTGTTTTAGTTTTGCCGTTTGGTAACTAATATAGTTGTGGCGTTGGCAATCTTATACTGAGGCAATGTTTATGTACTATTTAGTATACTAAGTAATATTAACAAACAAAAAAATATTTGCGTAAGAAGGTTTAATATATGTATGCTTGTAGATGAAAATGATTTTATTCATTATCATACCTATTTAGATTAAATAGGTATTTATTTTTGAAGATGATACGTTAACCGTTAGTCAGTGCTGATTTGGTAGCGATAAGTTATCAAATGAGTACTAAAGTTGAATAAGTGGTGCCTATAAATAGTTGTAATACCAAATTAAGGTGCCAACACTATCATTTTTCTCATGCATTTCTGATCTCCTCATTTATCTGAAAAAAAGGTAGTACTACGCTATGGTGCAGTTCAAGATCTTTTGTAGGGTATTGGAGGAGGTATTGGTCCAAATTTTTAAATTCTTTGAACATCAACAATCGTGCTCTCACGTCTAAACTTTCGTTTCCATTTTACATTTACTAAAGAAAGTCTTATAAAGATATTTATCCACTGATTGCTATAATTATCAATGAAAAACAACTGTACACAAAGAATGCATGACAAACCCGTTTGTCTGAATGCAGTTACACCAAGTAAAGGAAGTCGTTGGCAGTTCCGTTCCCCCTTCCCTCCCCAACCCCTTTTTCGCCGCTCAGGAAATTCCGACTCGCAACTTTGACTCTGATGAAAGAAATACTTAGTACTGAGTTGTTCGCTTTTCTTTATTAGCCTTTTGATTTGTAAGTCTGCAATAAAAGGGTTGCTTTTATAAAATACTTTCAAAGTATTTTTGTATTTAATACGGTAACGAAGCCTTGTAATGGCTTTTTTTTTAAAGAAATGGTAAATTGATTCTAGGCTTTGTTACACCTTTTTGCTCCTTTTGGAATATAAGAAGTACCTATAGTAATTCTCAAAGTATTATATTATTACTTTAATAGGTAGAATACAGGTTGAATAAAAGGTGTTCCTTTTATTCAACCTATAATCTGGTACGTAACGTTCCTATAACTAAAATCTAACTAAAATAAATCCTTTAGAAAACAAAAAGACTACAGATATGTTATTTTTTTAGTTTTATATTAAAAGGACTTTGTGGCTGAAGCCGACATGTTGCATTTATTATTCTTAAAATTTCGGGATCAGATCAACTGTAAAACATAGTAAACTAGGGGTGTTTTTATTGTTTTCAGTATTGTGTTTTCACTGTTGTGAGTTATTTGACTTCTAGTTTTTACATGGCCGACTTCCTTGCTTATAAGTAACGTTAATTACTGAAATTATTAAAAACATCCCTAGTTTACAATGTTTTACAGTTGATCTGATCCCCAAATTTTAATAATAATAAATGCAACATGTCGGCCTCAGCCAGAAAGTCCTTTTAATATAAAATTAAAAAAATAACATATCGGTAGTCTTTTTTTGTTTTCTAAGGGATTATAGTTTTAGGAACGTTACAGACCAGATTAGTTTTTGAATTGCAGAGAAGCAAAACAATTTGTGAAGCTGTTTTAGTAGACGTCTCGGTTGTTTAAAGAGAGGGTAGCCGCTACCATAGATTTAAGCGGCTGACAGTCAGGGCATAGCAGCCACTCTGATCACTTCGGAGACACGCGATTATCGGAAGTCTAGTGAAAGATCTTATCTTTTTTTTACGTCTTCTGTCCGTCTTTTGTCTTCAGACTTTTGTGTTTTCATTTGATGTGTCTTCGTGTTTTTTCTACTAATGATTAATGATGATTTATGATTTTTGTAGAGATCCGTCTTGTCCGGCCGGCTGGTTGTAGTGTAAAAGGGCGGGATTCCACTGTAACAATCGACATATTATTTTTTAAGAGTGCGTTCTATGACACAGACCTCTCTTTAAGGTGCTTATACATAAGCGTCAGTGACTGAGCGAGAAATAGTTGCCCGTGTTTCTTATAAACAATAATACGCAATTCTGTAAATTTAGTTTCTGCCTATTATCATTTCAGCCATTTAGGTTTACAGCCGTATATTGACTTAGAATGAAGATTTTCAAAGCAAAGAAATTGTATGTTTTGTCGAAATTCACAAAATAGAAAGTATGTCTACCGTGAAGTAAGAAAAAATACATAAGTAGTATTTTTTTTGTAGCATATTTAATTTAACTGTAATGATATTTTGTTCTCTTTCACTCCTATCATGAGTATGACAACGGCTCTCACAAAACGTCGTTCCCCCAGTTAATGGTCACTGCTCAGCTCCTAAGTGTTGTCTGATGTTACATAGCCTTGAACCATCCTCAATGAATAGTTTATCAATTACAAAAAAAATATTCTAATTTAATTGATAGTTCCAGAGATTAACGCGTTCAAATTAACAAAAAAAAAGCTCTTCGACTTTATTATATTACTAGTATAGTTTAGATAAAGAAATATCACATCACAATTTCACTTATAAACTACTTTCGTACACACACACACACCCAATAATAAGTCACAAATCCCTTTTAATCTATATCCTTAAATTACCATCTTCATGCCATTAGTATTTGAACAACAATTTAAACAACATTTACCATACAATTCAAACATAAACAATAGTTAAACGGAGCCCGTATCTGCAACAGACAAAGCTCGAATTTAGAAGGCTTAGTTGCAAACTAAAGCGTGATTCAATTTTAAAGCCAACTTCCACCCGTCGGTATTTAGGAATAGCCTCTTAATAAATCTGCTACTTACCCGACGTCCGGAGTTTGATTCCCGGTGGGGCTACACTACGAATTAACTAGTTGGCCTTTCGAGTACTGACCAACGGAAGTTGAGCTAACTTTGTAATTGGCGGGAATTTATTACTGATATCTTGAGAATACCCTTATACTCGTATTATGACGCTCGAGTGGGCTTGTAATATCAAATTTTATGCTCGCGAATGTCATGGTTAGGTAAAATAAAAGATTCATTTTGTTCTACTGTTTAGTACACTACAATAGACAAAATGAAACTGTGACATCTTTCATTTTCGGATCAGGTTTTCAACGTCAGTACTCACTACATAGTTAGAGTACATTACTTGAGTCATTCTTGCTGTATGATAATGTCTCGGCAAATATATTATAAATAATTAAAACCAATACCATTTCAATTTCACCATTTCTATCTTACCAGCAAAAGTCTAATCAATTGCTATCAAGAAGGTTGTTTATTTATCCTATCTCACTTTTATAAGAAACTTTCAACGTGTAGTAATTTCTGGGCAAGACGACATGATTATGTCAGGATGCACTAAAACCACAAGAAAAGTTCTTGCTATGATTTTTTCAATTTAGTTTCCAATTTCCAAATTCAAATTTTTGTGCATTTTTCAGTTAACCTTTATTGTGACTTCGCCAATCAATGACGCTAAAGTTTTACGACTAAAATTAAAACCATATACACTACCCAGCACTTAACTACCGATTGCACATTTTTTAAATAACGTCGGATCATGAAATGCCAGCGATAAGCCTAATTCCTATGTAACTACTGACTGGTTTCTTACCGTCTATACTTCGAAGAGTCATTTGCAACGATTATTACGTATTTAGTAAACATCTAAATTCAAATCTGTTTCAATAATTGTGCTATATTAATTTCGTAGGTTCGTAATATCGCTCGCAGCATCACTTGGTAAAGTTTCAATAGTTATAAATAGTTATCGAAAGACTGTTACACAAGATAGTCACGTCTGGTCCGCAGGTCGTCAAAGGGGAACTAATCCGAACTATGATTAATTGAATTTAGAAGTGGCTTGTGCAATACCAACATAACCAACTAGAATCTGTTACTCCAGTCGACGTCTGCGCCCCAGCTTAGTTCAGTGTAACGTGGAAATTTCTACGTGGTTGAACTTTATTGGTTGACAGGTGAAGACCGTGTATGTATTCAGTTTTGCAATATTGCGATATATATTAGTGGTAAGTATATGTAAAGGTTTGGAAATAAAATTGTAGGACGTGGGACATACAAGATTTTTGCTGGAAGGATTCGTCTGATTATACGAGGCTGCCGAAAACCCCGAGAACGGACAGCAACAGATTTTAAATATTTTTTTTATTATACTGTGTAAATAAAATGTATTTTATATGCATGTCAACAATTTTCACAACCAGTCATGTTATTTCTACTGTCCATTATCATGACCACTGACATGACATTTCAAGAAATTTTAAATCGTACCTTTTTTAAAATGTTATACATAAATAGAAAGGGAAGTCCATTTTATGTTACACAAATGTGTTCACAATTTTAAAGCAAATTTCACAAATGTGGAGAAGGGTGATTTTTTTTATTCCTGCATTGTCTTTACACTTCACAGTATTAGTAATTTTTGTCTTGGTGGCACTCTACGTGTGTTTATAGGCTAATGTACAGAAGCGCTTATCATTCTACTAGCCATATAGGCATTAAAAAAATCTACTTCATCTTTAGTAGGTTTGGCTGACTCCCAACTGCCCGATGGTCTAGCTCGATACTTAATACAGCTAACAATGCACATCTGTGCGTAATTAAGCATCGTTATAACCAACCCGTACACAGTCTACAAAGCTAAGTTATTTCAGTTTAAGCAACGGTTACTTACAAGTGGGAATAGTGTCCAAGTTTTTGATAGTTTGTGCGGTTTCGGTATTTACTGGTTAAGTTTAGGGTCAGTTCGGGCAACTTACACCGATCTCGGGGGAAGGGGCGTGCGTGTGACAGCTCAGTTTTTCGTTTGTTTACTTAAACATTTAGTGATTTATTAAGCTGTTTGGTCCCATTTCTATAAGTTGGTTTTATGGAACAGATAAAATAATGCTTATCGGATCTACATCGATGCGTTTCATTTAAAGGTTCTTTTTATTAAAAAATACTCACTCACAAGCAAAAATCATGACCTCTGCATTTTTTTTTACATTTGTATTTTTAACCCCCTACGCAAAAAGTGGGGTGTTATAAGTTTGACGTCGATGTCTGTGTGTGTGTGTGTGTCTGTCTACGGCATCGTAACTCTCAAACGGATGGACCGATTTCGATGCGGTTTTTTTTATTTGAAAGCCAGTTTCCTTGCCGTGGTTTGGGTTCCAACTATGTTTGGTTAATATCGGTCCAGCAGTGTAAGAGTATCAGCTCCTTTTCAAAATGATGTAAGACATTTTTGGCCTATGATTACTACTTTTTAAGGGTTGGTCCTTAAACTATAAGTATTTTTTGGTGTAGGGGGTTTTTAATTTTTTTTATTTAATCTTGTGTATCATTCAACAGAGGGGAATGAAAATTGCAATGGATCAGACATTTATTGACTTTTTCATACGTTTTGCACACGTGGTTGTGTGAGTCCTATTTACTTAAGGATATCCTCAAAATCAGTGAACTTTTTCAAATAGAGACAAGACAGATAATTCATTTGTCATACAATAAATGCTAGAAGAACTTCTGTAAAGGAAAGTTTTGGGATGCTTTTACGGAATGTTTCGTAAACCTTCATGTCAGCAGCATTGCAGCAAATGCTTGATGTTGGATGTCATGATGAACAGGCAAACGTATAACAGAGCTGTCTTATCTTTTTTTGGAAAAACTGAATTGAGAGATCTTCGCTGGCTTAATGGCTTGGGGCTTGGCGCTTGTAGGTCCAAAATTAAAGTCAACTTTCAAAGTTTCTACGCGCTTTTTTCGCTTTTGCGTATGAATTCCTTGAATGAAATTTATAAAAAATTCGTTAGTGGTATGTCCAAGTGATAGCTAATAAATACAGAATTTCACGTACCTAACTGACATCGAACTAATACTGCCACTAATATGGAGTGATGAAATCGAGCTGCGTGTCCCGAGATGCTATAAACTAATAGTATAATAAAATGAAAATAGATAACCTAATAATTTTACTAACAGCGCGTTTTAATGTTTTACAACTCTGGCACAGTTACGTCCTCAAGTAACTGAAAAAAAAAACAAACAAATGAACACAGCATAGTGGCGGCCGCCCACACTGATTACAGTGTGGCCATGGGCGGCCGCTACTAACATTTACAATTAATTTTCTGTATGGAATCACAACTTAAGTGTAATTTCATGTATTCACATGCTACATATTTTCAACCAGTAAACAGTGATCGTAGTTGCATCTAAGCACGTGCAGGCAATCAGTCATTCGGTACGCGTCGCGTCGCATCCTGGTGCGGTCCGCTCTGACTGCGAACGATCGTGCCGGACCTCGCTGCATGCTAAATGAAGTTGCACGATATTGTTTTCTGATTTTGATATTGCAGTTTCAATTTTCTTTATTGACATGGTGCAATGTTAAGCCAGTGTAAGGTAATATATTACAGCAAGCACTATTTCTAAAATTTCTCAAATTGTGATCTAAGTCTAAAAGAGCGAATATATTAGAATATGATACTTTTATATCCATCTTAGAGATTATTGTTTACATTTTTGATATCTTATAAATTAGTAGAGGCAATAATAATTAGATGGATATAATATCTCTCATGATACACAAAGGACAGAAAGGCAATAATTGGACCAAACATAGAATAATTGCAGTGATGACCGGCCAGTTGACATGAAATTCGCGACCACGATTATTACAAATGACTGCTAATGCCCAAACAGTGATAGACCACGCATGACGTGATATGAGCCGATATAATTGTCGGGCAGTGATCACGTACCATCGTCCTCCGGCGTCGGGAGTAATGACTGTTTGTTTAGGCTTTGTCCACGCTTCTAACAAACAATATGTTGACATGACGCACATTAGCTAAAATCGACTGACGCTTTGAATTCTAAGTTTTGCGTGTTTCGCATTCGAATGCGTGTTGGAAGTTAACGTAAATTACTAATTTATCGGTAATATTTGACAAATATCATGTTGTTGGGTAAACAATCGGATAATTAGTATTGTGTTTTGATTCAATCTCTATTTATCAATCGATTAATCGGCGTAATGTAAACTAGCGATTTTCTGTTACATTACATTTAGAAATATTCGCATAATGTTACAGTTATACTGACGTATTATAAAAATATTTGTTTATAGCCCAGTTCGTAATTACTGAAAATGTAACGCTCAGGCATATTCATAAATCAATTTCTACACAATGATGCCAATTCTGTTGTTACAGAACTCTCTAAACTAGACTGAAAATCACTGACATTTAGTTTAGTCCAGCCAAATTAGATTTCATATTCTGAAAGTAACTTAGCCCATGTTTGCTTATTTGTTATTAATTATGTTAAACCTTCTAAATTACTAACACTATGTAATAATAAGCTGTCACATTAATACTAGTATTAATGTGACGTTTCTAATTTCATACAGTGCCTAAACATTATACAAATATATGCCGACTAAATTTGACGTGACGTGAACAACAGAATCGGCATTAATATAATTATACAACTAAAAAGCTGATCTAATGAAGTTGATCATTTAATTTGAAATACAAAAACACCTGCACGCTTAAAACATTTGTTTAATAATTCCTACATCTAAAAATGTGTTAATACATAATACATGATTCATGCGCAACAAATTTGTAAACAAATATTAATTATTTCATATTTATCTATGCAAAGTTAAATAAAATGTAGTCGTATAAAAATAAACATAGACACAGATTAACATCTCCTAAAATAATATCTTTATACGAATAAAATTATCACGTTTGAATTAATTGTCAAATAAAATATTATTTTAAATAAAAAGTATTTCAGCTTTTCCTACTGTTTAGGCTTGGTCACGTATTGTTACAGTCGTACAGAAAAGTGTTTAGTAATATTTTATAATCATTTATATTTATATTTTATCGACGGGTCCCACGTATACTGGTACAAGTGCAAAATTGTAAGTTTACAGGAGAGCGATTGAAAGGTTCTGATTTTTTTTATTTGTATCTTTGAAATTAATCGATATTTTAAACTAAATTTTACAGGGTATAACATATAGGTTAAGCTAAAGCTATTGATACAAAAAAAAACAAATTAAAAAATAAATTTCGTCATTTTGCTGGTTACTGGTATAACCAGAACAGGTATATACGTAGAACCCGTTATAAATCAGTTTAACATTTTGACAGTTATTACTACAGTTTGTTAGGGGCTTAGACTTCCAAAGAGTTCCGAGGACACCCTCGGAACTTCTTGGAAGTCCTTTCGAGTTACAGGTATGCGACCCTGAATTGTTTGTTGCTTACACGGATGAATTGGGGCGTGTAAGCAATAGTTCGTATTGCTTTCACTCCCTAATTCATCCATGTAAGTAAAATAAATTTTCCCACCTTTAATTCTTAAAGTATCCGGTTGATGGCTTGTCCCTTATTACGTGAGTGGTACCAAATTACGTATAGTTGGTAAAATGTGGGTGTTTAATACCCCTCTGCACACAAATCTACACAACTGTACACAACCGTTAGTATAATTTTTTTAATACCAAAAAAAATCTATGGATAACAAGAGGATTTGGATTTTCTACCTTTTTTTTTGTATAATTTACCTCTTCGACCCTAAATGAATTTGATACAAGAACAAGATATAGAGAAAATAAAATGTTGTTCATTGTATTTTATATACCTTTTCTCTTTGACTGTACAGTCGCGAGGACTGAGTCAGCGAGTGACCAGCAGTAACAAATTTAGTCGGCGGTCGCAAACGCATGTTGTTTTAGGCCGTAGTCAAACAAGGTGCAGCATGACTGCTGCTAATACCGTGTTTGCGTTTGATATTTATGGTACTACCGCTCGACGTGCTCACACGCCCGAATAATTACCTCGTTATAAAATGCATGATAAGTTATCTTGTTTATAACACTTCTGAACACAGTTTTCATAAGTCATGTCAGTCACAGAGGATAACGTCTAATCGGGTTCAGTCTCTCTCTTTGACATAACGTGCAGAAAATAAGTCATACACTCTCATTCATAGTAACTTAATCATTTCATATGATCATTAATTTGAAGTCAATTAATTAATATAACGAAATACGTATAACAAGATATACCTATTTATACAATATGTAGACTTCGATATCAGCCCCTTTTGCAAAGCCCCTTAGTACGAAAAAGGCGAGAAAAAGGCGAGGCTGCAGTCCACCTCGCTGACCTATTGTACTTTGAGAGATTTTTCCAAAATTGATAAAATTAGAGATGATCAGTTTTTCCATTTCTGTTAAAGTGAGTGATAATTAATTTGTTATTGTTGCAAAATACAGACATGAGTGTCCAGGAGTAACCAAGAGTAGCCAATGGTTAGATAACTCGGTTATCACTTATCACTGCTATTTCTAAGTCAACTTGTGGATCTGAAGCGATATTTTTTTTGTGATGTTAAAATCAGGTTTAAAGTCTTATCTGTTATGTAAAAATATTTTCTGCGTATAATGTAATTCTATGACACAACTTTATAACGTATATTACAACGAATAACTTTGTTTATACTATCTGGTTAATTCCCTCACTACACAATTCTTTTAAGTGTAATAATTTCCCTTTCTGTACTTTCTGTCCAAACACACTCCACCTGGAATAACTCTCTGTGAACGTAGCGATCACATTCACTACACTACGTAACAGTTGGCGGATTCACCACTTCAAATACTAAACAAAATATCTGTCAATATTTTTTAACCGGTCAATACATGTTTTTAATTGACACAGGTTAATAACAGCGCACTTTACGGCCGCTGACAACGTTATTCGGTTACAGGGGATTCTATATAACTCGATATCGGTTAAAGTGGTAGCCATATCGATGAGAACGTGACGGCGAGAGTCGATTAAACGTTATAACCGGATTACGGTGACCGCCGGCTAAGTGCCAGTCGGGCTGCCACTAAACTGGACACTCGCTAATCTACTTCATGCATATATACAGATAGATCCAACCTACATCTGAATAGGGAAAGACTATGTTTACATCGACTTGTCACTCTTTAAGTTAAAACGTAGATGTGGTACGGGATGTAGATATCCTGTAGAAATAAAACGCATTTTGTTGACATAACTGGTGTTTCTTACTTTCTCTTTTTTACAATAAAACGCAATCGTGAGTCTGTAAATAAATACTTGTCTAGAGAATGTTTACATATTTTAAACTTTAGGCACATTTGGTTCATAGGCGGACTTAATGCATAAGCCACTCTCTACCAGCCAATCTTTGGGTGATGTAGAGAAAAGAGGAAGTAGGTGCATTAAAAAAATATGCTGTAAGATTGTAAAATAAATGGAGTACAAACTAAAACTTTGCTGGTATATTTTTTGGACATATTTATATTTTTGGCTCCTAAAGCTATTAAAGCTGTATAAAATAGTTCTCTCCCTCTTCTATAGTCTCCAATGCTATGTAGAAGTCATGACTTTGTCATAGAAGGGCAATATTAAAAATGTTAGGAGTTTCGAATCGATTACTCCAAATAAAAATTCATTCCGCTTTTCAAATTATATTTTTTTTTTATTCCTAAACTTTTTTAAAATTCTAAATGCAAATTTAATCCGCGTGGAATCAAGTGCCTCTCCCTTTTAACTTAGACGGCCTCAGCATTCGCAAAATTGCTGGTGTAAGTGTACCAGCGCTTTTTGTTTACTGTCACACGGCCACTAACTTTACTGTCACACGGCCTCGGAAAATCGCTCACCCAACTCCCGTTTGCCTACTTACCTACATTTTCTTTTAGAAACAATGGGAGTTAGAAACCAATTGATCAATACGTCATACAATGTTGTTGAGTGCGCACATCTTTTGGCTGGGGAAAATGTTATAGATAGGTTTTAAGTCCATGCCATGACCAGAGGGAGGTTTTTTTCTTTGAACAGAGAATTCGCAGTGCCTGTGCCAGTGGTAATTCTGCCAGTTTTTGGGCACGCTACAAGTATGTAAATATCGACGTGAAAGAATTTTACGTTTGATTACTTTTACTTTATTATATTTATTTGTTTCTTCTTTTTAATACCTTGTAACAAAATGTTTATGAATCTAATAAAAAATCATAATAGTACTTTTTTAAATATACCACTAGAGTCTCTGTCGGAATAATTCCTGAAATAGTCATGTTCAGGATTGTCAATATACTTTGCCTTAACATAGTAATAAAGCTTTCAATAGAACATAACCACTCAAGACTCAGTCTAGAGGCATTAAATTTCATACTCGATACCCACCTAATCTGAAGGGCGCATATATTCGCAATTCGTCTCTCTAACGGGCAGATGTAATTAACTAAGGGTTTAATGACCTCCCTTCTAATTGGAGCCTAAGATTTGAAAGCCATTGTCTTACATATTCATAGAGGTGGTTTGAGGTACCTTGGGGCAGGTGCTTGTAATTTATTCAAAGAGCCAACGGACATGCAAATTGGAAGCAGAATATCGGTCATGTTTACGTCAGATTTGAGTGAAAATTATTGCGGATTGGCTTCCTCGGTATCCTGTTAACTGAGGCGTGCTCTGAATTATTATAACAGACTACCTAGTGGTACGCAGCCTAATATTAAATATTAATATATTACTTGACTTTGATGTGTTGTCCATGATTTTATTGCCGTAGACGTAACTAGGTTGAATTTTAATAATGTTATATTTCATGATGACAGCATAAATAGGTAATATTAATACAACTTTATACGTATGAAATAGAAAACTACAATGTTTGAACAATGTGTTGATAATATTCAAACATAAAAAATTACATTTAAAATGTATTTCCTACGTGTGACCTTATCTGTATTACTGGTTTATTATTCGGTCTCTAGTGAGAAGTAACTATGGCGGATAGTACTGACTACGGCGACGCATCGGCGAGGCGATGACGTCAGGCCTACAGTTCAGACTTTTTTGCTATTCTTACGACACCCACGGGAATTGACTCTTGGTTAATTTGTAACTGAGATTCAATTTTTGCTAAAATTGACTTTGTAAATGACAAAAATCGATTGATTGTTTGAACCGATTGAGGAAATGTTACCGGTAACAGGTATTAGTCGCGTTTCATGTTTTATAACAGTCTCTTTAAAAAACTGATACGGAAAATGTATTTAATAACAACTCTAGCCATTCTAAAGCTTAAACCATTTATATACAAAAAAAAACAGTCAGTCGTAGGACTGCACGTCAGAAGTAAAGTGAAGTATTTGCATATACATACACACACACACACACATTTGTATATTTATATAATTAGGTTAAAAATAAAAAAGTAGATAATAATATATCTAAATGTATACATATGTATACATACACTGGAAGTTCTGCGCTCCTGGCCGCTCATAAATGTTTGTATTTCGAATGTTATATTTTCTTAAATATAAGAAACTCGGCTCCGTTTTGAAAAGCATTGGCTTTAAATACTTTTTGAAGTTAAAACTTCTTTAGCGGCGTCCTGCACTTTTTGGGATGGGTAAAAAATGTTAAACTCGCATCAGGACACGTGACCTCATCGAAAATAATTTGAATACAATAATGTGTGATTTATATTGATAAATCACACATTATTGTATTCAAATTATTTTTTTCCAATCGAATTTAAATTATATTAATTTAAATAAAGAGGATAAATTATGAAATATATTTTATTTCTCACACTGTCAGTAACATAATTTGTAATTCTTAACCTATTCTCAAGGCATTACAGTAAACGCCAGAGTTTGTAATCTTTTGTTATCTTATACCAAAGCAGATTGGTCTGAACAACAAACTACCCTTATCTAGAGTAGTTCTACTAAAGGGCAACATCGCTGGAGGGCTAGAGATCCCACTTAAGCAATTATCTGGGGCAAGACAGCCCTTGACGTATTACCTACTGATACGGATATCCGCTATTATCGCGAAGTAGCTTGGATAATTGTTGCATATGGCCAAGCATACATACAGTATTAAATAAATAATTAATATCCTGAAATATATTATACAACGCTTAACAGAAATTTAGCGGATAAACATACTTCGATATATACTATACAACTTTTTTCACAAAAAGAAGCTACCGAAAGTATACATATATATAGGATAGGTACACAAACGAGTAAAAAATAGCAATCACGAGCGCTAAACTCACTAAAAGAGTCGGTTTTTGAAATCAGATTTGGTAATATAATAATAATAGCTTGATACATCTCACACACGGCCGTCTGATCCCAAACTAGGCAGAGCCTGTATTATGGTAACCAGACTGCTGATAAACATACTTATTTATTTCTAAATACATACATATTATAGATAAATTACACCCAGACACAGAACAAATTATCATGCTCATCACACAATTATTTGTTCTGAGTGGGAAACGAACCCACGAACACAGAAATCGACTTCGTGAGAAGGTACACAGTAGACATACCACAGAGGGATACAAGGCTGGAATGCCTTTAATCCAACAAAAATTATAGTTACGAGTGGTACACCGGTGGGTCTCAAAAGGGAACTTGATGTAGTTTGTGGCTTTTAGGGATTAATTTTGCAAAGTGGTATCCATCTTTCAGGCCGAACTCTTTGCAATAACCAGATATTTGGAAATCAACCTCGAAAGACAAGTAATAATAATAATAATAACCCCCCCGGGGGGCCACCTTGACGTGGTGGGGGAGCATACGGGAAGGCATGAACTTATTATACGGTCACCAAGAACTCGATCATACCCTGTGCCATTATAAAACAGGAGATACAAACATTATATGAATAACCAATAACATCTCGGCTTAACCCTCCTAACTAACGGTCCCAAATCCTGAAGAACAAGAAATATGGTTTTAACAAGAAGTAGTACGAAACGGCCCCAAGTGCCCGGTGGACCCAGTACCAGTCATGGTTGCGACGAGAGCCAGCCTGAGGCTGAGTCCAGGGGTGCGAAGAATCTCCGGATGGGAAGAACTCGTCAAACAACCCCTGCAATTAATACGGACTTTGATATGCTAAGCGATATTCCAACAACTTCATCACCATTTCATTCATTCGAATCACCTTGTTCATCCCCATTATCATATCAGTCTTCAACGTTATCAAATACCGAATCCACCTTTTCTGAGGATGTTGTGCAGGAGGCACATGCCACTACATCTGCATCCGCCTCAGGAACAAACCGTGTACGCAAACGATGGTCACAAGAAATTAACGAATTTATCTGGCGCACGTATCTTATAGCTACAAAATTAAACACTAATAAAGTATACCTTAATCACCTACACCAGGAATTCACACAAAAAATACCCACAAATGCAGGCATCTAAACAAAGACCAATGTCGAGCTATAGTTACGAATAATCTTCTACCACAACAAAAATTAGACAGTATAAGAGATGATGTTATCATGTACCTACAACAAACACAGAATACCCAATCACACACATACACACAACACTAATGTACAAACGCAGAGAAGAAGATGGACAGCTGAATATAACGAGTCAATTATAAAAACTACTACAAAATCACACAATTAGGAAAAAATTGCACAGCCTACCATAAACCCCTGTACCAAGCAGTTATTACAGAACACCTTGAATTGTCTGAAGTTAACGAACAAAGGATATCAGATCAGCTCAGAATAATTTTGAAAAATAAAATGATTAACGATCAGCGACATTAAGAAATTCGTATCGAGGTAGCAGATGCTCTCAATCTACAAAATGCTGATCAAGACGACGGCTCCTCTTTGGCACAGACACAATTAACAGCTCAATTAGAACAAGAAGTAGAGGACCCACAGATAGATTCACTCACGCAACCAATGCTAACTCAAAATCAAGGATCAACATTAAATGCCCAATCCCTTCAACAATTCCAGAGAACAGAGCACCATGAACCAAATAAAATCGAAGAACAATTCAAAATTGCAATAGTTAAATTCCGAAATACTAATCCCACCACTCGACCCTACATACCAAAACAAAAAGCATCTAAAAAACTAACACAAATCGTGCACTTTATTAACACCGCAATACTACCACGCCATATCTCAATCGAACAAATTTTTTTAATTACACAAACCATTATTTACTGCGCTGCCTATACGGCAGCTACCTGTAATGGAACTAAAATTAAAGACACTTTTACTTCTTCTACTCAAAACCAAACAAAAATACCACCTTGGCAGAAAACACTAGAAAAAAAGATACAAGATTTAAGCAAAGATGTTGGAAGGCTGACAGAATATGCTAGAGGAAACAGAAGCGAAAGAGTGAGACGATTAGTTGAAAAAATAAAACATAAACACCAAACACACTCACAACATGAAGAACCTAATTAAATTAAAGCAATGAGCATTTTCTTGACACTCTTAAACAAAAACTGAATACGGCTTCAAGCAGATTAAAAAGATACCTTTCCTGTACACTGAGAAAAACACAAAACAACCAATTTTTTAACAACGAAAAACATTTTTACAGAAACTTAACTTTAAACACACAACAACACACCCACGGAAACGTGCAAGATCCAGTATCAACCCCTGTCAATGAACTTCATAACTTCTGGTCCAATATTTGGTCAAAGTCTGTACTCCATAACTCAGAAGCTGAATGGCTTCAGACAGACACCTAAGCAACTGATCAAACAGACTCTATTAACAATATGAATTTTGAACAAATACCTATAGAAATATTCGTAAACGTACTGAAAAATCTTCACAATTGGAAAGCACCTGGCAGCGGTCGTTTACACAACTACTGGTTTAAGAAATTCACATCTACTCACCCTTTCCTACATAATTTTATCAATAACTTTATTCAGACACCAGACGCAATGCCACATTATATTACCGAAGGACTCACCTACATGATCCCAAAAGACACAGATCACCAGAATCCAGCCAAATATCGCCCTATTACATGTTTACAAACAATTTACAAAATACTTACAGCATGCATAGCGGAACTTATTCATCAACATGTTAGCGAAAATAACATACTTGCAGAAGAACAGAAAGGATGTCGAAAAAGTAGTCAAGGCTGCAAAGAACAGTTAGTAATATACTTAGTAGCAATGAAACTAGCTATCTCGACAAAGAAAAACATCAGCACCATGTACATAGACTATAAAAAAGCATTTGATTCCGTCCCACACAGCTGGCTTCTTCATGTACTACATCTCTATAAAATTCATCCCAAAATAATAAGATTCCTTGAAAACTCAATGCAACACTGGACCACGACACTAAACAACTTAGGACACTCTAGCACAGAAACACCTAAAATCCCGATACGCCGAGGAATATTTCAAGGTGATGCAGTTAGGCTGCTATGGTTTTGCCTAGCTCTCAACCCCCTTTCCAATATATTGAACAAATCCAATCTAGGTTACACTATCACGACACCACACAAACAAACAAATCTTACACATCTAATGTGTATGGACGATATAAAATTATATGGAAATAGTACACAGTCATTGTAACTTCTAGCAGATGTCACACAAACTTTTTCAAACGATATACACATGGAGTTCGGGATTGATAAGTGTAAAACATTTTCTGTTATAAATGGAAAAATTACCTCAAACAGCTACACATTACAGTCAGGAGAAACAATTGAACCTCTAGAACCTCACACTTTAAATAAATATTTAGAATTTCAACAAGCCAGACAAATTAATCAGAAGGATACGAAAGATACCCTTAAACGAAAATTCAAACACAGACTTAATGCTTTATTTCGTTCTCAACTCAATTCTCGCAACTTAATTAAAGCGATCAATAGCTACGCAATCCCCTTATTAACGTATTCCTTCGGCATAATAAACTGGCCCAAAAGTGAACTTACAAACCTACAGCGCACCATAAATACAACATTAACAGCTCACAGAAAACACCACCCTAGATCCTGCGTGCAAAGGATGACCCTACCGAGAGAAGAAGGCGGACGAGGCATAATAGATGTCGGCAATCTACATAACAAACAAATCACATCACTCAGACAGTACTTCCACCAACGATCACAACTCTCTATACTCCACGAAATTATAACACTTGCAGACAGACGCTTTACCCCTCTTAATTTAATAGACCAAAACCCGCAATGCAACGAATATATAATTGAGTTTGAAGAAAAGATTGCCCAATGGCAGCAGAAATCCTTGCATGGAAGACATCGAAAGGATCTGCAGCTATCACATGTTGACAAAGTTGCATCGAACGAATGGCTGAGGCGTGGAGACCTATATCCTGAGACAGAAGCTTTCATGATTGCAATCCAAGATCAAGTCATAGATACCCGAAATTATCAGAAGTATATAAGACACGCACCGAATCTCCCCTCAGATGCATGCAGACGCTGCCATACCTGCCCCGAAACTATTCAACATATAACTTCTGCTTGCAAATCTCTGGTACAAACTGATTACAAACATCGACATGACCAAGTAGCTGCTATAGTACACCAACATCTTGCTCAAAAATATAATTTTATAGACAAAAAGAGATCCTATTACAAATACAATCCGGAAACAGTACTAGAAAACCAAAGCCACAAAGTATACTGGGACCGAACTATAATAATTGATAAGACAATTCACTTCAATAGACCAGACATTACACTTCACGACAAATTAAACAAAATTGTATATCTCATCGATGTAGCAGTACCGAACTCCCATAACGTCCAATCCACTATAGCTGAGAAACTCACTAAGTATCAAGATCTAACAATAGAGTTGAAACGGCAGTGGCGAGCGGAAACCATCCACATAGTTCCAATAGTCATTTCTTCAATTCGGATCATACCCAAAAGTCTTCAACGCAGCCTCGACATCTTGGAAATACCTCAACACACACTTCACATAATGCAGAAAGCAGTTTTACTAAATACCTGCCGACTTACTCGTAAATTCTTCACCACATCATCAATTTCTTCCACATACACCATCACTTAAATCCTAATTGCACTTGGCTGTGGCCCGTGTAATTAGACTATCATTGCCCCTTTTATCAAGGGAGATAAACAAAATAACAAAAATAATAATAATAATTTTATTGCGTAAATGAGATTATAGGTTTACACAATTTTAGTAAGGCAACACATTTATATCAACTCAGACCGCCAAGCGGCGTTATTGGCACTAAATTATTTTGAAACTAGCTCAATGCTAATACTACATTTAAAAAAAAATTAGTGCAGACTAGGACAATCAAACAGAATTAGGTACATTAAGGTACTACCAGAATTACATTAAGAATTAAATATAATCAATTATGACCCTGGAGCGTTCAAGTGTAGAGTGAATAGATTTCTCTTGCATAGGTGTGTACCATCTTCGTCTTTATCGTTACTTTCGGTTAACTCTTCGGTTAACAGAGGCTAGAGCTTCTAGTTGGTACTTAGCTGAGCCATTACAAAGTAACATGGATCCTTACGGGATACTGCAAACTGAACAAACACATGTTCAAACTAAAGTTGGGCGAAGGCAGAAGAAACTGCAATGCATATTCTGTGCTCTTTTTGCACGTCATGCAACCTCAGAAAATACAAACAAGTAGCTCAAAATATCTGGAGGTTTCTTAAAGCCGTGAGCAGTGAACTATAAAATAAGAGTAGGTATGCTGCAAAAGACCAGAAATGGTCGTAGTAGCACTAGGCATTCAAACCAATAATAATAATGATACTAATTTTTTGACAATATATAGCTACAAATTATCCATAGAAAGACGCAGACCAATGCAAATAAACATATTTGCGTTGACTGAGAATTGAACCCGTAACAATGACGACTAACGCCGCGTCACATATCTCGTCGAATTGAGACAGTTAGAAATATATTGAAATGTAATTACACAAAACTAGCTGTTGTCCGCGACTTATGAATTTTGGTGAAATCTATCCAAATTAATTAATTTTCCGTTCCGTAAGAACCTTCTACAGAGTATGAGGAAAAGTAAAAAAAAGATGAATGAAATCGGTTAAGTCGCTCTCAAGTTATTTATGGCGTGACCAAGGGAAATAAGGATTCAATTTAATATATAGATATATTTATTTAAAACTTTATGCACATAGAGTACAGAGGCGGACTTAATGCCATAGGCATTCTCTGCCAGTCAACCTTCGGGTGATGCAAAGAAAACAGGAAGTAGGTGCATTAAAAATATTATAGGTTACTAGGTAAATTTTGCAAACTAAATATCAGACAAAATACTTAAACAAAGTATATAGGATAAAATACATATCATAAACATACATACAAATATGTACACAAACATAATGTATACATACAAATAAAAACATAGTAACGATTTAGATGATAACTATGCACAATTTGAATCTGTTAGCTGTTCGAAAAAGTGCTCCTTTACTTTCGATTGGAATGAGTAACGATTGGTGGCCATCCTGATATAGATCAAGTTCACTTCAGTTACATTAATAAACAAATACCGCGCTTCAGCATAAAAATGATGACCACCTTAAAAGCTGTTTCTAAACACTTCCCCTGTCCCGCTACATTAATCATCGTTGTCTGGCAACATCATGGCAGTCCAGTTTTATACCCTCCTCGTTTAGACAATTTTTGTATTCAAGTCGGTTAAAGTATATAGTTTTATTAAATTCGGTATGTCAAAATAAACATGCAGTTACTCGACTGTCTTTTCTCAACATGATACCAATCACTATCCGAAGTAACAAGACTAAGTACCACATTGCGGTTTGAAACACAGAGACAAGTGCAATATTCGATCCGTTTAACGGACGGTATGGCACGCTTTGTGTCGAGATGAGTAAACTCCGGACTTCCGGACAGGTGAACAAGAGCCTCTTCACCCAGGAATGCGATAGGATAGGTACTTCTGCAAGTTCACGTAGAACAATGGCGTGTTTATTTGTCAAAGGTATGGCGCGGAAAAGGAATGTTCAAAACGTTATTAAACAAATAGCAGTCCGTAAACATAACGTGGTTTCTTAAAAATTCATAATGATTTTTTTGTAAAGTTTTTTATCATCATTTCTTATCTGTCAAAAAACTAAAGACCAATCAAAAAGAAATGCAGTGTACATTGTAGAGCTTTTTACTCCAATCACTACACAATCAATCACAGACTCTAGTCAGAAAGTGCAATTTTTTTCGTGGGACTAAATCTGTGCACATGCCTACTGCTGTGAACGGGATCGACAACAGTAGACACATGAATAGTTTCATGTAAGCGTTTGAAAAATAAACATATAATAATATACTAGAAACTCAAATAGAAAGGATGCAATGATCTGCTTATGTATAGTACAAGCAGGTATGTCAATGTTCAGATGACAAAGTGCGGACTCAATTAAATGAATACAGTTACTTAATATTAAGGTGTCTCAATCATACGAGTAGATACTGTTTTCAGTAAGTAATTGAGTGACGCACTGATCCACCTCCAGCCAGGACCTAAATAATATTATAAGAATGCTTGGAATTCCTGGTTTCATGGTTTAGGCCTCACCGAGGTCCGTAACAGACTATGTCTTCTTCCCCGAAAGAATCCTTGGACGAGGTTTCTTTAATGTAAAAAATAAGTTATCTTTAATGTAAATAAGTAAGTTCCCAAAAAAATATTGCCCATTTTGAACCACCGAGTACTGGCCTCCGTTCCTCTTTGCGTTTTTTAGGAATTAAGTAATAGGAGTAATGGTTAAGTAACTAAAACATAAGAACCTATATTTCTCTAAAACTAGGTTTTAGACGTATCAACAACAAATTACAAATTAAAGAATTTAACACGTTTCCAAGTTTTCGAACTTACAAAATTTGAAAAATAATAAAAAAAAGTTGCTAGCCTTCAGTAAAATAATGTTTATTGAGAACGTTTATTTGGTGTTCGTAGATGTATAATAATAAATGCATTTTCACCACACATGCATATAGTATGCTTTGATATCATAAATACGTCCCAAAACTTTTCTTTCAAATAACAAGTTTCCCACCACAATTACGGAAACATTAATCGACATAAACGATTGTATTGCTCAGCAATTGAAACTTTTCCTTTGACGTCAGCCGTGCTCTCGTACGTTGTGGGTCCAAACAATTGCTGTGCAAAGTAACAACTTTATAACTTCTACTTCAACTCGTTGGGTTTTACTTACGACGAATGTGTGGTGCAGTCTTGAGACTAAAATAGTTAGGGCCCTAATTTTTGATAAAATCGACAAAATATGCATACTTTGTAGACATTCTACAAGCTTTCCTATTTTTTTCACACACAACGTGATATTATCTTTCGAATTATTATGATAACCGATAAATCGACTGGCCTGTTGGCCTAGTGGTTAGTGACCCTGACTGCTATGCCACAGGTCGTGGGTTCGATTCCCACCCGAGTCAGGGTATTCTTTGTTGGCAAATTGTTGTGTATCCTTGGGAAGCATTTTTTTTTTAATTTTCTGAAAACATTGTTGCGTATAATTAGTAGAAGTTGCGTATAATGAATTATGATCATGATAGTGATATGAATGAAAATAACAAAGTTTTTTTATAGTCATAATAAGAGAGTGATAAGAGTAATAGAGGTTAAGGTTACTATGTCTTGTAAAATGGATCAACAATTTTAGTTCGTCTAATACGAGGATCTAAATTTTATGTATTATTTTCCTATATAACGCGATTATCTTCACCAACTGTAGATAGATTATAATGATTTATATTCAAATGATATTCAAATAAGTATTCTGATAAAAATTAAAATAATAATGACAGTCCTCCCGGCAACCAAACTACAACTAAACAAAACAATACCTAATGAAAATTTTAAGTAGCATAATTAAGATGCGTAGATGTCATTGCAGAATTTACACTTTTAATTGGTGGTCTAGTATTTCTTAGTAAAGATTTTTATGCCCTTTTTTAACCAAAGGAATCGAACTCAGGATCAAAATTTGATATTTTATGGAGCAAAGGAGTACATATATCTGATCCTATTAATACCTATAAATGTAAAAAGTTTTTGGAGGTATCCGAGCAGCTTCATAAATTTCATTCATAGATCAGTTATCACCAGTTTCATTTGCGGTTCGTTTTTTGAATAATATGGCCGTAGCGGTCCGTTTCTACTTTTTTACAGATGAGTTCTAAACCACCTCACTACATCGGATCCGGACCGCGGTCCGCCATTTGATGACCCATATCCTAGATTAATACATGGTCATACAGAGACCAAGTACACGCGAGCCAAGCCGTGGTCAAAACCAACTAAGTTTAGTCATACATCTTTTTATGATAGAAACCGTTATTTAAACTAAAAAGCAATATACAGTATCTAAGTTGCATAAACCTTTCATTTCCAGGTTAAAAGTAATATGATATGCAACATCGACTTCACGAGTAGGATTCGACTCCACTAGACTCGAAGGGGTCGCAATTAATTCCTGATTGATTCACAAAGCTAGTTGGAATTTCACTAGTTTACCCCCCTCTCCGCACCGAGAGTGCCCCCTCACCCACCTGCCTCCACGTGAGGATCAGACAAAGATACCAAGTTAACGTCAGCTAAGGTTTGTTGTACAAAATTTATATGAAACTTTGCTTCCGAATTGTAAAGAGTGCGGGCTTACTGCGATGAATGTCTAAGAATTTGAGTTGTTTATTGATCTTAAAGGGTTCTATGACCAATAGTAGAACGTTTTACACATTAATCATGGTTTAGTTTCAAATAATTAAATAGTGATTTAGTTTTCTAAAAGATAAATGTTTATTTTTACAGATATTATAGCAATAGCGATAAGTAGAAAGGATCAAGATGAATAATAATATTAGACAAAAACTGTTAAGATATCGGAGGATCGGGATTAATTAGGTTAGGCTGGACATTAGTTTATCCGAAACCTTTTTTTTTATGATCAGGTGACCCGTCTGCTCATTTGCCCTCTATGGGCAAATGAGCAGACGGGTCACCTGATGGTAAATGACTACCGCCGCCCATGGGCACCTGTAACTCGAGAGTCACAAGTGCGTTGCCGCCCTATAAGGTGGGAGTAGTGTGTACAAATTATAAAAAATATCATCAGCTAACCTAACATTAGTCTTCTATGTAGAAGACACAGAACAGCAATAAGCATGAAATTCGTCGTAGTGAGGTGTTACTAGCTAACAGTGAGGTGATTGCAGAACAACTGCTAAGATATTCTGAGACGCAGAGTTCGCGGCCGACGCTCCATTATGTAGGAAGTGCTCCCTTTTTGTTCCTTCATCCTTTTCTCACACCCCTGACGTGTGCTGTAATTATCTAACATCGTTATTAATAAGTAACGAGACGTGTAAAGAAAGTGATAAGTTGTAGATGTGTGGAGTTCAAAGTGATTATGAAACTTTAATGTATGGGTAAGGGAGTTTTGACTAATAAGTCTGTAAACAGTATCACAATAAAAAAATTTGAAGTAAAAACTTTTTTAGCGGCGTAAGACGGAGCCGAGTTTCTTATATTTAAAAAAATATAACATTCGAAATTCAAACATTTATGAGCGGTCAGGAGCGCAGAACTTCCCGTGTTCCATATGTATACAGTTAGATAATATCTAACAAAAATATATATCTAATAAAAAGTAGGTAATAACATATTATGTTATTACCTACTTTTTATGTTATTCATATTATGTTATTTTTAACCTAATTATAAATTTACAGATGTGTGTGTGTGTGTGTGTATGTATATGCAAATACATTGTGAAGTTATATTTTCACTTCTGACGTGCAGTCCTACGACTGACTGTTTTTTTTAGTATCTTGCTACCCACCAACATCACTTTTAATGCGGTTATCACTAGCGAGTCTAGCGAATATTTAAGAGCATTAAAATATAAAGACTTCTGACCGGTATACAAAAAAAGTAAAACTTTGTACAAAGTATGGATGCGCATGCGCATGGAATTTTGAACATAGTGTATGATAAATTACTTGCAATGATTAATCATCTCTGTCTACCTCTCTGGGGATACAGACCTGAATGTATGTATGTATAACATTATAAATGACTGGAATGCAGGAAGGCTAGTTGAACTTAAAGAAAGTAAAACTGTTCTTATTACATAAATAGTTCAAGAATGTTTTTGATATAGGTGCTTTTGGACCATCTCTGTTTCATGCACTGTCAGTCTAAAAACATTTGTAAATGAATACTGTGCGTAAATAATCACAACCAAATAATTATCTTATTATAATCCTGGAACGTTAAAGTGAGGAGTAAATAGGTTTGTCTTGGATAGGCGTGTAACATCTTCGTCTTCATCGTCACTTTCCATCAGGTGAGTTGGAAGACAAACGCCTATTTCATTACATAATAAAAAAACAGTCAGTCGTAGGACTGGACGTCAGAAGAGAAAACGTAACTTCACAATGTATTTGCATATACATACACACACACATACACACATCTGTAAATATAATTAGGTTAAAAATAAAAAGTAGGTGATAACATATCTAAATGTATACATAGGGTACACTGGAAGTTCTGCGCTCCTGGCCGCTCATAAATGTTTGAATTTCGAATGTTACTTATATATTTTTTTAAATATAAGAAGCTCGGCTCCATCTTACGAATTTCCGATCAGTCACGTGTCCTGACGCGAGTTTAACATTTTTTACCCATCTCAAAAACTGCACAACGCCGCTAAAGAAGTTTTCACTTTAAAAAAAAAATAGAAGATCAAACACACAACATTCGATGCGGTGGCAATTAGCGAGGTGACCACTTATGCAGTGTTCCAATAAACAAGAAACGATTCGTTTTGCTTACGGAGGGTAAAATTTTCATTGAAAATTCAACGAAATTTTACCGTCCGTAAGCAAAACGGATTGTTTCTTGTTTATTGGAACGCGGCATTAGACCACTGCACTATCCGTGCGCTATGTAATATAACGATACAACTGAGTTATACTAGTATTTATTACACCAAAGCTTTTCCTCTCTAAACCGCCAATAGCGTCATAATGAAGTTAGATTTCGGCTATGAAATACGTTCAGCACCTCATATAATCTAACCTCATAACATTATAGCGGTTTAACCCTTCACAGGCTAACTTTTGAACGCCTTTTCGCCCAGTCTACCAATATTTTATTAACGGGAACACGTTAAATTAACTTCGTTACTTCTCCCCGAGACGTGTATGCCAGAGTTTTTAATAACATCAAATTTTGATTATTACGTAGGTAACGTGTGTTTTACGTTTTTGGAGTTTTAAAGTGATTCATGCTTCATGAATTTTACATGATATTGTGTTGATGCTGTTAATGTGTAAACAGTTTTATAATAGGTACAAATATAACTTTCTCCGTCCTTGCAAATATTACAAATCTTTTTCATTACTTAGTGTAATGCACTAATGTAAACGATTTGATATAATATAATATTGAGTTACTGAAATCATGAGTAGGTACTTTGATTTGATCATTGGATCAGTTAAAATAGCTTGTGTCAAATATCACATTCTACTGCAAAATGTTATCTCAAATGCCATTCGAATGTTCAATGAGATTGATCACAGATTAGAAAATTTTTCTTTGATCAATGTTTCGAAAAACTCAAATTGATTTGACAACTCTTTTCGTTGAAAAATATGTTGATCAGCCTTTCAGACACCGGGCGGTAGTATCATGTTTATCCTTAAAACACCAAAAAAGTTTATGTATAACACAGCTATAAAACACTTTAGAACATTAAAAAATACTGTCTAAAGGATTCACGCGACCGCTAAACAGCAAAAAGTCTACATCCGCTTCGTCATTTGTATAACACAGGTGCTTGAAAAAGTCGAGTTTTGTGTAAATGAGCGGGAGGGTAGTCGGTACTCACGCATATGGCGGGAGGAAGCGACGGGCATAAATCTGTGCGACGGTGGCGCTGCGGCCGGAACAGGAAGAGCCGACGTCGTTTGCCGCATTGTGATATGGGCCGGCGGGCCGCGTGGACGTCTCTTTGTGAATGCCACTTTATGGAGGCTATTCGAGAGATACGCCACCACCCTGCCGTGTCCTCAAACGCTATTGTCATGCCACCTTTATGGTGATAGCTTGCTTCAATACAAGTACTTTGTGTTACTTGCAAAGCCACATAAAATAGAACGAAATGAGTTAAAAGAAAGATAAGGAGTCGTGTACAACGTTTTGATCGTAAGAACGCTGACCATTTTATGTTGCTTAAAGTGTGATTAATACGAAAAAACCTTATCATTTGAAATTTACTTTCACATAAAATACCTTAAAGATATTTCCTTTCATTAAAGTTATGAATGAAACATTCACTTACGAATTGTTATTTTTTTAGTTGAGTCGGGCATTCCCGAAACACACACGTAAGTAAAACCGTATGTCTTGAATAAGTATGAACACCACTCACGAAAGTTATTATTATTATATTATTTTTAGGGTTCCGTTCCTCCAAAGGGAAAATGAACCCTTATAGGATCACTTTGTCTGGTTGTATGTCTGCCTGTCAAGGCGATGGAATGCGTGGAGTTGAAATTAACATGAAATGCTTATGTCTGCGGTCGCTTCAAGCTGTAAAAAAATCCAGTTTCTTCCTTCAGTCCTTCAGTTCCTTCATCATTTTGACCAATTTGAACATTTCGCAGTAAAATCAAAACCTATAGAGATATATACTATTACTTTTGAACTAGAATCATGAAATTTGGCAATAAGCAAGGTCTAACAGCACAAGTAAAAGAAATAATTCGAAAGGGGTTAATTTTTTTTTTGCGATCCCAAACTTATATTCTGCAATTGGAAAGTTGACTGTACCGTTCATAGATAGTATGACAGATTATGTTTTAACTACATAGTTAAGTTTGTCTTTCGGTAAAACGGGCAAAAATCTTCGAGGATTTCCGAGATGGACTTGGACAAATTTGTTAGCTTACCCTCGGTGCGCGAGTCAGACTTGCACTTGTCCGGTTTTTTTTTTTACCTGGAGCTTGCAAATGTTGTCAGCTTACTAATTATATATAAAAGCTTATGCAGAACAATAAACAATATAACTTTACTAGATATTGGTCCCGATTCTATTCTACACTCGACTAAACTAAAACCTGACTTAATTTCTTCATATGAAATCAACCTTGTCTTCTTCGTAACAAGGTCTATTTGTTACTGGCATCTATTTCTCAGCGCCACTAAATAAATTGCTTATTTCGATAGCGACATATGTTACCTACTTGTTTAAATTTGAAATAAGACCTTGTTTCAAAGTGTACAAGGTTTACATTTTGTATGAAGAAAATTTAGTCAATTATAGTCAAGAGAGTAAAAACAACAGAATTGACACCATTGTCATTTTAAAAAGAAATAATGCAATCATACCCCAAGAGAAATATACAAAAAAAGTATTTATCTATCAACATAACTTGCTAAGGAAGATTTTTTTCAAACACTTATTGAAATATAATGACATTGTTTGTATAACTTTTCGCTTGTTTAGATCGATCGAAAATATATAACACAATCTCTCTAATTTATCTGTACCTAATCATGAAAAATGAATCATTCAAATCTCTTCACCATTGTCAAACATATCGTGTAATATGAACACAGAAAATACAATCCTATTGATACCTTTTTTGAAGTCGGTTGAAAATACAAAGAGATATTATAATACACAATATATTGTTTGTATGTAGCTGAGATACGGAGCGAGTTCTAATCGCTGAACCATTTTGAAGGTAACATCCGGCCAACCGCAGTTTGTGGCCGGTTGAATTTTAAAAATGGAATACATTCTGCGGCTACCCGACCAATACGCTACATGTACGTTTTGTTAAATGTTCCGATTGTTGATTTATATCAAGTAAATACAAACTCAAATACGATATGATGTTTGAATACCTATTAATTACATTTGTTCTATAATATACACGGTAATGGCACTAATGCTTCTCAATTACGCTGTATTTACCGAAATAAAGAAAAACATTTAAACCAATTAAAGAAGAAAAAATTCAAACATCGTATTTCTGATGATCAATTGCGAATACTTTGACTGACTTCCATGTTCGGCGAAAGAGTCGTTCTAGTAGTGATTTTCTATTTCTCGTTTACGATCTTAGTGGACGACATAAGTCCTGAATTCAATTTTATGTTAAGTACCGTTTTATCGTAACAATTACTGCCCATGGGCCAAAACTGAATCAGTAAACAAAAATACTAACTACTAACTACTAAAAACTAAAATAGAAGAATAAATATTATTTGGGTTGTGAATATTTACATAACTTTTGCAGTAATGAAGACCAATAGGAATTTCCATTTTAAATTATTTTACATACGCAGTCCCTTGTTCAAAGGAAAATGGCATATGAAACCACTAAATGACAGAATTCTTCGAATTCCTTTTTCAAATGAAAACCTTGTTGCCATAATTACACCTTTTTCTTTCAACGAAAAACAGAAGCGACAAACACTTATGTATGTAAATCAGTTTGACCAGGACACGAACATCGTCCGCAGGGCGCATTTCCTGTAGATCCATTGATAACATAATATTTGTAGTCATCCAGCACGATTCTTACATTTACATACATGAGCACAGAACTGAGAATATAAATAAGTAGTTCTGTGGTTTGAGGCACTTGTGTAATTAATTCATATTCATATATTATAATTTTTTTGCCTCGCACAATCAATCTGTGGAACAAATTGTCGCCTGCGGTATTTCCCGACCGATGTGACCTTCAAGGAAAGAGCGTGCTCCCATCTCAAACGCTCTTGTGACTCTCGAGTTGCAGGTGTCCATGGGCGGCGGTATCCACTTACCATCAGGTGACCCGGCTGCTTGTTTGCCCCCTATATCATTAAAATTATATCCAGATGGTCCTGATTAAATTCAGACGGTCATCATATTTTCCTATTTTTTTTATGTAGTCTTAACAGTCCTCTGGTTCAACGCATCTATCCTGCACTACGATGGAGTTATTATTTAGAATATCAAACTAAATGCTCGTTTTATGTGTAGGTGCACATCGTTAAGGTAATTAATATTGTTTAAGTACGAAATTTTTAAGGAACACTGAGGAAGATCTCAATTATTTTAAAAACGTTTCTTTAACAGACTGTTTACTTACATTATGAAGCAAATAATGATTTTGCATCGGTAGTGTAATAGCTTAGCCGGCGGTTGTTGCGACCTAGAGCTTACGAGTTTGAGTCCAAAATATAAGAAATGAAATATATATTTATCGTAAATAATATTCATGATAAATCCACCCTAAGTTTACGTCCCCAGTTCAGTCAAAACGTAGCCAAATAAAGCAGACAGCAAAACTACGAAACGGCAACAAAAGATTGTTGCAGAACTATTTCGCAGCGTGAGTTCTCTCAATATTTATGAAGCCAAGTTCTCAGCCGTCATCAATCACAAAGTTATAAATAAAACAATAAAAGGTAAAAACTTACCGAGAGGGTCGGCCATTCACTCCCGAGCGCAATATTGGTGAAGGAAAACCCACTTATTGGAATAATATGTAGATTACAATGATATTAGGCATAACCAAGGGACCTGTCGATACTTTATTATGTGTTTTTCTAAAACTCTTTCTTGTATTGATATTGGATACAATTATGGAGGAGTCGTTAGATAAATAATCAAAAAAGTATGAACTGATAGTATAGATACTGAAAGAAAAAAAAATATCACACCGAATTTATAAACAAATAAATAAAGTTTAGCAGATGTTTTTGCTTGAATTGATCTCATTGGCTTGGCAACGCATTTGTGACTCTTGAGTTACAGGTGCCTAAGGGCGGCGGTAGTCATTTACCATCAGGTGACCCGTCTGCTCGTTTACCCCCCATACCATAAAAAAAAAAGAAAAGTTGGGGAGACCCTACTGGGGCAGAAGTTTTCATTTAGTCTACTAGTATTTATAAGTAGTGGTATTTATAAAATATCTGTTTCACAATTTGAAATCGCTATTAAAGAAATATGTTCTCAGGAAGCATATTCCATCGTAGAACCAAACCGCGCATTGTCAAAGCTGGTTATAACAGATAATTTCATGTCTCCGAGTCACAGAAGAGTTTAATTTTCAGTATTTCAGAAACATACATGAACGTAGTCTTGTAATAAGTACACCTTGCAATCGTAACTTTAGTATTAGTAACTCACAACAAAATAATTTCTATAAGGCTAGTAAATCAAACTTGCTATGTCCGATACAGCAGACATAGAATTCATATCCTTTGTAGACTAAACAGGGTGGCATCCACAATAGTTTTCCAAATGGAGTCTGTATAACTTATTTATAATAAATCGTATAAATCATTTTCGCTAACGCGCCTCCAGTGTTCGCGATAAAAGCAAACGAATAAACTTGCGTGTGATTCCTGAACGTGATACTACTGTTGCTGTGGCGTACTTTGTTGGTAAACTATGGGGGAAAGACTAAGGTGGATACATCTAACGTAGTCCTGTTTTAATACCAACTTGCTAGATAGTATGGCGGTACGTAGTCACTGCAATAGGTAGGTTTTTGCAATAGCAATAGTTAGGTGACTTTTTATAGGATAGTTTACATTTATCACTGCACTTCTCACACTTTATAAACGCGTAAATGCGTACTTCGATCTACATCCACGATGTTTGTATTTTGAATGACTTTTGGCTTAGTTTTTATGTTTATAGTTCTTAGAATAAGACTCTAGGAGGTATTTAGGGCAATGAACGCACGATACTTTTGAGGTTGTAACGTTGCTTCGCTACGGTGACCTTTTTCATGAGATGAGCATAGAGCCCGCCTGAAGAAAGGACAGGTTTAGAGACAAGTCGCTTCAATTATGATTTTGACTAACAAATACTTACGATATATATGTTTTTATAACTTGCTGTATGCAAATTTATGAATGGTTCGGCGTGAGATCCCCATTCCGAAGTTGTTTCGTTTTTTGGAATTTCCAAAAAAAAAAAACAAAATTTAACCAAAAATTATCTCTAGTTGTTTAAGAACAGTTGTTTAGTTTTCCGTTTCGTTTTTGATTTTCTACAATTAATACAAATAAATTTAAATAATATCATCATTTTTTGTCGTGTCTGCCAAACATCCATATAATTCTAACCCCTAAACAAGCAAATGAAAACGAACGTTTTTTCTTACCTCATCTTCAAGCCTATATGCCACTTGTAATGCGTTTAATATTTCATGATATCGCCGCTGCTTCTATCTGTATCTCGGGCGCCATAAATAACGAACAAAAAGGCAAGGGGCGCCAAATCAAACCTATCAATATAATATTAGGTTTATATTGTTGTCTCTGCTTCGTATCAAGTGTCGTGCCACATTTATACATTCGTGAGGCGAGGGTAATGACAAGGCGAACTACGAACACGGATATGTCGACAATACACTCGCTATTCGCACGACGCGAGCGGCGAACGCCAACTAACTATTTACGTACGGAGAAAGTTAGAGAAAGTTCAAAATTCATATTTTACCCCATAAAACACGAATTTTGAACATTCTCGAACTATACCTGATGAAAATGGAAATGAAGAGCTTATTTGAAACCCAAATGGGCCGCGAGCCAGCAACAGATTTTCATGACCAATTTCCTCTCGGGCGATAGTTCGTAAAATGCTTCAGAAAGTTGTATCATGAAGGCTCGTGAACGTCAGCTGCGGTTCCATTGGGGGGTTGAGTCATATCCTCCCGGATGAAAATTCGAAAGCTGCTTGTTAATATGATCTTGTAAGTTACAAAAAAAATCAGCTAACAGTATGCGATGGGAAAACTCTTCAGCTAGTGCATTTACATAGGCGATAGATACTCCCGTCTGGCTCCTGCGTTACACCTTTCAGAGCATCAGCTGACAATCTTTCCACCGAGTTTGGCTGACATTTGTTTTTATTTGCAATAGCATATAAACTGTCACCTTATATATTTTAATTGAGAAGAAACCAAGATACAAGATCATATTAACTGCTTAGCTGACGTTCATGAGGTTTCATGAAACAACTTTCTGAAGCATTTTACGAATTATCGCCCGAGAGGAAATGACTTACGAAATTTGTACCTGGCTCGTGGATTAAAATCATGATAATCATGAAAATTAAACAAAAGATGCATGGAACCGTATTTCAAGTATTATGGGAATTTCGGCCAATGACTAAAAAACAAAGAAAAATACATTTTCGTAACTCATCTAAATTTGTACAAATCGGTGCGGTATCGGTACACGAATATTTCGTCGAGCGACGACGCGAATAGCAAGCACGATGGTGTAAATCTGGCGTTAGAATGAAGTAAAATTTAGTCAAATGAAGCTATTAAGTTTTATAGCATTTATCTGCACAAGGATGAATGACAATTGGTGAAGCAAATGGTAATATATGTAGATACATGATAATTATGATATTAAACAGAATGCTCACATCGTATATACACACAAAACTTCCTGATGTAAACCTTGGAAAGTTAAGTTTCAGAATATATATTTTTTTATTTTTTATTTATTTCTCTTTAGTGTACACCTTAAATTAGTAAATAGTGCATACAAGTTACAAATATTAAGGTATTACAATCGGCGGTCTTATCACTGCGATTTCTGCCAGACAACCTTTGTAACCTCAATTATATTGTCAAATATAATTGAGGGCAGTCTATGTTATTGTTATATAATTACATTGACTGGAATTAACGCGGTCACGTATTTAATAGTTGCTAGAGATTCATTGGCCAATATTACTTGACCTGTCATAGTATAGACTTTTGTACCATGACAGGTCAAAATATATACTGGACACTCATAGCTGTATGTACCCGTTTTTGCATTTTTTTTTAACTTTGTAGCAAATATTGTTAAAGAATTTTAGCATTCGTCACTTCTTCTCTGTATAAACTATAAGTGTGCGAAATTTCATACTCCTCCGTCCGCATAATTTTCGTAAAAAGGGATCCAAAGTTTTCGCTTCACGTATTAATATATAGATTACAAGCACTTGTACGACGGCGTTGCACATCAGTGCAACCTGGTCGAAACGTCAGGCAAATCAAAGGTTTTTAATACCTATTAAATATCCAATCGGTTAATTCCCGTCAACATAATTATATTAATCATGAAACGCGAAAGTATATTGTATTGTAATTATATGTATATGTTTCCTGATTAGTACCTAATGTTCTAATTTCATTTAGAGGTTGACTATTTCAAAGTTTTTAACTGTTACTCGCTTCTAAGTAAAACTAAATATTATTTGTAGATACCAATGAAACTTATTTTTGTGGTCTGGAATTTTGTTTCCAAGCCCATTTAAATCGCTAACTACAAACAATATTTACAATTGGCATTGGAAATTCAAATTCAAAAGGGCTAAACGGTAAATTTATCGCGTGTTTCCGATTTAAATCGGCGAATTAACGACATTGCAGCGCGACACGAGCGCCTATTTGGCGAATTTATTCGAAGTGTGTATCATGATGATGGCGACCGCCGCAAATTATAACGTTTAGTTTTCACCACAGTGATTGTGAAACAAATTATTTGAATGAGTTTGATTTTAATGAGGCTATAAAAGCTATAATTGTACATATCGATAGATTTAGGTAGCAGGGTTTCCATGCTTGCTTACGTAACGTTAACGTTTCGTAAGCAAGCAAATTTGTCAGACTCGCACTTGTCCACTTTTTTTAAATTAAACCACGGATATTATAAATTACTAAACTACAGAAAATAAACTAAAATATTCTGTTGCATACAGGCCGATTGTTCCATCGGATATTTTATAGCGATTTAATGCCAGGTTATCAAATTGATTTTCCTGTTCAAAACAAAGATTGTTTTACCATCTTCTTGAAAACATAAGAGGTGCTAGCTATCTGATACTGCAAGAAACTACAAGCATAATTCTGTAATTTCATATTTCATACTGTATTCAGAATACGTTGAACGTTATCTCACTTTCACATTACTTGGTTTGAATGGCGGCTCCCGGTTGCGGAGTAAGTTTCGCCATGGCTTCCACCGAGTTTAACCGCTAATTAACCATTATACTTGTAATTAACTACATTTCCTAAGAATGCATTTAATCATCTAAGTTTAAATTAATATGTTTTGTGTTATTTATAATGTTTTATTTTTATTTTCTCTTACATTCATATAGTGTAATAGGCTGAGTTTGTACACCTGCAAACTGTCCTATGTACGAATCCATTGCATTTGTCCATTTTAAGGACGCCTGGAAGAAATTATAACTAGCGATAAGACCGCCGATTGCACCAGTAATCAATGTTTCTCTCTTATGTTGTAACTTTTCTATGGAGTACAATAAAGAATTGTATTTTCCGTCAGCTTTTACCGAAGCAAGTTGCGGGCTTTCTATGATACCGTAGTGGCAAATAAACATGTACTCCCTCTGATAGCAAACGTAGCCAATGGAAAATTCAAATAGGTACTGAATTTATCAACCGTGCGTTATTTATTAACCTATCATTGCAAGAACGCAACACAAGGTGACATCGATCGAGGATCAATCGATTTATGATTGGAAGAATAAAAAGCATAGATTGCTGAAGATGACGGACGAATCACTAAAGGGCGTTTACAAAAACATTATTTGTTTTGATGTTCATCACCATTTGATACAGAATACTTATAATAATGTATATGCAAAAAAAAGTTAGTCCAGAATACATTATCGTGTTGTAAATCCTCATTTAATACTTTACTCCTTAAAGTGAGAAAGAAGTACATTCAATAATTGATTTAAAAAGGATAACACATAATATTAGCATTTAATTAATCTATCTATAAATATAAAAATGAATCCCTATTTCCCTTGGTTACTACATCACGCGTGAACGGCTGGACCGATTTAGCTAATTCTTTTTTTTGTGTTTGTTATTGTCAGGAGAAAAATTCAAAGTTAAGACAGTACCAGTTAAGTAGTTCCATTTAAAAATAAAATTAGTACTTTTGCCTGTCTACTCACACTTTCCGAGTTTCTTTTTCATTTTACAACGCTATTAGGCATTTTCGTGCTATCGACATTCATAGGAACATCTCGTAGTCAGATGTACCTATGAATGTCGATAGCTCAAAATGTCGTTCGAGAGCGGACTGAAAGTGGCAGTTGTATCATCAGCTATTACCAATTGAATTCTGCTTGAATACCTATGCTTAATAGTGAATCTCCATAATGCGATATTTGCCGCGAAGTTAGAAACTATTAAGACCTACTATTACTACGTAACTTTATTACAAGCAAGGTATATAACAAAATAATGTAATGACGTATAAAATCTTCAATACATTTAGTACGTGAGGCAATATATTTCCAAAAACAAAAAGTATCAGCTGTGCAGATGACAGACGCTCATCTCGATTTACGAGCACAAATCAAACATTTAGTCGGAGCGGTAAATCAGCATAGCTTTGGATTTATAGCGGCTCACACAATGGTGCTAAGCACGTTCCTCGGAAAATATTGAGGTAAACATCCGATAAATTTATAATAGGCTGGTATTTTTTTAATTACAGTATTTTAGATCTGTAATAAAAAGATGTATTATATATTAGTAAACATAATATAAAAAATTGACACACCTCACACACGGCCGTCTGATCCCAAACCAGGTAGAGCCTGTACTCTGGTAACCAGATTGCTGATAAACACACTAATATACATATTATGGATAATGGTTTGGGGAGCAATAATTTCGTATTGAAACTGAAGTCAGTGTAATTTGAAAAGGAAACGGAAATGGTTGGTCTAATACAACGATACGAAATATTCATACACACCTCTATTCTTACAAGTTTGGTGGTAGTGAAACAGTGACATAAAAAATGAAATCCGTGTTTTGGAGACTCATGCACGGTACAGATACTCGTAATTCTATAAGTGTACCAGTGGTACATAATGTTTTAAATAATCCGTTCATTAGTACTGATAAGTATGTTTGAAAGGCATTGAGATTGTGAGACATTGAAAGCTATCTTCCTTTATATTCGGTATGGCAATTGACACTAGTGTGAATTGAAATACATTTTTAAACAAGCTAGTTATGTGTATTGTTTTTTAAATTTTTAATGACAACCGAATTTAGTGGACTAACAACTTCACTACATATTGAAAAAGTCACAGAAAGATAATGTACCACGTGTAAGTGATACCACGGCCTCACAGAAAACTGGCAGTGAAGCAATGTTTGTGTTGCTTTTCGCCGTGTGTGTGAGGTTATCGGAGGCCCTAACCTTTCCCTTTTCCCCTCTTCCCCTCTTCCCACTCTTCGCCCCTTAAAGGCCGGCAATGCATTTGTGACTCTTGAGTTGCAGGTGCCCATGGGCGGCGGTAGTCATTTACCATTAGGTGACCCGTCTGCTCGTTAATAATAAGATACGAGGATTAACGAATACTTCAAAAACATTCTAATTAAATCTTATATCGGCTGTAAATATTTACAAATGTTAACATAATTAACTATTTAAATAGGCGAACATCTGAGCATACTAGCTTGCTACTGTTCATACCGTTTTTCTATACAAAAGCGTGCAGTTAATGGTTTTTTAAATATCGCCGAGTGCGGCGCGGCTTCCACACGTCCGTGAACAATGGCACGAAAAAGGGGGAAAATATAATTTATTTTCGAGTTAAATCTTTTGTGGAAATAATATGACATTTCTATTTGAAGTTGGCGTGTGATTTATCGGTTGCCTTGTTGCGGTCTCGCTTTTGAGCGGGCCCGTTCAATGGAGGTGTGTCGGCCACAATCGGCTCGCCTGTTTCGATTTAAAGATCGATGGGTTTGTATTAAAAATGTTTTAACAATAATATACAATTTGTGGGATTTCTTGATCATAATCTAAGTGTTAATAAAGTTATATCTTGATTGAACTTATATTTAAGACAGACGCAACGTACAAATAAATAGGATAAGAGGTAATTTGGGACAATGGTTTCTACCAGATTTATTCGTCGACTGTCACGCTATGGTGATACATTGGTAGTTCGCACGTACCGGCCTCGTATGTTAAACAATATAAAATTAAGAGATTCGTGTCGTCAGCCGCGCCGTTACCACACCTCAACTAAGAAACTTACGTTTGTGTACGACACGGCTATCAAATTGATATCGGCTTTTGTAGTTGTCAACTTTTACTTTAAAAAAGTAGCGCTTTAACGCTTTCTAGTATTTATTATTGAGTTTTCGTTTACAGATATAGAAATTAGTTTTGGTAAATTATTAAATCGAGGGTAATTCTCTATGAGGCTCTTTAGCATCTACCACCCGATATTATTAAGATAAATTACACACATAGTATATTTACACAAAAATTATCTATTAGGATATATTATTAATTATAATTATTTGTCTGGCTGGTTTTTTTAATTTCCTATATTGAAATAAGTTTGGGTGTCTAGACTCTAGGTCGTACTTTATTTTAATGATATCTGTTGTACATAGATATGTGGCGACATCCACAGACATAATGCCCGTTCCTCCACAAGGCTTCTATAAAAAATCAACTTTTAATAATCATAAATTCAAAAGTCGGGGGTACCGACACGAAAATTCCGTCAACGATTAGAAAATAGCTGATGATCTGCGAACGGTTGAACATATTTTCTTGAATTATATCTAAGAACACTCTCGATCAAGTCACTTCCATTCATTTGGGGGCTACGATTCCATAGATGTACAGATACACAGACACAGACAAGTCAAACTTATAACATCCCTTTTTGCGTCGGGGGTTAAAAATAAATAAAAAACATCCGAACATTCAATAAAAATGTACGCTCCATTCTAACTCTATTGCCTTACGTAACAAATACCTCATAAAACGAGAAATTAATTCAAAACGAGTTTTTAAATTAAACTTTAACCATAGACGAGTTATTTTCAATACAAAGGTGCATAGAAAAAAACTCCATCGAATGTTACGTACGTTAATTCAAAAAGTTTTCATTAGGCGAGTCGCGGCTGAGTGTGTGCGAACAACTCGTATAAAGCATCACGCGCATGAGTGAGGGAAAGAATTTAAAGTATAGTAAAGCAAATAAAACGGGAAGCGACAGTCGCGGGATAAAGCCAGCGGCAACAATTGCTACATTCCAGCCTCGAAACGGTTCGAGACGACTCTGTACTGCACTTAATGGCGGTGCTACAATCTCCGCATTTACACTGTTTTAATGGGAACTTATCAGGTAGTAGGTAACTATCAGGACCACGTCACTGACTTGGTAGGTATTAAAAACCATATGGTTATGAGTAGAAAAACACACAAGTTTATAATATGAGCTGCTTGGTAGTTAGCGATTAATTGTGCATATAAATACCGCAACACCACAGGTACCATGCATGACTCATACATATAAAATTCTTGTGGGTATTCCAGTCACTATCAGAAAAAAAGCAAACTGTACTCTCAGTGAATATTTGGAAGAAAATTTCTGTTCGCATATTAACGACTGAGAAAGCATCTGAATCCTCAGTTCCCTAGTAACTTTGGATGTTCGAAGTACGGGCAAGTAGCACTTAAATACTTCTTTTATTACTCGTGTAATATGCTCTTTTATTGAAAACCACGAGATAAATGGCCGTCGCATATGCCAAAAATTTCAAATCTAAGCAACTCTTTTGCATTACGAAACTTTAGCATACAAGCCCAATACTGTTTTTTCCTGCTGGTCAGGATCACCAGAGCTTCATGGCAAGGGGATATAGTTATTAACGAACAAGTTTTGCGACTAGTGTTGCGGTATGAGTGTGCGAGTTCTGTCTCTTGTTTGTTTGGCAACTTAGTAGTATAAAAAGGTGTATATCCGCTGCAGGACTTCACTACTGAACGTTGTAGTTTTAAAATTATGTGGGACCTCCTCCCACTATAGGGACTGGTCATCTGTTCAACGTAGCAGCACGTTGAACATGTTGATGTTGACCGATGAAATTCTTATATGTACAACAGTGTGTATACACTGAGATGATACAAATGTTGGTACCCAATAAAGAATTGCCTATTTACTTATCTATAATGATCGTAAAGAAAATACTTGTACGCTCCTATAGAATGTTTCGTAGCATTTAAAAGAATGTATTTAAATTCTAGGTTCATTGTAGAACAACCAGCAGAGTTGGCAAAGCTTTGGACAACTAGCTCCTAGTTTTTCTTTTGTTATTCGAGTTCAGTCGCCTCTGGAGCTATGTTGACAAAAAATTAAGCTTTTTACAAAAGTTATGAAACTAATATATTGCACCATTGTCAACAAAAAAGGTTTTTAACTCGCTCAAATAAAATATAAATTCTCTTTCGCTGAAATGCACGCTCAGAAGCGTTCAAAACAAATGTTAAACAAACATTGTTTTGACAATAAAATAAAATATTAAAATCTGGGAAACATTTGAGGGTATAAGCATGAAATATGAAAATATTTTTTCTCAAAGCGACCCAAACACTGTGAGCGGACAGTGGGCAAACCGTCACGCAGCCGTGCCGAAAATTAAAGGATTCCGTCCGTCCAAAACAAATACGAGAATATTTTTATATTTTATTTTTGTTTTAAATAAAAAGCAGCGGCAAATGGTGAGTAGGATCCGCAGGTGGGAATTTAAATAATCTGACAGGGATTAAAAGGAGAAATATCAGCTTTTGACCGTCGCCTACAGCCTCCGTCGGATTATCCATATAATGTTATGTTGCATTTATATGTATTCCATTTAAATGAGAGACAAGGGGTGTTTGAATTCCACGAACACAATTGTAATTGTTTGACGTGGCTGTTTGAAAATGTCGTTATTAAAATTGTGAAATTTATAAATCATTACCTGTTCTCATATTTTATTGACAATGGCTTTATAGTGATACAAAATAAATGCACATGATGTAAATATCAGGTTTGTAGTTACTATTTATGTATGTTGGTGAGTTAATTAAATTATTTTATATTTTATTTTTTTATAGTGATTGTAATCAGCAGGTAAATAAGAGATAGTAGAGGTTATCTGTCTTGTTCTGTATGCAGTTATTTGAAATAAAAATAGGTAACAGTTTTTTTTTGTTGATTTATCTATTATCTATGTACTTTACTATTAATTCTAAATCTTCTAACATATTTATGTATAGCTATGCTTGCTTCTGTCATATATATATTCTTCGGGTTTACTCATTGAAATAATATTAGTATGTAATATGTGTTTAATAGTATATTGATATATAACATCAACAGATATTTCTTTTACTAAGTATAAACTACATAATACTATTTATGTTCGAAGTATTATTATTAATAGTAGACTAATAGATATAATGTTATTTTAAATGTACACAACGTAATTCCATATCGAATCAAAATTTACTCTCACCGCAAGAATCGTAACCCTATACCGATTGTGGTTTGCAATCAACATTTTAACGAATTTGAATGCAGCGTAAGACCCGGCTCTCAGAGTATAGACCTTTTGTAAACCAATGCATAAATTGTGAATGCCACTGAGGTTAGTTACGTCGGGGATCTAGCTAAACGTCAAGTTGATTAATCACTGTTTCCCCTATGTTATTAACATGGTAATGGTCCGCGAATCGCTTTCTTAGCGATACTTAATGATACGGGATTTACAGGATGATTGCGCGATATACAGACTAAACCAGAAGTTTGCGGTTATCTTTTGGGGACAGGAAGATACAGGTTGAATTTCTTCTATGGTTTATGCAAAAATGAGCTTTGGGCACTTCCGTGACTTTAAGATCATAATAATCCTTTTAATTGTATAAGTGTTATATAAACAGTGACGAAAGTGGCTTACTAACGATAACAATTTATAAAAGTTCTATTGAATGACATAAAATACTTAAAGACAGCTGCTGTAGTAATATATAAATAAACAATGGTTATTTTAAAAGTTTTCATATGTCTATATGAATAAAACAAATATAAACTATAACTTTTACTCGTAATTAAAATTATAACTTAAAAAAGAAATCTTGATGGTTTTGTGAAGTACTAATACTATTAACTAATCTTTAAGTAGTAACTGAAACCTTTAAACTGTACTCAAACGACGCAACGCAACACAACGCACAGGCGACATCCACATTTTGCTAAAAGGTACTCGACGAACTAAAATATTTGTTCACCTATCCTCTGTCCCGAAGGACTATTGTTTCTATGAATAAAATAACAATTATAAGTGATCCCCGTCCCTGCGGCGCGTGCTTAATTCCCTTTGAAACAATATTCATCTGGCGATTTACTTTATGGACACACAGTCCGTTTAAACTGCTCACAAAATTTAACGTGTTAAAAGATAAAGTATTTTATTATCACTAGAGGAATAACGCGATATTGTGTTTAATCCTCGAGAGAAGAAGATGCTGCGTATTTCTTTTTCGTGTATAATCACATCATTTTTTTCGGTATTGGATACTTATTTATGTACTCGTATAAACTGTAAATAAATATGTAGATTTGTTGACGAACTCAAATACTTTGTATGTTTATAACCTAAAATATAATATTGCATATCGTTCATTCTTAATCAACGTTTTAGATGAAGTGATTGAGCTTGGATGATTCAATTGTATGATGAAGTTTATAACCTATAATATTACACATCGTTATTCATTATCATTACACACAATATACGGGGACATATTACACATAGCTATCTAGATCTAAACTAAGCACAGGTTGTACTGTTGGTTCTAGAGCACTGATATACATACTTAGATAGCTATATAACGTTTTTAAACCACAGAGAAAATTAATTAGATTTTTCATCTTAAAGTTGATCACATTTATAAATAAAAAAATTCAACCTTCAGGGTAGTAAGGAGCGATTGATTTTTATTAAATTATTTTATTACAAAATCAGTCATTGGTACTTTAAATATAATCTTCATGTTTGGCAATGTTTGAACCAACATGTTGGAGGACTGAAATAACCGTATAATTTCATTGTCTGCAGGGATGTGTGAAGTTTGTTCTGTTCGTCATTCCTCCCATTATTTGATGTGGGATTGCGTCTCGTTGCCAAAATTTACTTTTGATGACGCCCATGACGACGACGTAAGTGGCGGTTGTTGCCTAACACTTGCTACTCTCAATAGGAGCTTCAAATTAGTTTTACGTTTATCAGCGTAAAAATGTAATGGGAGGAGGAGGTCAAGCGCTAGTTATGTTGAACTATTGTTTAATAATGGCATATTAACATTGATTATTGTATTGTATTGCATTGTATGTAATGTATTGTACTGCATATTAACATTGATTATTAGCTAATATGTATATAGTTACATAATAATAGTGATAATATAAGTAGGCATTTGTTTATTTAGGGGCATATTAGTCTCGTAGAGACCTCCACCCAACCAAGCTCTGAAAAGAAAAGCAGTAAGACTATTTTAGGTACGGTCGCTGCTGGAGCTCCGAGGAAGTAAAGCCAGCACGGCGGGTACGTACGTTGTCTCTGGATTCGTTTCGAAAGAGTTCAGACGGTCTTCACGGTCCTATTATTAATCAACAACATTTTTACAATAATATATAGTGAGATAAGATTATGTATTTAAACAGTCATAATTTAAGTTCACACTTCTTCTAGTAAGTCTCAAAATGTTGTAGAAGATTCTTTGTGTAGTGCGAGATAAGACTTATGATAATGCAAAATGCTGAGTAATGAACGCCTATAATAATAATAATAAACCCTTTATTTTCCGATACATTTTACAGTTTTTCCTTATACTAACTCAAATTAAATTATTGACAACAGTATCTGTTTGCCCTCGTTTGGCATAGGCCTCTTTCAATTTCTTCCATAGTTCCCGGCTCTTGCCTTTCGGGACCACGTGCCACCACATCTTCCTTCTTCCATCTTTTATACGGTCTTCCTCTATTTCTCTTCTGATATAATGAATACCAGTTCATGACAGTTTTGCTCCATTTTTCTGTTCCTCTTAGAGTATGTCCTGTGCAACGTCATTTGTTCTTTCTTATCGAGCATGTGACATTTTCTAGTTTTATTGTTTTATATATGTGTATGTTTTGCATATACGTATGTTTGTTATTTTATAATATTTTTTATGGTTAGCATGCTTCTTTCCATGGATCGCTGGCCAACTTCTAGTTTTTGAGTATGTGCTTTGGTAAGAGCACATGTTTGGCAGCCATATGTTAGAACGCGGAGGCATGTGTTCTAGAGTTTGCTTTTGACAGTTACTTTTATTTCTTTGTTTTTCATTATCTCTTTAAACGTCCAATATCTCTTCCAAGCCTTTCCTATTCTTGTTTCGATTCCTTTTGTAATTAGGTCTCTGGTGAAATAACTTGGCCAAGATGGTGTATTCCTTAATATAATCAATCTGATTCCCGTTTATAACAATTGATTCATTTTTTTTTATTATTTTCTAATGAACGCCTAGATGGCAAAAAAATTAAAATAGCTATGAGAAAGTATTACATTTTTGAGTTTCTGACATAGTTGCGATTTCATCATGTCATCATGATTTTCACAGTCTATTTGAGCTCCATATTTGGTGTTGCAAGCCGGCATAGGCTATGGTGGTTGCTTGCAATCAGTGCCTATACTTTTAGTTAATCCCTTAAAGAAATCAAACTAGACTTACGGTTGAGTTATACTGACTATTATTTAGCAAGAGTTTATAAGGGTGTGTTTACTGACATTTTTGTCTAAAACTGTAATGATGTTACTATATCCTTTCCAAATGTATACGACTTATAAAGAATATTCTTAAAATTCTACGTGTAAACGCAAGATGGCGTTAAGTTACTTGCTTGGAAAAAGAATTTACATCAAATCTTATATCTAGTCAGAGAAATTATATTTTGAGAATTACAAGGCTCAACCATTTGGAAACGGGCGGTTATAGATCGACTCAGACAGATATGATATTATGTAATTTATTTTTATAACTTTACATTTGACAGAGTAAACTATTGTTGCCGTGACTCTGTGTATGTTGATCTATAATTTTAAATTAAAATAACTATTTTTTAAACTGACGATTTCCAATAATTGATGATCAATTTTAAGAAATAAAGATATTGAATTTGAATTTAGATTATAGAAATTATATATCCCTTTTAATGGGTATAGAAATGTGACTATAAAATAATATTAAACTAAAATTATTTCTAAAAAAACAATAAAAACTCCTTTTTGTTGCAAATATTGATTTCTCTTCTTTTCTAAATTCCTTATAAAATATATACATTTTCTAAAGTTTCCCAAACAAATTTCGTTAGGGATTAAAATTGTGGAATGTCTTATTATAAATAATATTGAGTCTTATATTTCGCAGTACTTTACCAGTTTTAGTATAGATAAACTCCAAAGCTGTAAGATAAAACAATTACGTTACTTATGATGATCGGTAATAGCAGTAAAAATAACCGCGCTACATAAAAGATCGCATAAAACGATGGTTGTAAAGTTGTTTTTACTTAAAGTTCTCTTTATGGGGGAATAACCATAAAGAACGAAGTTTGCCGAACGATAGGCGATATCTGTCGAACGATATGAACGAACCCATCTGCTTTTATCTGCGGGGGAGTTAAATGCCAATCAACCGATGCTGATGGCAAGGCAAATATGTCAACTAGAGTTTCGCACAAGATTAGTTTAAATCTCATAAACTCCTTATTTTGAGAAAAAAAATGTTTTGAATTAAATACCTGTTGGTTTAGTGGTTAGTGATCCTGACTACTGAGCCAGAGGTTGTGGGTTCGATTCCCACCCAGGACAAATAATTGTGTGATGAGACCGACCATTTGTTCTGTGTTTGGGTGTAATTTATCTATAATATGTACGTATTTAGTAATATATATAAGTATGTTTTTCAGCAGTCTGGTTACCATAGTACAAGCTCTGCCTAGTTTGGGATCAGAAGGCCGTGTGTGAGATGTGTCAAGTTATTATTATTATATTAATGACTATAAAAATGGTATAGTGGTTTAAGTGATCATCTAGTCAACTGTCATTTACAGACTCGCATTTGTGTGATCACAAACTTAGTTGTTCGAGTCTAGGTGCAATGCTGCTAAAACCAACCTTGGTTCCCGTTATTCTCTTGGTTCGGGAGTTATGTTTAAAAAAAGGTTTTACTTGTGCTGGGTATAAGTGTCATAAGGGCACATTTTTATTTTAAATTGCAACCACGTTTGGATGTGATTACTAGTAAAATCGCTTACTTTAAGGGGATAACGATAGCAACACCCTGATCTTATGATTGTCTGTAAGAGATTGCCTTATTAAGTTACACCACTATTTATATCATACGACAAAAATAACCTAGTAATTCTTTTTTGATGTTCAATATATATTTCTGTTTTATTATGGTCTCTTAACCCCTCAACACACTGACGTGTTGTTCTTACGTCCTCTTGTTTTATACATCAATTATTACTAATACTACCCCAGCTAGCAGCTGGTGCCCGCGCCTTCGTCCGCGTAGAATGAGTACTTAGATAACTCTTTTTCTTCAAGTTTTCATCAATATTATAATATTAAGAAATAATAAAAAAATAGCCTACCTAAACATCTACGTATCAAAATGTAAGCAAATAGCATAGCCAACAAAATTTTACTTTCTTTCTAAGTTTTATTTTATTCAACTAAAAGTAGCTTTAGTCCTTCTCCAAGTTAATGTTTATATCTACGCCAAAATTCATAAATATTAGTTCAGCGGCTTCGGCGTGAAAGCATTACAGACAGACACGAGTTACTTTTGCAATTTAATATTAGTATGGATTACCAATTAATGTAGTAATAAGTCTATATACATTTGCCCGGTTTATTATATTAATAAAAAGACTACTGCTACGTTCATGATTTTGAATAAAAGGGCATTGGTGTCCACATTTGACAAGTGAACTGTTACTTTACATCCTGTGCACTAAGTTGAGAAGAAAAAGCATTGAAATTTCGTTTTATTAGCATTTCTTATTCATGAAAAATTACTCAAACTAGCGCTATTATTAACTGCAGATATTCTGAATCAACGTTTTAGATCAAGTCATTAAGCTTGGAGTTATTTACAACAAGCGTTAGTTAGAACCGTTTTTATGTCGCACCGTACAACTCAATTAGCAATATGTACACACCCGAAATCCATTAATGACCATCAGATTACACATATGATCATCAACGGTAAAATGAAAATCCGGCCACAACACGACCTTATTCAATTCCCGCATTCCCATCATCGATAAGGGAGCTATCAAAAGGCTCGAATTCTTTTTTCTTGTCAGTCTCCCCTCGCAAATGATCGAGGCGCTTATTATTTGGCGTGTGCGCAAACATTTAGCGCCCTTATCGCGGCTATTAAAGATACGGCTTCATTACAAGGAGAAGGTTGCGCGTTGCGGTCTTCCATTGTGATATTTTCTTTTTATTTACTTGTTTTCCCTGTTTCGGTTTGTTTCGCGGTGTATTATTATGAGTTGCTAATTGTATTTTGGTTTTCCTTCTAGAACAGTTTAAAGTAGCGGAATATTTTAGGACAATTAGAATAGAATAAAAACGCTTGTACGTAACTTTTAAAAGTAAGGTGGAATTTGTAACACTACTAAGCAAGTCAGGATTCTTCTAAAACAATGAATAAATATAGTCTGTTTTAGATTTGAGGAATTTTATCTCAATCAGCCAAAGGTGTTATGTTTCTCTTTAAAATTATATACTTTCGATAAACTAAAAATACACGCTTTAATAACCAACAAAATTATAAGCTAAAAAATAATCAATGGCTGGCTCAGACCATAATTACTAGCCCAATCTATCAAAACGAATCATATGAGCCGAAATTCGAGGCGTTTACTTAGGCCTGCTATCACTTAAATTACCGACACCGGACAAAAACTTCAAAAACCCCGGACACATGTGTCAAATCGCAGTTTTTTGCCGGACACCCTAATTTTTTTTTCTAAAAACGCAGTTTCCAGTTACATTTTTTTATTAATTTAAATAGGTCGTTAACGATTCATCTAACAATTATAATTTTCCCCTGGCACAGAGTGCCCGGGTTTAAAACGGACATCTTTTAAAACCCGTCCGGACGCTCTCCGGACGCCCTCTAAACTAGGACAAATCCGAGGAAACCCGGATGGATGCCAGCCCTAGGTTTACTAGTAGCCACTGAAGAGCACAGATCAGCTCCAACATGCCAAATTATAGTATTATCCCTCGAACTACATGTACATACAAAGTTTAATTTAGATACGACAATTACAAGTAGGTTAATATTTACTTCTAAAATTTGCTTGAAAGTGAGACTAATAAAACCATGTTAAAAAGGACTATGTTTAATACCTGCCATTGTTTTATGCAGATACACTTTTTTATGAATATACAATCAGACGAAATGTTTTGTATATTATTAAAAATTGTATAATTATTAACAATGACTGATGTATGCACTCAACAACAACCAAGGTGGTACAGTTGAGCTCCTATAAAGGACATATAATAGATATGCTTGTTAACCACATACTTTTAGCACTTATCAATATCACTGAAGAAAGTTATTATTCTAATGTAATAATAACAATGGTTTTAATGGTTTAATGGTAATGATTTTGAATTAAGCATTGTGCGGAATAAAAACGGTAACATATAATTTTATATGACTCCAATTTAGCGTTTTATTTCATTATTTATTATGTTGATCGTGGGGCGTACTTTTACGTCATTTTTACGTCCCCATACTATCATTTAGATAAAACAGCTGACTCTCATTTCCTAAATGACGGCCGTCGGCGTTTTCATGCTAATGTTTGAATGTTGATGTTACTACGCATTAATTTTTTACCTTAATATTTACATGAAACATTCTATAATTCTCTTAAGCGAGCATTTTAAACGTTATGTACGCATAATTTGTAAAATACACCACATAATAGAGTAATATGTGACGTCATGCGCGGGTCGAGGGAAATGAAGTGGAATCTTTCAGATAACGCACACATCTCTACAATTATGTTCGCATATGTATTACCACACACACAAAGGAACGTCGTAAACGGCTCTTGTAGGGTTGAGTTCACAATGTAATGTAGGTGACATCAATAATTTGTTGTAATGGCATGTAAGTGTTAAATTGAATGTGTTCAGATATGAGCTAGGGGTTGGTGAGATGTGGCGTGGCCTAGAAATGGCTCAGTTGTTTATAGTTGATATGATTCTAATGTCACGTATTATATCTGTACTACATTATCCAGAAATGATTTATGGCACACTAAAATACAGACAGAATTAAGTAGTTAGAATGATGATAATACATATCTTGTATACACCAACATTTTGTATTAGTTTTGTTATGTACAGACACTTTATATAACCTAGGAGCTTACCCAATATAGAGGCAAGTTATGGCAGAATTTTTAGTAATGATAATCAGCACTATTTAATAAAATCGCTAAAGGTCTAAGTAACGGGTTGTAGAGCATTATTTATGACGTGCAAGTGATGTCACTGATCCGCGTGAGTGCTACGTTAAAAGAAGCTATAACATTAAAAACCATATTATATTGTAATTTATTATACATTACATTTTAGCTGAGCCGTAATATCGCGATTGATAAATTGTGTTTTTCTCTCGTTTACATTTATTTATATTTATAAATAAATGTTTATACTTATATTTCTCGCTATATTTGTGGCCACGAGCGACACGATTGTTGCAAATGATTTGCTGGCGTTCTTAAAGCAGAAGCTGGATGTGATGGATGAGGTGTCCGCCATCCAGATTTGTGCAACTAACTCCGGCAAGGATGATATTGCTGCTGCCAAGCAGCTGGTGCTCCGAATGCTTAACAAAAGTGACCAGATGATGTCTCGCCGGCGCGACGGAACGAAGAAAAGTTCACGTTGCTGGGAAGACTGATCCTGACAACGTGCCGACGATTACTACGAGCACGTCAATACTACTAGTCTGCTGAAGAACATCGTCTTTTGAAGGCAAGTTTGGCAGCCGTACAGAGGAAATTTGAGGCATCCCAGGTAACTGTCGCAGAGTTGCGCACCGGGCCACCGGCGCGTGTAAGTAATGCAGTAGATGTTTGATAAAAGTTTTTCTTTGCAAGGTGTGGTATTCCGTCGCTTCCACGAAATCTCCTTTAAGAGTAATGAAAAGCCTAGACTATCATTTGTTTCATTGTGCAGTCAGAAGCAAGTGATGTTACGGGATTACAACGATATTATTTTGAAGTGCTTAGTGGTGAAAGGTGATCAACATATTTTTGTTTTGATAAAGTATGGAAGTTCTACGAGTAACACGAGTATTGTTAAAACTATTTCGAAGTAGTGTGCCATTTTTACATTTCTTTGCGATTGTCACTCTTTTTGCAATAGTAAAAATGTTTTTTTGCAGTTAATGGTATCTTGTGTAAAATTTAATTACGCAACTTTTTTTATTCTGGTGAATTTTTCTCTACAATTACTGAGATATGCGGGAAATTAAGAAGAAAAACAGTTACTTTTCCCATTTTTTACATTTCAAGTGAGCGCATAATGAAATTAGAAAGACCACCATTTCCCATTTATCATTTCTTATCACTTTTTGAAATGAATTCAACAAAAATCTATCACACTTACCGACTTACCCAAAATAAAACAGATCCCGCATGGGCTATATAGGAGTTTATCTTAACTAAAAGTGGGGGCAGAAAAGACGGTCTATTTTCATCTTCGCCGTTTCCCCTATGGTTACGCTGTAATGTCAAGAGTAAACTATATTCTAAGATTCTCTAACGATGATTATATTCCTTAGTAATTCTTTATATAGAAAAATAGACACTCGAAATGTTTTCAAACAAAAAGAAAAACCACCTGATTATAACCATTGTACTGTATATTTACAAGCAAATGTTATAATTATGTTTAAAAACCAGAATTAACTAACCTGGGTGCTATTTTTAAAAACCAAATATGCCAAACCTGCTTTTAAACCACTACCAGGTCTTTTTAAATAAAAATAAACGCTATAATTTAACTAACTTGTGCTCTCTAAAATAACCTTTTTTTTCGAAAATGATCAATTTTTTTTTTTTTTTAATTCTTCAAAAATTTTTTCCACAAAAATTACTCTCACTTACGGTCCGCCGACCCTCCTGCAAAGGTTTCCGACAAACAACTACACCGTAAGTTTCTTGAAAAAAGGTATTCAAAAGATTTTCCACGTGGCGATTTATCGTCAGGAAAGATGTCCATGTATTTGCCACTTACGTGGTATTAAAAAAACTGTACCGAGTCAGAATACTTTTAATACTTATTACTCCCAAGTATAAAGGTTTAATCTGAGCAGGTTTTGATGACAATAAGTTATTCCAGGGTACAAACTATGGTCTGATAGTAGGCACTATTCTAACTAATTTGAGGGTTCTGACTTTTAGATATCAGTCACCAACCTATTTATCGATCCACCGGTTAACCGCGCAACTACCTTTGCTCTGGTCAAAGCTTTCTTAATGATCGAAAATTTAATAGAATTTACATTTTTCTTAAAAAACGTTAGACACAAAACGTACAATTGAAAAGTAGTCTAATTAATCCATTGAATCTAAGAGCACTGGATTGTCGAGAAGTATCGTCAGTAAGATTGATAGCGTATCATAATACGGCTTTGAGCTTATCTCGTACAAAGCTCCGTAGAAATAAAAGCGAAGCGAAGACTCATAACATAATCTCTATAGAAATAATAGCGGGACCGAAACTTAGACACAGTGTGTGATGGATGGAATCTATCTGCGCATACGTGGGCTGATAAATAATTATTATTAATGAATACTTAGATACTTTTTCCTAATAATCTGTTTATGTATCTTTTCTCGTCGGAAAGCAAAATCACAATATTAGTGAACTAGCTTTTGGCCAGCTATCACTCGTGTGATTATAGATTTGTTCGATAAATTCCGGTATTAGGCAATAAACTCAGGATAAGCACTTTATTTCTTGATAAAAGGTACCCTTTTGTCCTATTCTGTACTTCTGTCAACATTTGTGCAAAATTGCATGATGGCCGGTTGAGTAGTTAAAGCGTGAAAGCGTAACAAACAAACACACTTTCGCAATTATTATAATTATAATTTTAGGATAAATTAATTTTTATTCAAAGATTCACCGCAACAAATACATGCTGATTAAGATCTGTATTCATATTAATGTTAAATTGGAAATTGGAAACTAATCCTGAATTCCACAAAAGTGTTACTCATCAAAGACTTAATAATATTTATCTACTGTAAACAAAAGGCATCTAGACAAAAAGAAATAAAAATTTATCTCAAGCAAAACACCCCATAAAACTGAATTGTCTCGAGAACTTTATAAACGCGATAACGACCAAAGTTGTTCCAAGCTTTGTTTCTCCGCTTACATAAACACGACCAGATACTCATGATCTGCCATGAACCGCGCTATGTTGAAAATACACCATGAAAAACCACCATACACAAAGTGTCAGAGCTCTTGTTAGATTGGACGTCGCTTGCCTAGATACCAAGCGAGGCTACAAAAAAGAGGATTTCAAGGAGTATCCGTCTCAGGCCCCGCCCACTCCGCGACACGCCCACAAAGATCCTCTCCTGAAAGGACCAGAGTGAGACATTTCTTCAGTTTCAATATAATATAAATAAAGCTGTGTGCACGCCTAGTACACGATAGTCTATGTGTGCGGTGTTCCACATAATAGACCAGACTGGCCAGATTCACACACACCAACACAAACTTTCTAGAATTACATTTAGAAAGTTGTCTGCGTGATTATATAGGGGTATTCTCTCTACACACACAACTAAAAGTTCATATTTACTAGGTTATATACACATAAAGGTAAATTGGATATAAGCGATGCGATGTAGGTAAAATCGGAATCGCGATCAATAACATGACTTTGGAGCTGGACATGTTTTTCGTCAATGTTATTCATTTAAAAACTATTACTAAACTGAAAATACTACTTAATAACAAGTTATTAATATAAAGTAGACTTATTGAGTAGTCAAAAAGCTATCCTTCAAACATCTTACCACTAAACGCATATTGTTACTATAATGTTACAAATCTAATTGTTTGCAACTTCGGATTGAATAATCTTTGATTAGAATAGTATTACTTCTTTATGCGTGATAATCTAACAATTTCATATGCACGAGACTCGAACATATTAATTACCACTTTGTGATCATAGTGTCAATAGTAATGCTTCTAAATTTGAAACAATATCCTTGTGACAGATGTATCCGATTGGAACTAATGTAGGCGCTCTGCAAAACACACACTACCCTACACACTGAAAATATAATTGTTTTTTTTTTGGTTTGCAACATCAGCCAGCGGCGAGAGTGTTGACATGTGGCCTATTACATTATTACTTCAAACCCATTAGCACTTTGAAGACATTCTTTACGAAATTCAAAACGCACGAAGCATACTGCGATGCGTATCATGCGTCTTTTGAATAAATGGATTGATAGCATCTGAAGAGTTAAAAATCCGTTTTAGAGGACAAATTGATCACAAATCTACGGGGTAGTATATTTTATTAAACTTTTAACGCCTTATGTTCATTTATTGTGTCGAAATCGACTTCTAAGTTCTCTATTGCTAAAAAAAGTAATAAAACAAGGACTTTTCTTAACATGGTAACCGGTAGGGTAGGTATACATTTATATGTTTTCTTTATTTACATAAAACGTAGAAAGTTCACGTCAAACGAAAAAAACAAATGAATGTTTATGTTATTTGTTTCATTTACCATAAAACAAGGACTGAAAATTTTATGTAAGTACTTGCGTCTACCCTAGCATACATTTCAGTAGGTATACTAGGTAAAGGAGATTAAAATACAAATATATTATAATGTTGTAAAATGTAATGTACTTTTTTGCTCACGAAAACCAGTGAGGAAAGACTTAATGGTAGAGGCGCTATTTGGACAGTCAAACCCTTTTCCTAAAATCGGATAAGTAATTTGTGCAGTTCTATTTTAATCGCGTTACTATTCCTTAAATCAGTTAACAAATTAATATATATAATAGCGAACTAACGATAATCAATTAACCAATTATAATATATACTTAATTTATAGGAACTGCCAACCTAATTCTTAAAAAAAAAATGTAAAACAAAGTCAAGAAAAACTTAACGAGCACAATAAATGTTGCTTGTATCAACTTGACAATTCCATTTTAGTGCATTGCTAAGAGGAGTCAAATGTGAAGGAAAGACACAAATTTTAATGCTCAATCGGTTCGAAGGAACCCATGTCTTTTGTTGCAATATATGGCTATCTGTATTAATAAGCAATTATTTGTATTAGAAAATAATTAATTCAAAAATTGTAATCAAAGTACATACATTGCAACTTGTTTCGCTTTTCTGTTTTAAAATGTCTAGAAGTATTTTTTTCTTATTCATCTATAAGCAAGCTTTGTCATAACTCTTAAAAAAACACAACAAACATCATGGTGTCCGGAAACGGATCCTCGTTTAATTTTTAATTCGGTTGGCGGGCGACGCGGCGCTGTCGTCGGCGTCTTCCTGCCGGCGCTTCCGTTTGTGAGCATTTCTTTTTTAAAAAGTTGTATTTCCGTTTTGGCACAGAAGCCGATGTCACGCGGAATTAGACAAGACTTCAATAAAACGCTTTGATAATATTTTAGTTACAATCGATACCTGTATAGTTTGTCGTACCGAGCATCCTTATGACAAATAAACCATGGTTGGATATATGGACTAAAAAAAATAGCAGTATGGTATAAAAAATCATTTATAGGAGCAACCTTATGGAGATGCATAACGAATTTATTCATGTAGTTTGTTCAAACCACGTGATGTTATTGATTACCTCGTTCCTTACAAATCTACAGTTTATTTTGTACCATCATTATAAAAACCCAAATACATAACACAATATCCAGTACACAATTTAATTCTAAAATAAAAATATCGCATAGAATTTGAATTAAAGGAGGACCGTCAAAAAATTGAAATTATAAACATATTTAATCCATTATTCTTTCTTGTTATTATTATCACATTTAAGGTAAAGGCCTTTCGATTTATTTTCCTAAAAAGCTAAATTTTTCTCACTGGATGAAAAATACGCATCCGCCGGATATTATCATTAATTATGAATCAGGAGGTTTCACGGCAGTCAACGTTCTGACGTTTATAAATTGTGCGAGACAACTTCCGACCCATCGGGATTTTTAATTTATGAATTGCATTTTTAACACTTCTATCTATCATCTGAGAAATTTTATTCCATTTATGTTTAAAACTGCAGTTTTAGGCCTAAGGTTTAATTAACGGACACACTCCAATATTTTTTAATATTTCTATTTTATTATTATTTTATTGTAACTCAATTGTAGCATGCTTATCTTCTTGAACCGGGTATATTTGCATGCCCGCTTGCAATACATGTTGATACATAACAACCAAGTGTTAAGACCTATTTTATAAGATTTTATCCCTTATCAACTACGCAATCTTATCCTAAAAACTTATCGTCTCTTCTCTGGATATTTTCATCCATGGTCCATATTTCAGTAAACTACATTTTGTTTCACGTGACAAATGACTTTTAATCTTATAACCGTTATTGATAATATTCAAGAGTATGTGTATAAAATGTTAATATGCATCAGTGATTCGATCAAACCTTTCAAAAGCTGAATGCAGGCCTTTCCCTTAAACTGCAATAACACTAGTACTCTATCAGTAATCGATCAATATTTCCTCGCTATTTTTGCTCTTTTATTCCATTCTATTATTTTTATTGTACGACGGAAAAGGTATAAAACTACAAAAGGCAAAAAAATACAGACCAATATTGGAATCTCACAAACACAAATTATCTACCCTCAAGCGATTGATCTCTTTCACGGCACGTAAATCAAAGTAGCAAAGACAAGGGCCGGCTAATGTCCACCAAGGGCCAGTTGGTGGGCGGACAATGAATGGCCCGGACCTCTGCGGCCGCGGGATGGATGGGGCTATCCCTTCGAGAGAGTACACACCTGGCTGAACGTCGTAAATCTTCAGGTAACCTCTGGAAGGAGGTAAGGTTAATTAGAATACTATATTATAGCATTTTCTTGCTAAAATTTGGCTACATATATAAATAAGTTTTGTGAATTATCTGTGCTACGAATATAAATTTGTAGTAATTTTTTATAGATCAAACTATAGACTAAACTATTTTTAATAGCCATCCATTTTGGTCCTACGTGGACCAAAATGGATGGCTATAAGGTATTAATTATTAATTAAGGTACTATGTATATTGCTTTATTAACAATTTACGTGATTTTATTACATACTATGTTATATTTATTTAAATACTTCTTAAGTTCTTTTTCTCTAATTAATTGTCATCTATATTACTATTCCATCAATGACAATAGTTCATGGTTTAGTTGTAACTAAAAATTTGCTTTTTTAAAGTCTGAATGACCAAAAGTAAACCGCGTCTCGGAGATGGAACCTACTCCCTACAAGATTTAGCCACAATATCTGGCACAGTTCACTTTGAAAAAAAAAATCCTGTAAAATATATAGCATTCGTAATACGATCACTTGTAAAAGAAATATCGAAATCTGTTCTGTTTTTATTCATAACAAAGGATTGGATGTTTTTTTTTTATGTTTCATTCGGAGTAGTGCTGTTGGTAGGCTTTTATGAATATTCGTACGGAGGAATTCTACTACACATATAAAGTTCATTTATTATTTTTTATGTAGATTTTTCAAATAGTTTATTGAATTCATTTACAAGCATATTCGCTTGTGCTTTACTTTCAAGTTTCTAATATAATATAACCACAGAACAAGCTGTCAATAAAATGTTCTGAGGAACATCAAGAATTTTGAACATTATTCCCGGGTTTTCAGAAGATTGTCATCCTACAGGTCTGCGTGAGGTTTTGTCTCAAGTAGCGAGCATGATGTATGTGCGTCGCGGTCCCCCGGGTGCTCTCCGTGTTTAGGTACGGCTCTTCAAGATTTATGCCCGGGATTCTGTTGTCCACTTCAAACAAACACGATGTTCAACTGTAATATGAGTTAGTTGCGTGGTAAATAGGATTTAGTTCATGGTTTATATCATACCATAGCTCAAATTAGAAACTTTGTTGTACAAGAACAAATAATAATTTTACACATTTAACACACAGATGGCTATCTGATCCCAAACCAGGCAGAGCCTGTACTATGGTAACCAGACTGCTGATAAACATACTTATATATTTCTAAATACATACATAAAAAAATCCCAGACACAGAACTAATGATCTTGTTCATCACACAAGTATTTCTCTTGGGTGGGAATCGGACCCACGATCTCTGGCTCAGCGGTGAGGGACACTTTCCACTAGACCAACAGGCCCGTCAAATTAAAAGTAAAATATATTAACCAAAATGGATATTATGTTTATTGTATATACATATGACACTTTTGCATTATGTTCTAGAAGGTTTGTGAAGTCTGTCAATACACACTAGGCCAGCGTGGCGGACTATGGTTGACCCCATTTTTACCAAGAGCAGGGCTAAGCACAACAGTAGGACATTTTACAAAAGAGGGCTGATATTTAAATGTTTATATTGTAGTCAAAATATCGCAGACCAATGCAATGTACACAAAATATCATAGATATTAAATTCAAATAACAAATATTCAGGCTCTGAGGGTTTATAAAATTTCTGGTCATTAAAAAGCGTATTTAAAAAGACTTTCAAAAGTAAATAACAACACATAAATAAATAATAACATTTTGAATAATAACATAACAGTAATTAGTAACATAATGCTGTAAATACATATATTTCGTTTCCTCTCAACAGGACTACCAACAAACAAATGTTCATTGAGATGTGATCATTTATATCCGTGATCGGACTCATTAGTTGCGCAGTGTATAGTCGGCACAAAAGTTGTGATCGTATAAATCGCGCCAACACTTGCTGGTTCCCATCGAGATGATTAATAGGCGCTTCTGGACCATCTACTCCAATAATAGATTGGGTTATTATTCGAGTATCATTATAAAGTATAGACGTTCTTTCTTTAAACGGAGATTTTTTTTGCTTGAACTTTAATTTGCTTTTTAAGGTTTAATGTTCGTTACTTCTTTATTAACTGATCATTTATTTTGATCAACAAATTGACTTCTTTCTCGTAATAATTATTAATTTTTTGTGGTAAGTACTTTACAAGCATATTGAACGTTCTGTCGTGATTGTCTTAATATTGACTTTAGAGTATACCCGACTTGGTTAGTAGATACAATTATGTTTATATTAAAATTATCGTCAAGTTTAATCGAAATTTATTTATTATGTGTATGTACATATGCATATGTTTGTACATTTGTATATGTATGTATTTAAGGTTCAGTTTAATTTTTAGGTAACGTTAGGAGCTCCTCATATTTCTCCTGCCTACTTGCTCCTCATATTTACAAGCGACCGCTAAAAGGAATTCTTTTTGTACAGAAAATTATTTTTAGTAAAAATATTTTTGGATAATATATTTTCATACCTCCTGTCCTGACCTTTCAAATAAAACTGACAATTTTGATGGCTAATTTAAAAATTAACATTATAATAATTTTAACAAAATAGTTGACATTGTTAATACTTACTGTAATAGTTATGACGAATTGTCTTAAAACTTTTAAATAATTTTATTTAATTATTTGTACAAAAAAATCATTAGTAGCTTGAAAACATAGCGAACCATGACATTGAAGAAAATTGCAATACTGCGTTAAACATTTTTATTTTTAAATATTTACATGGGTATTTGCAATTATGTATTGTATCAAAGCTGTTACATTAAATAGGTATTGTTAGTCATAGTTAATTTACCAATGATTGTATAATGGGTACGCAAATGGCCCCGTTGCGTTCCGGATGCTGGTTTACCGTAACGTATCGCCGTATCGACATTATCGTCCAGTGAATACCTATAAATAAATATGGCGGCAAAAATGGCGTCCGTTTATCAGCCAGCGGAAGTGGACACTGGGGACCGGAAGCCGAGTAATAAATGTTATTAGATAGCCCCTGGGCTTAGTTGGGCCGGGATTATACGCGTTTTTTTCGTACTTCATTCGTCTGACGGTTTTTGTTAATGTGTCTGGCTTTAAAATAAATTGGTTGGGACAATTATGGAGACTTGGTTAGATACAATCAAATAAGTGTTTGCCTTTGTTCCATACTTTATATTTACAGTTTTTTTCTGAGGATATCGGTATACAGATATTAATATAATCAGCCATATTAAGATGAGACCGTCTACTTAACTTTAGTAATAAGTTTAAGATCCATTGTTATTTTTATATGGTGTACAATTATAAAGAATATGCTATTCTATTGAGGTTATCTTTTGAAGTCCGGTAAAATCACTGTGTATGATTCATTTTTATCATATTGACATAAAGCAAATATGTAGTGTAATTTAGAGGCAGCGAAACACTGACTCCTAAGTCACAAGTTATCCTAGTTTAGGAGCCAGAGTTCATCATATGTACAAGGCGTACATACTCGTATGATGAACTCTGAGCGTAATGATTCTATCATTTTCTTGATTGTAAAATGCTTTGTAAAGAAAAGTTCTTTAATTCAATAAATAATAATAATTTTTTTATAAAATTTAATTATTATTATAAATAATTATAAGTACGGTGAAAACTGGGGTGGCTGACAGGTGTGTTTATACAACTATCTAGATGTAGTTATTTTTTCATTTGTTACTATAAGTAGGTAAATATTTTACAGCGTCAGAGACATAACAATGAACAAAATATGCAGGAAAATTATTATTGCAAATAAAAGCATTATTAGCAAACAATACATTTATATTATAATTTAAAAACAAAAGGGACTCGAGAAGTCAGTTAATTGAGGGACAACGAATCAATTATAAAAATGAGAATATTTAGTATCTTTTGTTAAACACACAATAAATATATTAAATAGTAATTGGACAACCCACCACACACCCTTAGATGTTAACTCTAACAAAAGCAATAATGACGGATAAACCTCAATAAATTGATATAGACTGAGAAGGCGAATCAAACTCCTTCAAAAATTATGTGTTTACTTGTGTGTGGTGTAAACTTGGCTAGTGCAAAGTGACTCTTCGAGACGAATTTCGTCTCTAGACGAAATATCCATAAGTAGCAAAAAAGAAAATAAGGTTATGATAACAAAATATCAAAAAAACTTGTAGAGCTGAAAAGAATCAAAGCTTGTGCAGTAACACACATCCTTAACGGACACTGACAACTGAACAAAAACATGTTCAACCTAAAGTTGGACGAAGTCATAACATGCAAACATGTTCAACCTAAAGTTGGACGAAGTCATAACATGCAGATTCTGTCGAGAAGTAGAAGAAACTTTAAAGTATATTCTACTGGCAGCGCCCCGTGGTTTCACCCGCGTCCCGATCCCGTGGGAATATCGGGATAAAAAGTAGCCTATACGTTAATCCAGGTCTCCAGCTATGTATGTACATACCAAGTTTCATCGCAATCGGTTCAGTGGTTTTTGCATGAAGGAGTAACAAACATTCATCTATCTATCCATCCATCCTTCCAAACTTTCACATTTATAATATTAGTGGGATGCTTTTGTGGTCCACTAATGCGTTATCGAATTATCAACCGAGTGTTGCACATCAGGCAACCACAGGAAATACAAACAATGACTGGTCGATCATAATATCTAGAGATTGCTCGAAACCTGTCTAAACAGTGAACTATACAGTAAGAGTGCGATACAGAACGCGCTAAAATAATAATAATAGCAATTTTTGTCAATTTATGCGTACATATTATAACATATAAAGCTATAAACAATAATAATAAATATAGATATTTCTATCAACAAACCCGCAATACTAATTCCAATAAATCAAATAAAAAAGCAAATACTAACAAAAATAAAAACAGCTCACGTACAAATAGTGAATATTTGCTCGATACTTCTGACTGTCAAAAGCATCGGCAAACGATGCGCGTCGGTATTTACCAACGAGTAGGTGCAGCCAGCTACAAATTGGCAGATGTTACCGTTTCCAATGCATTTTTATTTCCGTTTAAACTCCCTACCAATACCATAAAGTTGAGTTTTCTTTGACTAATTCGTGATTGAGTTGGATTAGGTCAAACGCTCGATTTGAGTTCACAATGATCGGGTTGTAACAGTTGCTTACACGGTTTTTCTAGCATTTAGCAGTTTCGAAATTGGTCTTATGAATAACTTAGTTCTTATACTTGTAACAGAGAACAAAGAAGCTGTAAAGGTACATATGTATTAAAGATTTGTTTATTAAACCATGGGTAGCGTATCAGATATAGGTTTAAAATGTTATGTGTGCTCCAAACATAAGCAATATTTTAACGACTGCCTAAAAAAGGAGTGTAATGTTTCCAAGTTTAATGAATGTATGTGAGCTTATTTATCCCACCATAACTTCTGCCTGAACAGATTTGGATGTATGGCGTATAGTTGGAATCTTTACATCATCCTAAGCAAAAAAAAAACAATATGGCGGTTGTGTGGCGCGTAATTTTTTTTTTGGCAGGGCTGTAGTGTTTTTTTTTCATTATTAGCAACTTGTTTATTTTAGAGGACTCAATAAGAGTGAAAGGGGGGGGGGGGGGGAGGTTGTAACAAATTACCAGTTTTACTAGTAAGCAACAACAGTAACAGCAATTTGTTCACCAACACCCTAATTTGTCCTTTTGGTATGCAAAACTTCGTCAGACGTCAGAGCAATTGTACAAAAATTTTTTTTTACCAAAGTCGTGTTATAAATTATCTAAATTAAAGTGACTTCAATTTATTATAACGGTATTATTATAACGGTAACAATAAACTAATAGTTCATTGTTACCGATATTGGCAACAGCTACGGCGTAGCGGCGTAGCTGAGACTCGTAGCACGCCCGATAGTCGATAGTGTCAATACTGGCAAGCCTCCAGCCATGAACTTGGTTATAGCCGCCTATTTACATATGAACTCGCTCTGATAGCGGACAATGAATAAAATATCGTACCCATATTGTAAATAGCAAGTGCCCATAAAATGTTACACACATATATATTTAGGTTGTTCGAATATGATGTAAAGTTTTATTTTATGTATATGTTAATAACAATTGCATGTAATTTATTCTGGTCTAATAAATGGGAAGTGATATGCGTTTACAATACTAGGTTACAAGTACTTCACTAACAGAACAACAGCAACATACTCAATCTATTCCAATTTTAAACTCTTCCTCTACTGTTGTGCTATTCCTATTTCTTTGTAAATATTTTTTTATGGTTTTGTAAATTAAGAACGGTAGTAAGCGGTTATTGCAGCCTATGTATGCTTTTGTAACTCATGTTTAGGTAACTTTAGACAACCTCCTTAATATAGCCTCCATAGAAAACACAGCAAATTCTTGGTGAGTCTTTTTTTTAGTGTTATCTGTTTTAAATAATAAGTATAGACTCCCTGAAAGAAAATAGCTTTAATCATATTTTTTATTTATTTTTCATAACAACAACGGATAGTACAGATGAAGAAGCAAAATCTTTGATCTGTAGCGCTTGCGAGCTTAGGATTAAAAAATCTCATGGCTCAACTTTTTACCGAGTCAAAAATCGCTAAGTTGGTAAGCTAGTGCTCCTATCCATAGTTGAAGTGACACCACTTACATTAATGCCTTTATCCATAAAAAAAGTATCATTATAAAAAGTTTTAATCCTATTTAAGCTGATGTTCTTCCAGACTAACTGTTCCTGTCCAAAAACTAAAGTGGACCGAAATCAAAAATTCACACTTCAGTACCCAAGACCCTAAGCTCGTTACGTCCGCCACTAATTACACCCACATTTCTGTAGCTTAAAATTTCAAATTGCAACCCTCTCGTATAGCGTTGTCCTTTTCTACCACGCTTAAAACAATGCCAACTGTTGCGAACGGAGGCTTGTGTGCGTATGTGAGTGTGTGTGCGTGGGTAAACACCGGTTTAAGCCTAACTGGCCTTAATGAATCGTAATGGCCCCTATAATTCGCGGCGTAACTAACTGGCCATGTGGGGACGTCCTCGTCCCGTGCCCGCCTCGCCTCACCTCCTCTTACCCCGGTATTTGGAAGCGAGCCATATCGCATCTATGACAGCAGCGGTTCTCTTTTTAAAAATTTTAGGACGGCCGGGTTTGGCGCTACAATTTGCGGCTACGTGTTTAGATTGCAACGCCAAAATATTGTCGCAAGGTAAACATGATGGGATTTTTATTCCGATCGCATGGTTTGATACTCGCGTTGTTTTATTTAGTTTCAATATAAATGCTAAAATATTTTCCATCGTTTGCTACTTGTAAAATGTCACGACAAACATCAAGTATTTCCTGAGAAACTACTTTATTCGCATAATTCTTTGTTTGTAAATTTTAGTTCCACAGTGATTAACATAAATGTAAAAATTTTCTGACACACTAAACTACACCTACATATTGTTATGTATAAAACATATAAAAGTAATTGTGTTAATGATATATAACGCATTTAATTTCTGTCGTGACTTTTAGAAATGTAAAAGAATTGACATTTAGGTGTGTAGTAATTATAGAAATAGGGTAATTTTCCGTTTTGTTCAGACTATTTAAAAAAAAATTGATTTCTGGATTGATATCAGGAAAATAACACAAATATTTTTATTTTTATGTAGTTAATTATTATTTATATTTATTTGATTGCACCGATGGCAGTCTTTTAAGTCCATCTTGACAGATGAAACTGCATCGAGAGTTGTGGTTTCGATTCCTATTATGGAATATTATTTGGATAACTTTAAGTAGATCTGAATCACAGTCTACTTTGCATCAATTATGTGTCAAGTTCTCCACGATACCGAATCTACAATGTAGGAGTTGTATGAAAAAAAATGTATTCCGAATAGAATTTTTCAACCATTTGTTGAAAACTCTTTTATACTACACACTATGCTAAAAAACGCAGGAACATCAAAGAGGTTTGTAACCATTAAGCAAAGCAGCCTATAAACATAGGCAGTCAAATTAGCCTCCGCCATGTGTCGCTAACTACACTCTCGGTGTGTCTCATTAACTGGAACATCGTGTTACTGAGTACTTGTGATATATCAGGACTTAAATTAATCGTTTGTTGTTAATTTGTACAGTATGCTTAGTACAGTAGGCGTTAGCTAGTCGTACCTAGTTGAAGACAAATGTCATTCCATTTAATTTTTTTATAAAGTTATGCAAAATTTTGCTTCATTTATGTGTCAGTCTACTTAAATAAGAATTGAAAATGATTATAAATAAGTGTACATAGTAAATGTTAGCAGCAATCTCATCACTATTGCTATAAACTATCAAATTCACTAAATAACAGTAACTGCTATGTTGTTCGTACCTCAATCATCACTCAAGTGATCTTTATTAACTTATAATGCATGCCTAGTCTTTTTATCTCCCCACCAATATCAGGCCGACCAATGGTGTGCCGGTGGCGTACCGGTATAGCTAGTCATATTAATGTTTATTAACTCATTTTTATAAAATAGAGAACTGTTTTTTCATCTATTATAATTTGCCCCTATTTTTAATGAAATAAATACGTGTTTTTGATGTGGTGTCCAGATAAATAAACTCAAAAAAAAAAAACAGATTGTTTTGTATCGTTTCAGCACCTACTCGTCCAAACCTTACGATTATGCAGGTGTAAACAGTTCTGCCTGTTAAAATGCGATTCCAGGTGCAACTTTATAAAGCTATTCAACAACACAACTACTTTAATTATGGGAGTAATTACGTCGTTTGAGATTTATTTACAGATGCAAATATTTTTTCTTAATGTTTTATACATACTTATTAAGGTTATTATTAAGATGGTTTATGGTTTAAATGTTTTCAAATTTATTTGTATTTGTTATTTTGTATTTGTTAGTATTAATATATTCTTAAAGAATTCGATTAAGTACCGAAAATACTTTTTAGTACCTATGATATATTCACAAAACAAAATATGTGTATTTTGTAATAGCCCCCTATAATATATAAAAAAAAAAACGAAAGTCAGTCAAATTTTGATAATTATATTTTATTAGCACGATATTAATAAAATATATAATTATGTATTTACGGGAATGAATGCGATCACGAAAAGGTATTACATACCTCTGAATTGCCTGACGTTTCGACCAGGTTGCACTGGCCGTGGTCACAGGCTGACTGGCTCAGCGGTGCACGCTCTCCGTCGTCGAGATCGTGAGGTAGAAGGTTCTTTATCCACCCCCACCTTTTCTATATTTTTCATATTTTCGTTTCGTCATATACCGTCACATACTATAGTTACTATTTTATCACTTAATATATACTATATAATACATATGATCGCGTTAATTCCCGTAAATACATAATTAAGTGCATCATGGAACGCGAAAGTTTAAAAGTTAGTACAACAAAATATATTGATATTAAGTAAACATGTTGCCTGTAAAGAAAGAAAAAAAGAAAGATTAATTTATTATTGGCACACAATTTCACACACAAACACTTAAATTTACAGGAAAAAGAATAAAATAGCAAAAAAGAAACAAAATTAGGCGTTTATCATTTCTGCTCACTGGCAACACTACATCTTTCGCCTGACCAAGCGGAAACCGCCTCCATTAAAATATGATGAAGGTCAGTATTGTCAGTGAGCAGCGATACAATCTTAAAATTATTTAATATCTTTATAAATTAAATGTATAAAGCAATGTGAAAGTGTGTGTCCCATCAGTTCCAAAATTTGGACATCGCTCAGTATACGTTGCGATTGTTAAACCGCAACACTGGTATTCTGCGAAATCCATTTTAGTTAAAAATATACCTAGAAATATAATTATGTAAAAGAAAAACTCTAGAGAATGACATTACTTTGTAACAAACGACAGCTATTTCTGCTGGTAGCGATACAGTTCCGTCCACCCGGTTATCTGATGATGCATTATGAAATAAAATGTGAGTTAAGACTCAAGTTTGCACAATAAATAATTGTTTCCAGAGACGTAATTGCCGTAATTTCATGAATAATTACCGCCACAGAGCAATTAAATAAATTACAGAAGGAATAACGAGCTCCTTCGGGCTTTAGTTTAAAGTTGGGGAGCGGATGTTGCACTTTACGTTCAAGTCTCTTAATTTAACTTAATATTACGTTCACACCCTACAGGAAGCCGAGACCACTAAGATATCTGACTACTAGGATATAGGAACCTCAGAATAGTAATAAATACAAATGTAAAAGGTTCCGTTACATACGCTTGTGCTTCATAATTGTGAATTATTGAATTAACTATTCCTAGCAACCCGCCCCGGCTTCGCACAGGTTGCAGAGACATTTTCAAGAATCATCCACATATTTCATTTAATTTACACAAAATCTTAAGAAATTATACACCTAAACCTTCCTCATGAATCACTCTGTCTATTAGTGAAAACCGCATGAAAATCCGTCCAGTAGTTCAGTTTATTGCGAACAGACAGACAGGCAGACGCGGCGGGGGACTTTGTTTTATAATATGTAGTGATTATCAATCATCTGCAAAGTCAGTAAATAAATCATTTGATTTGTGTATATTTTTTATTTTTCTGTTGTTTTGTGTCAAGAACATAGGCTGATTATGAACTAAAGGATATTCGTAGATTGTCATTTTCATGTCGCTTATGAAAGTAATTTACCCATTATTACAATTCAATGGTTTTTTTTTTCAGTTCAATGGTCAAAAGTAGTTTCTAACTTTTCTTTTTGAGATTCTTATAGGCCGGCAGGCTTTACTACATCTGTTGCACGGTTGTACATGCACAGTCTGAGCTTCCATTCTACCACTATGTCAGTCCCTGAGACTGAGAAATTAATTCTAGTTAAAAACCTTTGAACGTAGACCAGCGCCATGGTTCAGTCCACAGTTCTTGGACATAAGAAGACCATCTTGTTTAAGATACCCTGTAGGTATTTTACTTTGAGCTTTCCTAAACAAATTATTATCAAAGCGTAGGAAAACAACGTGAATTTTCATTTGGCGTGAATCGACAGTGTCCATCGTGCATATTAATCACAGGAAGGCGCCATCTGCCGCCGGCCTTACTGGACTCAGATTAAATTAAAATATTCGGACTCTGGAGTTCGCACCGACAAACATGTAACATTTGGTGCTAATAGCTGAGCAATCCTTGCGGTCACTCTAACTTTCATATTTCTAATTTCATATTTATAAAAAAATATTAAATACAATATATTTAGCATCTAATAGCATCTAATTAAACATGCTACAACTTATACATGCTTCATATTGAATGAAGATAGTATTTTTATGTTATAGCATTTTTTGTAAGTGGATGATACTAGATAAAAATACCATATGTACCTACTCTTGCATAAAAATCACCTGTGAAACATATATAACAAAGACGCGTGGACAAACATGTAAAATAATATTTTGTTATATATTAACGTAACGTCGTAACGTTACCCATTTTTGTGCGTTAGGTACGCACAAAAATACGCGTTTAAGATATCAACCGTTACTTTTAAAATGAGACTTTCTTAAAGATTTGTGTAAAATACTTAACATAATTTTTAGCAAAGTCCTATGACGTTTTTGACTTTACCTTACTTGGGTAAAATACAAAACAAACTGGTGAATTACTTATATAACTAACTGGTAAACGCTTAGACACATAAAACTGATAAATATAATGGAGAGTAGGAGTAGGTACAGACATAAATATTGACTAAAACTGGTGCCGATGATAATAAAATTGTCGATACAGGCTCACAGCACGCGTATTGTTCAAACAAGAGGTACAAATGGATAGTTAGGCGACCCGTCCTGCCGTCCTACGTGATAAATTCATTTTTGGGCGAAGCTGCGAAGGTTTAATTTGTTTGCGCGCTCCGCTATTTGGAAAACGCCATTTCTCATTGAACAGATTACGGAGATTACGAATTCATTAGGGATGCTATATCTTTTGTTCGTGGTGTTGGGATCCGGCTAATTGATATTTTGGGCACACATGTAGTTCGGTGCCGTATTAATTGGTTGGCCAATTAATTTTCAAAAGAGTAAGGGAGAAATAATTTCGGTATTTTAGAATTTAATTGATCTTTATCATGATCTCTTTGAACATGTATTATATAACCGGACTCTCGAGCTAACAATACGGTAATTATTTCAAGCGTAATTAATCAAGCTTCTTACTGTTCTTTGCAATTAAAACGTACCTATTTTATTGATATTTTCATTTACATTAGTTTACCTTACTCCTTAACGTTACCCTTTTCCTATTTTTCTCTTTAAGAGTTAAGTGGGGAAGTTGGTGCTTCGAATAGATACCTTTTATTAAATAACAGAAAGGCCTATAAAGAAACTTGAAGTCCCCGTGAAAATGATGATAAAGTGATGGTAGTTTTTGAAAAGAAGGAGGGTTTTCACATTTATTGTTATTTTTCGTAAACTGCAATCATGCTATATTTTCAAAATACTTTAACAATATCGCTACGCTCGCAATAACTCAATTTAATTTTTTACGTTTCTACGTTGTGTTCATCAGCTGTCATAAATATATTGATTATGAACATAATGTTCCGATAACCAACAGACACAAATCTCAAGTCGAAGTGTCGGACATTCCTGCCTGTGGCGGTGTTGGACAGCGAACACCGCATCCGAACGCACGACAGAATTAATTGCGGCGCGCGTTTGAGGTCCGCCGTAATTATCGTGCCTGTGGATGTTTCGCTGATATCGATGGTCAACGGGTTAAGACTTTATACAGATGTGTAATGTTGGGGAAAACAACTTATTAATTATGTTTGTTCAAACGTGCGTGAAAATATTTAAGTTATGTGGGAAAATATACGCAAAATATCACATTTACGAGCTTTGTCTTTACAACTCTAATTTTAAAGAGAAAGAAACGCTCAATAGTATTAAGATGTAGTTCACCTTTTATATAGTCAAATATCCTTTTTTTACGAAAAATAGTATATTCAAAACATATTATTATTATTTTCGTTAACGTATTTAAGCTAAAAAGTGTGGGGAATTGGTTTACATCTGTATTTTTCTGTTATAAACCACCTCCAGGATTATGGTACACTATTATTTTCTTATATATTTAAAATTGGTTGTAATAGAAAAAATAGTCAACTTTTATATCTTCTATTATACAGCTTTATCACTAATATATGCAATGTGTAATACTTCATGTTAATAATAAATAACCACATGGCTCTCATTTTAGCGGTTTAGCCTGTAGCGAGTATCAGTTTCTACAAACACTCGCAGCAAGCTCTAATAACCCCACTTATCAGCATAAAATCGTTACGCTAGTATTCCTAGTTGACCCCGGTCTGTACGGTGGAGGAACTTTCCCTGTAACTGTCTTCAATTAGAATAGAACTGCTTTACCTCACCTTAGCTATGTAAAATAGTTTTACTGTACCAAACTAGCAGTAAATAATAGCGTTCTAATCACAAGATGATAAACAGAATTTTGGTTTTAGGATGTTCGCCACTATTGCAAAAAAGGTAACTAAACTAAAAGAATTCTTAACTTAAAATAAAGGACTGCATAGACTAACAGTAAGGTAGTCAAAAATAATAAAAAATTCAATACCAAAATCTAGAAATAATTTAACTTGAAATTATAATATTAAATTAATAGTATTTAATCTATTAATTAGATCAGAGTAAACCGTAACAAGATGCGTTGAGGCAAGTGCGACACGCGGTAAAGACAGGGGTCGTCGCGCGGGTACCGAACCGCAACCGACCTGCGCCCGACGCCGCGACAGAATTAATTGCTCAACCCACTGCCGAGCACTTGCTTCACCTCGAATTACCGCTGGGGAAATTTTACTGTTGATATTGTAATTAGGGAGGAGTTAAGGTGAATTTTGAGTAGGATGTTTTGAATTTCATATGGAGAATACTACTGACTTTTTTTAAACATCATGTTTTTGTACCACCGTGGTAGCAAAATGACATACCTTTTGCGTAATAGAAAGATTACTGATAGCACCAGTAACAATAATAGTGGTTTGCTGTAGCAACCATTTTTAGGTTTGAAGTAACTCAATACTGTAAAAAATGTGCTCTCAATATAGTGTAGACACAACCAGTTATCTTGTATTGATCTAATGCTAATCTTCATAATAGTTCATAATGAGCTGTGTAAATGAAAGAACTTTTATTCTATTCACATGCCACAACAACGTTGAATCATATTAATTGTATTTACAGATGCGTATCGGAAATGTGTATCCGAATATGAGAGGGTTTCAGAACATTTTTCCACTTTTCCGTTTACCTGCAGATACATTCATTCTTTTTTCAAAAGAATGTAGGTGTATTTTAATAATCTATTTTAAAATAAATGTTTTTTTTTTGTATCAGATTTCAGATTTACAAGCTTTTTTTTTCAAGTTATTTATATTCGAGAAACAAATACAATACTTTATATTGTGCTACTTTTTTATTGTTAATCACAATTGAAAGAGAGAAAGTCATTCAGCCAGTGTCGCTACTATTATTGCAGTTCAAATTTGGCATTAAATGTAAATATAAAATAAATCACATTTAATGTTCATATTTTAAATATATTTGGTGATCGAAATTAATAAATTTATTTTTAGATATTTTTGCTTTTGTATGCCTTTTCGAACATTAATACAATATCTGTATGCTTCGACGTCTTCACCTGAATACTAAATCAAGGTAGGTACTATGAAATCAGTATTCGCAAGCGGTTCGTTCTTACAGAAGATAAGCCCGGGATCGCGTCGCCTGTGAATTCATCCCGCGATACTTGTGACTAATCGCCGGGATTCACCTCGCCGTCTCACGATAATCCCGGACAAATTATAGGGGTGCTTATTACTGCGTGGGGTTTCAGGATCATTATTTAACAGTCAGTTGAGGTAAGCTGTGTTTCAGATAAAGGTTGGGTTTATAGAAATATAAATAATGATGAAGGTGTACGTTTTCCTCTGGCAGTTTATTTATTTTATTTAACACTGTGCATTCCGTAGATTAGGTAGTAAACAAGTAGTTAAACAAGACTATAAGCCATTATGCTGAGTTTACACAGCAAGCCACGTGTTTATTTATCACTAGGTTCTACAAAAAAATGTATGTGTTTGATGTGTAGGTAACAGGACGGCTCAAGGCATAAGGGCGTATCACATCTGAAGCTTGTAAAAATTAGATGGAGTTACACCTCAAAAGCCTATGACCAGTATGATCGGACCGCATAAGTATAAACAAGAAAAAAAATTCTGCCCTTGGACAACGAGACACATTGAGACAGCGAGCTAAGTGCCTAAACAACTGTGCTTAATAATGAATACATATTGCCTTTGATTTTTAGATAAAACAAAATGCATTTTGTTTTTTGTTAAAAAATTTTTTTTTTTGTGTTTTTATTATTTTTATAGAAGGCCAGTAGCACATTAGTGGCTGTTTGCTTTTATTGATTAAATCGGATTTCCGATTGTATGATTAATTTATAGCTGTAAATCACATAGATAATTATTGTTCCTGTGGAAATCGACCTTTCAAGCACCGTGATAGTTGTACCATATTTGCTTTGCGTCAACTATCACGAATGAGGGTACGTGCGTAGTGAGGTTATATCTTTTCTTATTGTATTTAAACTTTGATTTCTGATGAGGTTGGTTTGTCACTCAATGAGCTTCTAGCAGGTCACTGCTATATCTTTCTCCCAATCTTCATCATAATACCCGATCCTTTACTTTCTGCAAATAACGTATCTCAGCTTCTTCCTTTTCTTAATCTTCTTTACGATCGAATATAAATACTACATTGACGCTCAAACACGTAACTAAGAACCCGAGTTTGAATCCTCGCAATTCTCTTGTTTTCTATCTAAAGCTTAATTCTGATAAACTTCCTGAATCACAATGAGTTGCAGTGAAATTAAAATAACCCAACTACAAGTTTTTTATTTGCAGATATATAATCCAAATAGCCAATGAAACCGGATCCATAAAATAAAAGACCGGCGACTCATAAATAAATACACTGAAAAATGCAAAGGGAAAAATAAAAAGTGGAATAATGGTGGATATAAAAGAGGACAGTTTGCGTCACAAAGCCGCATGCGGGCCTCAGATATTGACAGTAAATTTCATTCATACGGCATTAGTGCCGCACCATCAGATCCAGGGATATCTCCCGCAAACAATACACGTACGAACGGATAGACGCGGTAAAACTGTTCTTGACAATGTTCTGCTTATTCACAAGACTGTGGCTTTTTTAGTGGAGTAAAATGGCATGACTGCGCAATAAACGAGTATAATGTTTTCAGGGTTCATGTATGTAAGTTTCTTTATTCATAACTTCTTCTAAGGACAAAGCTACTTATTGCCAAAGCCAAGATCTATCAGAGATGACAAAAATGTATCCCCAAGGTTTATAAACGCAAAGAAAATATTAATACAGCTACTTTAAAATGACCTATTTTTGGGTAATAACTAGTAAAGAAAAAATAATTTAATATTTAACTTCTTTTTTTTTTATTTGACCTTTTTTGTAGATGACAGAAGTAACAGTATCATACATTTCGTAACTCTATGTAACTGCTGTGGATGGCGTAGCGGTGTCTACGCCAAACCGCTACGCGTCCCTACCGAACACACCAATTTAGCATGTAACCACAAAGAAAATTATAAATAAATAACAACATATACATTGTAGTACAATATACAAATATATCTTTCAAGCCTAATATTGTATGGTAATGAGACTTGTAAGGGCTAATTAAATACCACAGTACACGAAAACTATTAGTGGATGAATCAATTTAAAATATAATAAAAAACATACCTAAAACTGTCATAACTATTTTTGGACAAGTTGATCTCTGTTAGTTGTCCTGATAAAATAATTCGCAATCTTGTTCGGTATTTCATTCAAATATAACTGGTAAAAGGTTTGTTTTCATTTGTTACTAAAACATTTTAAGGATTATTGTGTAGTTTGGCTTCAATTCGAAATATAAATAGTGTCCTAGGGTTTCATTGATATAAAATCATACTTCTACAAACATGATCATTCTTGAATGGGTACAGAAAAAAAAAAACCACCACATGTTGGCACGTCAAGAATGACACGCAATGACACGTCATTTTCACTCTTCACAGATTATTACCTAATTTATAGTTTGTGTAGTATACCGTGTGTATACCATATAGTGTAGTGTATTATGTATTACGTTCAGATAAAGGGCGTAGAACACGCGTTTTGCTAAATCTAGCTTTTCACTAAGGTAGCATTCTTAGTTTCCGAGATTTTCCGGTATCTTTTTGTGACTCGGATTCGTATGTTTGTGACCCGGATTTATTGCTCGTGACTATAATATAAATAATATAATTTTTACCACCATTTTAATTGTTAACTAGAGACCTGAAGATAAAAGTGTTATAAGATGACACTTTATACTCAAATGCAGGTATCTCTACAGCTGGACAGTCTAAAATTACAAATTAACTTGCGTGTTCCCAACCTGTAAACTTCTCGTAAAAAAACTACCTAAAAATACTCGTATATCCTTTTGATCTTAAAACAACTAAAGATGCATCAAAACGTCGGCATCGCTTATTAAGCCTATAGTTTTGACCCACTATTTTTTATGAAGAGGCAACATAATTTTAACTATGTTTATCTGCAATCTCAAATAAAGAGTAATTCGTATCAAATCCCGGTACGATGTTTTATCCTATTCTTCAAGTTAAGCCAATATTTGGCAAGGCCGGGACAACTTCCGCGAATGTGACCCGGTAATTTATCGGCGGACAAAGTGAAGTTTATCGAAAGAACGAGAATAACTTTATTATATAGTGACCGGAAGTGGAGGGTGGACGTCTACCCGAGCTAGGCGTAACAGTACATTCGTCTACACAAGTTTTAAGGGTTGTAAAAATATTGATTAAAGAGGTGAATAACAGGGAAGAAATAGTTATAGGTGGCCGTGGATGGCACAATTAAAAATTCACGATTAATCGAGGATAGTAAATATTATATTTAATAGTAAATCTGATTATAATTATATACAAGATGTCATACAACTTTCTTCTTCGCATATTTTAAACCGAATTATTGAAATAATGCCCGTTAAGTATTTGTGAATTTATATGGTTGCACTTGCAACGGTTGCAACAAAATGTCGGTTAAGTACATGTCTCAATTATTGACGTGTGTAAAAAAATTACACAACGTCACTTTTCTTTGCCCTACATTTTAAAGCTGTAAAGGTTAAAAGGTATATTTGTAAAGTACGACTAGCGCCATTGTTAATGTGTTTTGAGACTTGTGGGGAGGACTGTACAGTTTTGAGCCGTGCCATTTTTATGAAGTCACTCGGTATTTCTTTGTAATAATGAAATATGTCGCGAGCGTCCAGCGTCCGCTTCTCATTGTAAACACATTTCGGAAATCGTCCTCATGTGGACGAACACGGAAATCGCTCACGTTTTAGCCATTTTATTTCATGCGACTTGCATTTTCCTCTGTCGTAAATATCTGAGGTATGAAGAGAATTTTATGCAAGGACTAATGTGAGACCGAAATGCTTTTTAGCTTTATCGTAAGTCTAGTTTAATTGTATGGTATAAAATATACTTCAAAACCTATACTTATACAATATACAATACCAGACAAGGATCGCTATGACATTGAGCCTTTTATATATAAACACAAGTAATTTTACTTTCTCTCAGGAACAGCATTTTTTTCTGGACAACAGGTACCTTATGTTCTTTTCTGAACCCCTGACACTGTGTGGCAAAATTTTATGATGTTGGTATCAAACAAACAAAGTCATATTCGCATTTATAATACTAGCTGCTGCCCGTGACTTGATTTCAATAAATATAAATGAGAAATAAAAAAATAACCTATGTGCTATTCCAGACTACAATCTATTTCTGTGCCAAATTTCATCCAGATCCGATCAACCGTTTTTGCGTGAAAGAGTAACCACATCCATCCATCTTCACAAAGTTTCGCCTTTATAATAAACTAGCGACCCGCCCCGGCTTCGCACGGGTGCAATGATGATACTAAATATATACTACAGAATGTCTTTACATACAACGTTCACAGCTTTTTTGTCATTAGACTATACAAACATGTTTTCTTCAGAGGTTACTCTTGAAAGAGTGACATATAATTGGCCATGTGAAAAACACTCAACGCTCAAATCTAAGCCTGCAAAGTTGAAAGTTTGTCCCTGCGAATCCTGCGATTTATTAATGGTCATTGCAAAAGATATCTTTACCGAAAAATTGTCCGGCCCTCTGGCCGGTACCGCCGCAACCGCTATGTCCCTGCACTTTAAATCTGTAATATCTTCGAAAATATTCTTTGAAATTACATGCTGTAAAAAACCATTTTGATCTATATTAAATGCACAATGTATTTAAGGTATTTAATTGGATAAGGATTAATGCTGTATTGCTTAAAATCGCTTCGTAAATAAGCCATTATTTCTCGTAAAAAGTAAAGGATAAAAAATGGTTATTATATTGATAATGGTTATCCCTAATAGATAGATATATACCATCTCGAACTTTTTAAAGACCTTTTTAAGGTGTACAATACTGTGGTACATTATTTTGATCTATCTCGTAGGGTTCAGATAGCGTTTGTAATGTTAATGCAAAAAAAATGTGTTAATTTACGACATCACATTAGAAACCTCTAAAGTTAGAAGTGTTTCTCTACTATATTATACATATAAACAGCAGGAAGCGACTTTGTTTTATACTATGTAGTGATAAAGTAAGGAATTAAAACAATATCGGCTACGTGCTTCGAGCTACTTTTTGGGATGGTCACTTTTCTTTTTTGGAACACTCACTAAATATTGATAACAGTTGATGTCCACAACACCGTGTTTCTATTATTCAGGAATACTAGGAGACCTCTTTACAAATATTTGGTCTTTGGCTACGTATGCAATCAGAACTCTATACCGAGAATATTATTTTCAATATTATAAATATTGATACCTTATAACAGTAAGTATATAAATGATCCTTATGATTCTCCGTAAAAAACATAAACCATTCTTCCAAACACAAAAAAATCCTTTGTGTCCTTTTATGTAATATTTTAGGATAGATTTTGAAGTAAATGAAAAATGTTCAATAAAGTTTCATTTGGCGTCCACCCTGACGTCCAAGGAGCTCCTTTAGATATGATACTGTCAAGTTGTTCACGCTCCACTACACTTATTCATAGCGACGCGGCGACGTCTTCACTGATACCCGCAAGTTTGGAACGTAACTGAGTTCGGTTCGTATTATTTAAAATATTTTAAGATATAATATAGAAGAAATAAATCTTAATTGAAGAACAAGTATTTACACGGTATACATAAGGGATACAAAGATTAAACTTAGCATTTTTTTTAATTTGTGGAAACTTGTAGCCATTTCATCATCATCTACCTACCCTTATCCCAACTGTACTTGGGGTCGGCGCAATATTTTTTTACTCGTACTGCACAAGGTTTGGACTGATTTCTTTTATGGCCAGCCGCCTGCCTGACGCCAGCCCTCTTTACGAATATTATCATTTTAAGACGGGAAAAAAAGAACAAAGTACATTAGGATAGAGAAAACAGGTTGGGAAGGAAGCCAGGGTAGGGGACACCGGAGATCTCCGATGATGAACGGGACTGAGACTGCAGTAACTCGAAGAGACCGGGGTGGCGTAGTCTTATGTACGACAAAATGCCCTGTGGTTGAAGAGACCACGAGGACAAGAACAACAACTGGCCAAACTTGTAGCAATGTCTAAAATCTAATGTTAGCTATGTATTTTAAATAAACTTACAGTGTATTGCGGAAATGCTATCCTTTTTATGTCCGAATCACTTGTAGCCCTTTCAGAGGTCGAAATCTGAGAAAAAACCTTGTTCGTCATGTCAGTTTACATTCTACTTCTGTGCCCTTGTCCAGTACACAGTGAGTCCTGTTTCGATAAAGGTCCGTTTAACTACAAAGTGATTTGAAGCGGAGACGTGTCGCCCCGGGCGACGCTTTACCCCATCTCTTATGAAAATTGCCACAAAACTTATAACGTCTTTGATATCTTACGGTACGTAATTGAAAAAGGACAGTTATATTTATACTGTTGTTATACCTCGAGTATATGTATAGTATACCTACGTTTCAAATTCTGTTTTTATTGTTTTGCGATATGGGATTTAATTTTTTTAATTTTCTTTCTGTTAGCTTTCTCGACCAACGAAACCAAACTATCTAGGCCAGAATCTAGTCTGTAAGTTTTTCTGTCAGTTGTTGGTTCTAAAAATCATCCTGTTGAAGGTTGAAATGTGGTTCTCTGTTGGTTGGAATTTCATTACTGGAGTAGTTCACGTTGTCGCTTTTGAAAAATATTTGACTACTACTACTACTGCCTCAATAATATCTGGATTCGGTAAAATTAAAATTTTAAAATAAATAAAATAAAAAGCCCTTTATTTCTTGCAAACAAAGTACTGATAAAAACTTTTTAACAAAAAATTTAACTGACGAAAGAAGAAAGGAACTGAAAAGTGAAAAATAGACTTGTTAGCTTAACCAAACTCCTTTTTTTGTTTATGTGTGGAAACCCCCACAGGTCATCAACTCACCGGGGCCAAACGGCGAAGTGAGTGATGGAAGGTGATGATTTAAATCTCCCTCGCTAATTTCTAAAATGCAAAGCTATTCGATGGAATGAAATGTGACGCGCCTTACAACACTTTTTGCTAAAATTACCTCTCGCAGTATGTGAACATACACTTTGTCACGTGCAGTTTGGTCATATTTTAGCAAATAGAAACCATACGATATTTAAAATAAGCTGTTCTGTCCTTATTAATAATAATACATACTTAAGTAGATTTTTTAAATGTTTTTTGCATAAATCAATAAAGGAACAAACACGTAGTGATCCTTGGCATTACAGAAAAAGCACATCAAAGTGTCGGTGTTTAAATCACATAAAACTGACTGTAGTTTTAATTTTTTTACTGTAGTAATAACTATTATTATTATGCGCCATATATCATGCAAAAAATAAAAATTAGTACAGTAACAAAATATTTTTCCGGTAACGTAGTGACATATAGAATCGTTTAAAGAAAAACATATATATATACCATACCTTATAATAAAATCAAAATGGTAGGTGAAAACGAATTCTATTTATGTAATAAAAATCTTTTTAACAAAAAATTTAATCGACGAAAAAGAACTAAAAAGTAAAAGAGAAATAAACCTTTCAAGTCTTTTTTTTATCGTGTGGAAGCACCCACAGGTCATCACCTCACCGGGGCTGGCGGTGAAGTGGTTTTAGTCGGTTCCGACATACTCATTTCTGTTCCAACACAAATGGGTATGTGTGTGAGGTACGTTCGGCTGTTTGTTTTTTTTTTTCATAATTTAGTCAATCAAGTACACCAAGTGGTTAGACAAACTAAAAATCCACCTTATCTCACTCAATAAAGTATCGGGCTTATTAAACTAAAGTTAATATAATCTAACAAACTGCGTTACAGAAAGAAATCCGTAAACATAGCTGCTGTAAATTCTTCCTCAATGGTTTCTTAAGGTCACACAAAGAATACCATTAATTCTTATAAAGTTATTTGTTTGGAGCGGAACAGTTCGCTTACGAAATTTGCCGTTGCGAAACGACAAATATTATTATTTTTGAGAGCTGAACTTATTTAAAACAAGCGTTTTAGCGTAGGTGAGGAATGATAGTTTGTGTAAAATGAGCAAAATTTTTGTGTCTTTTAATTCTTGCAAAAACTGGATTTACATAAAAAATATAGTACAACTGCTTAGATATTTGTACGAGCTAGGCTTTGAATAATTGCGGTTCACTTTATGATGATTATCATATCGGTCTGGTAGTGGAGCTTAAGTTTGGGCGCGATAGCGCACCAACTATCGGGTCAGCAAATATCATTATTGGGTATTTTCCTATTGTTACGGACTCGGTAAGCGTCAAATATTGCACCACCTATTAGATAGGATAAAAAATGCTTGTAATAATAAGTATTTTTAGAGAAGTAACAATGCTGTCAAGACTTTATTTGGACATCATGAATGTACCTAATGTTCCTGAAATTGTGTCCAATTTATATGTGTTGCATTTTAAAACAAGTACTCTAATGAGTACTTGTAACCTAGAAACTTTTGTAACCTAGAAAGGCACGAAAGGTGAGTTTACTTTAATAAGTAAACTCACCTTTCGTGCCTTTCTAGGTTAGTTTTCTTCAACCATTACTTATTTCAACGAATAATATCACATATAAAAACATGAATAATGGCGCCAAAAGTAACTTTTCTCGCGCTATTTTTTCTTGGGCAATGATTTAGTTGTATGAGTTCCACAAACAATATAGAGCGAGCACGTGTTAACAGCGCCATAACCGTGTGATTTAACTGCCGAACTTAGGGCACTTTGTGAAATATGACGCAGTGCGAAACGACCCTTATCGCCTTGTTGATTTTATTTTATGTAGTTCTACAGTTTAAGTTTATAGATCCTGTAAAAGGTTAGTTAGCAGTAAATGAAAGTAACTTTAGGTTTGTCTCGCTGCTGCAATCTCGGCACTTGAACAAGTTAAGCGTTGCGCGCTCAATGTGTCGTACATTTATTAAATGTATCTACCATAAAGTTAACAAATATTATTGTCGCATTACACTGAATTGTCAAAAACTGATGCGACTCACGGAACTTCACCTTTCTATTAATAAAATCTACATACCGTCATCACCTTAAATATTAAGTACATGAAACGATCTAAATATAGAAGAGTATGAGTTAGAAAATGAATACAGTACATGTTTTGACATGTTTCTCGAAGTACCTACTAAAAAGAAGTTTATTATTTTATAGAGCACCTCAGGTGTTAACAAATACAGCTTATCGTAGTATTTTATGGGCAAAGGGTTCGAAAAGAAGTAAGGTCATAACCATTGGCATGAGGACGTAATGGTTTATATAACAGTAAAGTTATATTTAGTTTATTCGCGAACATGACACCTGGAACAAAGTTTTGAGATTCAAGACAAGTAAAAAGGTAAATTTATTTCCTTTTTATGTATAGTATACGCAGTTTTATTTTAATGCTTTATTATTTAGAAATTGCTGAGAACGATTATATGATTTTAAAATGTTAATGACGGACGTTCTCATTTATTTCTAAGTAACCTTTTGCTATATTCCCTAGATATATATAAATATAATTCGTATAAATTCTAATTTCAAACAAAATAGTGACTAAGAGTTTATACATACTTTAAGTTTTAGATTATTTGTATTATCTGCGTTTCGTGATGTTGATTTTTTTTAAGTTATAAAGAACGTTAAAGGCTATATGCTTTTACCTTTTTATAACTTTGAATTTTTTAATGGCTACACCATACATATCGCTAAGAGATGTCTATGTACTAATAATGGCACTAATTACAGTGTCTGTGACCATTTGAATTTAAAACCTTTAACATGACACAAGAATTCAAATATATACACATAGTTAAAAACGAGTTTATCAATTGTAAATTTTGAAACATTATGACTTTATGACTAAGTTAATTCAAAGACATTATGACTAAGTTAAGTAGTCTCCTTCATTTTCAATTAGTTTATTGACTTTCACAGATAGTGAAATGGTTTATACATAGTCACCTCATAATTTCTAAACAAATTTTAAATTTTAATAAAATGAATTTCAAGTCTGGATGATTTTACCTTTTCAATGGCATGTGACATAAGTGTGCCAAATGAAAATTAATGTTTTTTTTTTTCAAAAGTAATGATTTAAGTTGAAGTTAAACATGCGGGGAACATTCAAATTCCACTTGAAAAAAGAATCCGCGAGATATCAAATTCACCGGCTGGGTATAAATAAAACGTACCAGGAAAGAAGTATGAGAATCCTTTTTTATCGTGTAGTTTAAATTGCGAACCAAAGAGTATACAAACACTACGTTAGAAGAGTCGGGACTCGCCTACTATAAAACGATGTATGAAACGAGAGCGACTTTAATTTCAGAACACAAAAACTAAAATTTTAATGGGTACTAAAAATTATGCCAATCTTTAGGAAATTAAAATAGTGTTGTCCATTCTAATAATAGAATTATCGATAAATCCACAAATTAAAAATAACCATCAGCTGTTTCGTTAAAATAATTTAAGATAACTTTTATAGCAGTAATAGGTAAATAAAACTACATAAAATTTAAATTCCAAATACAATATATTTATTTCATAAAATTGCTGGTGTTTTAAGTTTGTTATTAGGATTATTTATAAGTAAATAAACTAAAATTAATTAAGTACGTAATTAATAAGATTAAAGAAAATAAACTATATTCGGGATATAAAAATACGGCAACTGAAAATAAGGCAAAATTATACGAAATACAAAATACTTGAAAAAAAGAGATGAACGCCTTACCAGGAGATAGTTTTTAGTTTACTGTGTCTCTGATAAAGAGCCCATCCTTCAACTTGCCTCAAGGCAAAGGTAAAATGTGCTAGTTGTCAAAAACTGGCGACTACTTTTTCTTTCAATGTCCTTTTTTTTTTTAACCGTGTATCACTCCGCCGAGGGCACGAGAATTGATTTCGTGGAAGTCGAACTAATCAAACCCACCAAAAGAGATTAAAACGCCACACGGCCCTCCCCCAACAGAGATACGACCCAGTATGACGGGCAACCCATATTTTCAGCACCAGTCTGGCAATAGTTTAGACTCGGTTTTTTCCTCCTAGTAAGAGTAAGCGTTACTGTTAGGGGTCAGAGTTACGACTTAGATGGGCGAATGTCTGTAAAAGAACCTTACCACTGACCCTGAAGGAATCCAGAGACACATTTTCATTTCAGATTCATAATGATGAGTTCATTATGAATCTGAAATGAAAATGTGAACTAACTATGAAACAAAAATAGAATTTTATGGTTTAGTCCAAAAGATGTTACTAAAGCACGATCTTGGGGACTTGAATGGATTGAAAAAGATTTATTCGTAACCATAAAGGAAACAATAATCATATTAATGTGTGTCCACAGAGGTGTCATGCTATCAATCTTATCTCATACCCTCTGGAACCTGAGAGAGGATGCTCCTTTCGTAGTCGTAGACATAATCAGACTCATTCCAAGAAGCAGGGTCTCTTACTTTCTTTTACAGTCTACAGCTACAGTCATAAGCCCTGGTGACGTATCTGAAGACGCGGAGATCTAGGAAGTGGAAGACAGATTGTAGGCAGTCCAATTCGTGCCAAACGAGCTCGGTCTCCACACCGTGTCTGTCAAGTACAGGGATATTCATATTTCAGGTGGATAATTGGTGGTTCTTTCATCCTGATTGACCAATAAACTTGAGAAACGTTGATTTAAAAGTAATGGCGGTTTTTTGAAGCCCACTTTAAAAACAAAACATAGTTCATTCTGAGTAGGTCCTAAAGCACCAGTATTCTTGACGGACTTGAAGAGAAAGGACCAAGGTTCAACATTGGTCCAAGAGAATACGTAACCAACAAAATACTAAATAGAAAGCAAAAAAAAACAAACTAATAGTATGTTAACGTAATGTAACGTAACGTTTTTGAAAAGCAATAAATTATTTACTTTGGTATCTAATAAACCTTCACAACGTAACGGTACCTGTTCGTTACGGAACAAAGACAAATAAATAAAGCTTCTGATTTCTATAATTATTATATTTCAGCCTTAACAAATATATATAAAATAATCAGAGCGCTAAAGTAAGTAGGTATTTTCGACAACGTTAAGGCAGTGAGTCTAAAAGGGAAGTGGATATGAACGATTAAAAGCTCGTTCATTCTCAAGTAAAGTTTTAAAGGTAAGCTTTATACATATAACAACCTTAAAGTAGGGATACTTTAGCCTTTATAGAAATAATAAGAAAACTATTACATTAAAATGATAAAACTAAAATTAGTACAGATAACAAGCGTATCGGCGTAGACAGTACCTGTACCTAAAATGACGAAACAAAGTTGTTGTTTGCAAATAGGTTTGCGTATACTAAAATAAACACCAATTAATAAGTTTAGCAAAACAAATTTACCAAAAAAAAGAAATTCCAAACGAAAATGAACTTTCAATAGAAAAAAAGTATTGAATTACGGTTCGTTTTTTTAACTTGCTGTAATTAGCCCTCGGCCACACCTGCAAGGCTTCTTTCGAACTCTGACCAGGGAATCCTGAGTAATGCTTATTGTGTAATACGATCGTTTTTCCTCGCCTAGTTTATAGTAAACAAACAACTATTTCTGAGAGGTTTCCTACAACAAACAAGTCGTTCTATAGTTTAATAATCTACGAGTACATTGAACAGGGGAGTAGTTGTGTTATGTACCGACCCAATAATAACTTTGGCGGCTCACATAAATCGCAGCATTAATTTTACAACTCAAATGTAACAATTTAGTTGTACGTAGGTAAGCACTTAGTTATACGCCAGCGGCGCTGCCTTGCAACTTAAGCGGGCCTCCCTCACCGCTAAACAAATTTGACAGCTCCAAGTTAGCCTAAGTTTGGGTACACGTACACAAACTTAATTTTACTTTTGATGTAAACGAACGACATTCTTAGTATCTTAGTCATAATAGTCGCTTTTGAATGGCATGTGTGATTTGGTTGTCTATTACATATTTGTGTTTTGTTAAAGTTGCGTCTGACTAGTTAGCATTGTGCCCACGTTGAAACAAGTTGTCATGATTATTAAGGTGTTTAGCGCTGAATTAGAGTTGGCGTATGATTACTTTGCGAACTTATCTGTATTGAACACGTACGCATAGTTTTGTGGTCATGCAAATGCTAGGGAACGAAATAAACGCATACATATGGGATAATAGAGAATAGTGCTTTGTTTTTAATTTAGTAACCTTATTGCACTTATTGCACAAAGTCGCGGGTTAACACTATAAACCAATTAGGTGTATTGGCGTGTACAAAATATAGTATTATAGAATATTTCCAACTCTGCCAAATAATACTTCATATAAAACTTTATAGAAATCATATACCTTCCAAGTGAGTTTCAAATTCAATTCAATATAAATGCTTCCTAAAATATCTGTAGCAAAAGCTGAATTTGCCATCTCTCGATCTATATCTATCTGGATTTATATAAGTCAAGAATTCATATATTTTAGGTGAAATATTACGAGCACAGCCTCAGGGATCTCGAAATAATCGTATGCAGCTAACTTGTAAAAGATTGTTGAGAAAGTTTCGCGCTACGATCTTCCGAAGCGGGAGTTAACTCTCGGTTTTACTGTCCCATGATAATCGTCATACATAAGCTATGAATGTGGAAAGTTTTCCTATATTTTTAATGTTGTATAAGAATCTAAGCTTTGTGAGTGAACATTAAGTGTATTCATATTTCTTACATTAGCACTGATCTTCTCTGTCCTTATTTGTAGGTATATCTTGTTTGTATAAATTTATTTCATAGATGGCTGGTCATTGAACTAATTAAGTTATCTAAGAAGATGAAGAATAAAATAATTGTAGTAAAGAAAACTGAATTATTATAGGTATACTTTAGTATATAATTTGTTATTTCGGTTTGATGTCATTGAGATATTAAAGCCCAACACCAAAATAAAGTGAACTAAGTCAATAATTCGAGATACCCCTTTAAAAAAGCCTACTTGACCTACTTAGCGCCCATCCCTACAATGAGCATTGTTACTGAAACACAATAATTACATATACGAATACACGTTATCAGCGCGCACAGTACAGACCAAAATGTATTTCAAATTGATTATTAAATAACGACCATTAAATTTTCGACAGGGGTGATCAAAAAACGCGGGATTAATTCAGATTTAAGCTCCACGAGTCGGAAGCTTTTAAATTCGCATAAATACAACATGTCATGGGCGGTAGCCACCGTGCCTTTATCAATTACAAAGAGGAGCCGTTTCAAAAAATGTAAAGTGGGATAGGCTAGCCGTTTAAAATTTAGTGAAACGTTTAATGTTATTTTGGACGTGAAAGTTCATAAATAATAATTCATGAATGGAATATGCTTGTTGATTTTGTATCTTGGATGCTTGATGGTATACCGGTTTACTCTTTATAATTATAAAGAATACGGCCGTCTTAATGTTTTTTGTTGTACGTGTGGAAACCCTCATGGGCCGATACCACGGGAGTTTTCGGTGGGGCGGTGTGTTGGAATCAAACCAACTAAAAACCACACGGTGAGCGATACTGCACCTTAGAATAGGGGGAATCTGGGTAGGACTGTTCGGCCTAATGGTCACCCTCCTAAAATATTTCAAAATATACTCTTTTAAATAACCTCATGCTGACCTGTTTGTAATGCAACCGTTAAACTTTAACTATTGTCTTATAACCTTGTAATAAGTACTCTTACTCTATACGAAGTACAACAACGTCAAATGTTGTAGTTACAGTCCTACCTAAACAGGCCAAAAAATTAATAAACGAAAAAAGCATTTTTGTCAATACAAGGTTTCAATTCGACATTATGAACGACACTTGAGCCCCGATTTTCACGAGTGGGCACACTCTGTAGTGGCATATGTATTAAATGTTTTACTGCACAAAGCCATATTTGTGTACAATACAATACCTCTTGCGATATAAAACGTGTTACATATTACATTGAGGTTAACATTAATTAATTTTAAACTGCTTTTTGACCCGACCGCCGAGGGATGATGGAATAAGAGTAATGTTTTTCGCATGTATCTTGTATGTTTGGAATATTTTTTATTACCTCGTATTATTTATACGACTGAATGAATTTTGAAGTATTGTTAGGTTTGTCTTGGCAACCCAAGTGTCCTAAGATATGTGGCTTAAAAGGCAACTAAAATGGCGAACTTTTATAAGAAAATAAATAAAATCAAACTTATTGAGTGGGATATAAAAAGTGGGTTTTAAAAGATGGTTACAGAAATATATAATAACTTATATGTTTATTAGTTAGTATTATTAAAGCAGTAGGGATTTTTGTTCAATTTAATGATTTCTTATTTAATTTTATAATCTAACCAATATTAAAAAAAAGGAAAGAATATTAAGAAAACCAACACCGATACAGGTAAATAACACAAAAAGAATAAAATAATAAAGGAAGGCCAATGACAGGTTTTCCTAAATATAGCACTGAAGAAATAATTTGGTAAATGAACGGACAAAATAAAAAGTTAAATTTAAAAAAAAAAATTAAAAAGAAAGTGAAATAATTTTTTTTTGTTATGGGTTCGAGCAATGCGTGTAAGGATGTAGCATGAAGGGGTACGTGCAACATTGGAGCTTGGCAAGTCCGTCGGAGTATTCTATAATCTTATCTAGATTAGTTATTTATTATTATAAGTATTGATATTGTTACTTGCATCATTCCTTAATTACGGCTACGACTGTGATTTATACATTTATAACACCTATTGTTAAATACATATATAAAATTGGTTCTTGTTAATAAAGCAACACAAGGAATTTTTCGTGAAACGTGAAAGAAAGTCACAAAACATGCTTTTTATTTAGCATGTTTTGTGTTCTTACAGACGAGTGACACTTTGTCAACAATATTAACTGTTACTTTTGGCAACTGCCGTAACCACGCCGACGGATGCCGTGGTAGAGGCTAACGCTGATCAACGGTTTTAGGCTAGTGTGCTGATGTGTGTCGGCGTATTTATAGCACTTCCTAGCATCCTAGTGCGTGCACTTCTAGCGCAACGGTGTAGACCTCTGACACGAGACGACGGCGACGGTCAACGTCAGCGATTACCCCGCTGTCAAAGTGTAATAAACCTAAAATTATTGTAAAGGCTCATAGGGTTTTCCTCGTCTAAAAGACTTTAAATGGACACTTACACAATGCATGTGCTATATAGGTTTACACAAGCTAGACTACACCAACTGCCTATTACCCAATAATATTAATGTTACAAATTGGCAGCTTTTACCGTTATTAAACAAACCACAGTTGAATAAAAATATAACAAACATATATTAATTACAAGTGGCTTAACAAACGAAAAATATTTGCTCATTTGCAGGCCAACATGATAAATTGTGAATTACTTGAAAATGTGTGTTTTGGAGCCGTCCAGCTTACATTTTAAAATGGTGCAACAACAGTGAAATGAAATTCACAGGCAAATAATGAGGGGTGAATTAAAAATGCAAAAATTGATTAATGGACCGTTCGTTGTTCAGCAAATATGTGCTCGGTAAGTGCTCGTGAGTGGTACGCATCTGTAGATCATCATACATACTTTAGCAGTTACATTTATTTAAAAAAAATTTAATGCCATGTTTTAACGCTGAAAACTTTGATATATATATAATATTCCAAATTTTCAGGTGGTATTTTAAAGGTATCCATTTATCATATATATAATTTAAACATGCTAAGAGAATAAATAAATACATACCAAATATACTTATATTTTTTTTAAGAAACCTCGAACATTAGGATACAAATAATTGCCCTATGTGTCAATCAAGTAGCAGTGGGCAATTAACATTAAAACTATGGCATCATCCGTGATGGTTTTTTTAATTGTATATGTCATTATATTGAGCTAACGTGTGGTATTTTTCCTCCTAATGAAATTATAACCGAGACTCGAGGACATCGGCAATGAGAGTCACTGTTATTACAGCGTCTCTCATTGCCGTCGTCACACTATGGGGCAAAAGCTCCATAGTGTGGCGACTATTCCTATTTCTATTTTCAGAGACTAGCTTTTGCTCGCGGTTTCTATCGCGTTAATGTAGATTTTGTCAATTAATTCACGATGACAGTCTAAAAATTAGTTTCCTATCCCTTTTCTATATCCCTAACGAAGCTTATGTAAAATTACATGATATTCGGTTCAAAAGTTGAAAACGTAACAAACAAATAAAGAAACTTACATTCGCATTTGTAATACAAGTTAGGATTAGGATTTTTTAGCTGATTATATTATTTTGTCGCTATTCCGTACACTGGCTAATACGAACTACAAGCTACACCGTGTCGAACTACAAACTAACGACATCTGCATCTACAATGTGGCGTATTAAAGTATCTAGTATATACAGTACTAAAATGTTTGCATTGCGTAAAACGTAAAGTAATATATTTTATAGGCCTACAAACATATGTTACAGGAGTATCAACGTAATTACAGCCAGCTTTTAATGAAAAGTGCGTACGTTATATTCGTCGGTAGAGAGTCATGCCCTACGGGTACCTGGTGAACAAATGAAATTAACAACTTTTGAATTGTCACGAACTGCAAACAAATTAACACTTGGTATATCTAGTGTTCGTGGATACTGATTGCTATATAATAATATATGATGCATAGCTTCACAGGAAGTAGCAGTTTTTATGAATTTTAGGAACACTCCCTCAGTTTTAATTTCAGTCTTAGAAATAAAACATTAATTTTATTATTTTCAATGTCATATTCAAACGTACGTATTGCTGTTAGGTTATATAGAAAATAAACGAACCATTACTAAACGCTCTGAAAGAAGCTTTTTAGAAACTTTTGACATACCAGCGAATGTTTTACACACATATACATTACTGAACGCCGAAGGAGAAAAGTTTCACCAAAATACACAAAACAAGATAACAGGACGCGATATGAACTAAATCACGTTTATTTTTCGTTCAGAAATTTACACATGATTACTTGTTAACCAAATGCGTTCCTAGTATTTCGTATACCCAATTTGTACGTGTTTTTAACTTCATCTATGTACGTGAACCAATAGTAAAAATGTATTAGAACTATTTCCTTAAAAGTGATCTATACGTTTACTCCTTGACTGTTGAAGATTGGGGTTTGAATGACTTACTTAAGGTAGCCTGTGTCTTACACCAATTTACGAATACCAATTCAAATAGCTAGAACTTTATCAAATATAATGTTTTTATTAAAAGCTTTTATTTAACTTCACGTGTAACAGTATGTATGCCCTGGAATTGCGCAATCAATATTTCACCCACTTCTACTGTAGCTATCTTGCTGAAATTTGGTACACACGTTTGGTTCTCCTGACAATTCACAATAAAAGCTTTTTTAAAAATATTTCTTAAGTTATTATGTTAATTTCGGTAGAGATCTTAGATGCATAATGGGTATTTACTTTATTTATGATTTTACTTTTACTTGATTATCAGCTATACACAAGGCAAAGCACAAACTGACATGCAAATGAAACCACGTAGATATACATTATCCTAATATACAGCTTGCTTTCTTGCACATTCATCAGACCTTTCATACACGCTCGCCGTAAAGAAGAAGTGTTATGGATTTTTGGACAAGGTAAAATTAACTACTTATTCTATGTTTGGTCTAGTTTTTAATATAATTTACTCTTATTGTTATAGCTTTTTTTAAATTATAACGTATCTAGCTACTTTTTCTCACTGTTGTTTGCTGTATCTTAGTAGATAAATAAAATAGGAAGAGAATAAAGTTGCAAGTAGACTGTATCAGTTATAGGTAAACTGTTAAACAATATGGTAAGGCAATATACACATGTATGTAAACAGCACAACTAACTCAATAGGTTAAAATTTAAATATTCCGCGCTTTCAGTCACAAACTCGTAGATCATTTTTACAATCTGCGCTAACATAAATTAAAACCAACACAGAAAGAAAACAATTGCTTGTTATATAGCGCGAATGCATAACTTTTTACCGTAGATTAATAGCATCAATCGCAAATCGGCCATTCAACACGCTCAGCCGTTTCAGCAGACTATTAAATAGTAGTGAAGGGAACCGCTCACATCGCGTGCTCAGCGTCTATTAGGTGTCATAACATTGCTGCCGGCTGCAACCTTCAACCTAATGCTTGGACTACAATAAGCTGGAATAGAGCTACAACCTTTTTTGCTTTTGTCAGAAATTAAGATTTACTGTTACTTGGTAGGTTTGGTCACTTTTAATTGCTATTTCATGACCGTGTTTACACTGCACATATAAGACAGTGAAATGACAATTGCCATTTTCAAAAAGGTAATATAACGCTCCATAAATTTTAGGGGTATATTTTATGTGTAGAAATCTTTTTCATTTTAAATAAATTAAATTTTTGATTGACTGTACTCATCACTTTTTTGTGGAATGGAAGGCTAATAGTAGAGGCCTTTTATTCATTTTATGTGAATGCCTACTTCTTACTGACTTCTATAACTTTTATAGTATCATGTTTACCTTGAAAATTAGCTACAGATAATTCAAGAGTGTGGATGCCTAAGTCAAGATTATTAGCCTGCTTGAGCTAGCTTTATATTGTCAAAGCTGTCTTTAATGGATCGGTTTCTATCTATTACAAATATCGAATTTATGTGAAAGTGTCTGAAAATATGTCAATTAAACTGTGGCGACTTCCACATATAGTAAAAACATACTTCATCACCGTTTAGCGAAGCCAAGCCGAACTACGTAGTAACTACTGATCCTACATCACACAATTATAGTTTTCGCACCGTTTAGTATAATATACAACATCCTAACATCGACTGTTATGCCGCGGTCCGCCAGGCATGATCACCTCCCATTGTTTTGAAGAGACATAACACCCGTTCCTCCACAGAACTTTATGTGTTATAATTACCAGAAACTTTACTGTGATTTTCCTGAAAGATTTTATTGATACCCTTTCCAGAATTGGTGTGTTCGTGTTTGTAGATGCATTTTACAGGGTGCCATTTCACTCCGAGATCGCAACGATAACGCGCAGCCATGCAACAAAGCCTCGCTAAACACCGTAAACTTGTGAATTATTAATCTCCTCCTTATCGAGTACTAAACATGGCCGGCTTCATGAAAAATTTAATAAATCGCCCTTTAGATTTATTGCAGCGTATTTCGTGCGATAGCTGAGCTAACCTAATGTTGATAAAGTTGAATGCGAATGCTTTGCGTTCCTTAAACTGTTGATAACCGTATGGTTGACAGCTATGATTAATTCTGAAAATGCATCAAGTTGTTTTAAAAAATCAGGAGTTTTCAATCGCATTCAAAACGGAGAATCAAATCAACACCTATAAAGAAGAAGAAGAATGGAGAATTTTAGATTATTTAGTTCCAAAAGAAGGTCTGTTCTCCACGAGGCCGGAAATAAGGGAGGTTAACCCTTACCTCTGGCTTGAGAGTCGTTTAGATTTATGATATAGTACCACTTTCAATGTTTAGTAGGTGGTTATGAACTGTATGTATACTTTAGTTTTTAAGTTTAATCCACATATTGTTAAGATAATGTGTGATTTACTGAGAAGTACACATCTAATGCAAAATAATAATATGTAATTTACGTAAAAGGTGAAGAGGTTAAAATTTTACATAAGACACACAATATTTATCGTTTTAAAAATAAATTTATACACCAAATAAGAACTGCCTTCTTTCAACATTAATCTTCCTGAAAAATATTATCTCTAGCAACCCTTTATTCAAACACGAAGGAGGGAAGCAAGGAGCGAAGTGGAGTACCGAACAAATTCGCTAATTTTATCTACAGAGCTGAATAAAGATATATTAGTGGTCCGAACAAAGATAAAGGAATAAATTGTGGACGCGATAAATCAGTAAAGGATGGTTTTAATTACAGCTCCGGTAAAACCACTCGGCGTCGAGCTAGGAACACAATGGAAAATTGTTAAAGAAAAGAACGCAATAGTATATTTTTAAACAAATATATTTTTGGTAATGAGTAATTCTGAATCATTAACTAATCACTGATCTACTGTTAGTTTGATTTGAAAAAGAATATTTTAGTCGAATAAGTAGTATATTAAAAAAGAGTTACATATACAAATAGGCAACATTACACTTAAAACAATAAGAGTGGAACAGTAATTGAAAACGCCGGTAAAGCTGATGCGCTATCCTAAATTAAGTTAATGTTTCATTAATATTTTATCGTTACTTTGTACAAATTCTGCACAATAGTTCTAAGATATAAAAAAGATCAACATAGAATAGTTCTCTATTCATAGTCTGTGTACTATTTTTTTCTGTCTTTCAATAAAGAAATACTTGATGTGTACCTGTCCTTAGCAAGGGTTATGTATTTGGCAGGACGCAAAATGTAAATAAAGTTAATTATTACAAGTTAAGTGATTTCATACTGACTTGGAGTTATTTCGTTTTGAAATAGGCCATATTATTTTGTTGGGATATTTTTATTTGAAAATGCATTAAAAATAATATACCTATGTTTTAAGAAAAGCAAAAGGAAAGAACCACATTCTGAAAAAAGCAAAAGACGCTACATTTAGTTGCAGCAGAAGCAGTTCTATCGGGCGTCTCTCGCGATGATATAGTTTTGAGCAACAATTGTGTCTTTCTTCTGAAACCGTTTTATCAAAATTCAATGGATATTATTCATATTATATTTTCCTGCTACTAACTACGGATAATTTACGTAACATTTCTATGTAACGTACAAGTATGCACGAGTATGGCGTGTGTTGTTAATTGGCATTCCCGAAGTATTACAGGTGTACCGAGCTTCCACTTTACTACCGATAGTCTGTCAGTTTTCATTAGATTGTGATTAATTTTACTTTTATTTTCAATGTGGAGGTATAGGAAGAATATTTATTAATCTAATGTAAAAATAGTTTAGGATTTAGTGCATTTTGAAATTAGAGGAATTGTTTTACTCTTATGATAATCCAACTTAAGCTATGTTGTGTATTATAAGCATATTTTTTCGAAGTAGTTAGTATCAGTTAATAGGTAGGTTCGAAGGTAAGGAAAAAATTGTTTTCAAAGTAATATTTTTGAAAACACTGAAGAGCAGAAGAGAAAGAGGCAGTAACTGTTTTCTCCTTACTTAGTTGTGCGTTCTACTCACGTAGATTTGCCTCCTTAGTTGTATAAAAACTAGGTGTAAAACAATGTTGAAGAGTTTTAGTCAAATAACACTTCACTACATGCATACAAAGGCTTCTGTTATCTTTTAAAAATAAAATATTCTTATCACATATGTAATTCACTTCGATATTCAAACTCATTCTTTAGCATTTACTATTAGATTTAGTGCATTTTGAAATTAAAGATATCGTTTTACTCTTATGATAATTCAACTTAAGCTACGTTGTGTATTATAAGTATATTTTTACATAGCGTAATATAGCGTAAAGTAATACGTATAGCGTAAAGTGTGGTACTTTGCAAATTAGGAAGTAAGTTTAGCCGAAAACCATATGTTACTACAGGTTACTTACTACCTCAACTACTTACATGATTACAGTAACAAAATTAAAAATCAAATTGCCTTTAAAAGCATAATAACGAAAGATGTTCATATATAAAGCTAATAAAAATTGTGACGTTGTTTTAATTATGTCTTTTTATAAAAAGAATGTCACCGCAAAAGTAAAGAAGACACCAGACAACACGTAAAAAAATACCCATGAGGTGAAGTGGTCGCATTACATGCCTCGCCTGTTTGAAATCTCGCTTTGATTCGTTCAAAAACGAGTGTTATTTTAATTATAAACATTATTTACCTTAATTAGAGTTTTTGCACACTCGGAGCTCAACCGGCGGCAAATTGGCGGCCCACTTTGAATGCGGCATAATTAGGATGCAGTTTTAGCACACAGACCCTCGAGAACTCACGTGTTTGGTAAACTGTATGTCGATGGGGCTGGAACTGAAAGCCCTTGCTCTGGCAATTAATTCGTCGGGATATAAATGAAACTCGCTGCGACTATGAATTGATGACGAAATGTTTGCAATTTAACAGGAATAGGATGTATTTGTTTTGAATACATGAGTTTGAATGTTTGGTTGGTCAAAATGAATTTTTAGCCCAGGAAGCATTTAAAAAAGCATTATAAATTTTCTCATCAAAATGGTTTCGTATTTTTTTTTGCGAAATCCCTCCGGCTATACATTTATTTTACTACTATGAACTCAAAATGTCATGCATCTCTCATCTCTCTCTTTCTCTTCTATTTTTTCGTTTCAGCTCTAGCTTTCCCCTTTCTAAATGTATAAAGTATTCTCCGACTGTAAAAACTGTCGTTCTAGTAACTCATTTTCGTAGGATATTAAGCTGTAGGTTTCTTGTTTAGGTAGTAGTAAGATGAGGTGTGCGAATGCGAAGTGCCCTGCATGGACGCAGCAGCGTGCTAACCTCGCGACGGCCGTAGGTATGGGTAGCCTCTCGCTGGAGACCATGATTATGTCCGTGGTCCAGAGCGAAAGCGCATGGGATTCTGCCGCCTCGTTTTGCGAGGAGGTAATGTTTGCCAAGGAGGCGGCGGAAAGGGAACGGGAGAGAACTAGTACTCTCCCATCCCGCAGAAGACGCACCAGGCGCCGCAGAGAGCAAGTCGATCTCCTGCCTCCATGAGCGCTTGCCTGGGGGCGACGGACAGGGTTATCCGGCGCCTTAGCAGAAGCAGGCCCAAGACGGTGGCACCGTGTTCCGCGCGTGCCTCTCTTACTGATAGGGGAAAAAATCCCCCACAACACCAGTCGCCTGTTGTTTAACAGGCGGCCAAGTCTGCCAGGGTTCACAGGGATTTCCTTGTAAGGGTACCTGAGGCCCTGGTAAAAAGGACTGTGACGGGACACCGTGTGGTTTTAGTCGGTTCGAGTCTGACATACCACCCTACAGCTTAGCCCGGGTGGGGTGATGACCTATGTGGGGGTTTCCACACGTTAAAAAAAAAAAAAAAGGTATTAGTAAGATGAATATTATGCTTGTGGATAATGCGGTTGATGAGTCGGTTAATTCATACAAACGTCCTCTATGTTGGACGTGAATTAAATTGTATGAAGGTTTTTTAGTGTGTTGATATCCTCACATAGTAGTGTGTGATAAATAACCGACTTTTTTAGAGTTGTGCAATACATATATACCTTAAGATTTCCACCCAAAAAATAACGGATGACATAGTGTACATAAGGCATGATAAACGTCACCGTGATGGTGATGACTAAGCGAGGTGTATGCTTAAATAGAACCTTAGTGTTAACAGTACTAGAATCTAAATAATATTCACATTAAATTATAAAAATATTAATGGTAGGTACTGTATCGTGTAATCAGTAATTTACGGACTTTATTTCAATAATAGTGTCGACGTAGATTCAGACCACGAAATTCAGCGGTGTTTGATGGCTAATTAACTGATGCCAAATTAGCGTTTTCGACAATGATAATTGCAGAGCCGAGCTGACCGCGATGGACTCAGGTTTACTCCAAACCTGAACACTATAATATTGAATATCTGTGATTACGGTCTGTATTGAGGTTTGGTTAAGGCCCCACTGACTAATAATGGCCTTTTAGATATGCTTGTGGTCGCTAAGAGCTCGAAATTCAATCATAATTTATTGGATTATTGATAACAATAAAGCTTATTAGATGTGTTAATCGGCATATATTACACAATCCACCCGTACCACTATCCGTGCAATTCGGTCAAAACCAATAGGATTTCGTGTCATCTAATATTATGATCGAATCTAAGTCCCCATTCAATTCACACAATCTAATAACGAATATAAGTCACAAAAGTAAAAAAAAAAACAATAAAGTTGGGTCGAAGGTAGGGAAGAAAACTGTTTTCAAAGTAATATTTTGGAAAACACTATCGCGTCAATAGCTACTGAAAAAAAAACGGTTGACAAGCAAAAGAGAAAGAGGTGCTAACTGTTTTCTCCTTACTTAGTTATCCGTTCTACTCACGTAGATTTGCCTTCTTAGTTGTATAAAAACTAGATTTAAAACAATGTTGAACAGAGTGTTAGTCAAATAACACTACACTACATGCATACAAAGGCTTCTGTTATCTTCTGAAAATAAAATACTCTTGTCACATATGTAATTCACTTCGATATTCAAACTCATTCTTTAGCATTTACAAAACAATGGTTCAACAAGTTACACCTATGTAAATATGTACAAATATGCAAAAGATAGTAAAGGATTATGGGTGAATAAGACGTCTCATGGCGATAAGAGTGAAAGAGATGGGTCCTGCCCGATCTTATATCGGCACCATTAACTCACCGGAACTACCTCCAAGTACCGATTTATGAAAGCAGGTTATCTTAAGCCATTGAAGTCGTAGTAAATATCGCGCGTGTGTACCGAGGTAGTTACCTTTTTGGAAAACGTGTTTTCTATTTTACTACACAGTTAGTAAAAAGAATTCTTATTTGTGTGCATTTCTCATATAAACTAAAGGTTATATAGATTATTCACAGAATTCTTTACCGGCTCTTATGTAGCAAAAATTGTATTAAAATGTGGCACATATGATGTACTTGCATGACAATACAAACAAAAAATGATAATATAATTCTACTTCACCCATTTCTGCACCATTCTAGTGTAGACAGGTAGAAAATACCTATGGTATTAAGTCCGCCATTGTACATTTTTGTGAATAAAGTTTTAATAAATAAATAAAAAAGAAATCATAATATTACATAATGTATTTACTCACATACATTAAACAAAACGAAATATTGATATTAAGCCTGTTAGTATGCATTGATTTAGGCTTCAGTGAATGTAGACTTACCTTATGCGAATAAGCAGCCTTCATAATTTGAAAACATTCGTGAGAAAGTTGAGGTATACAGATTTTCGCAACGGGCTTTCCTGTTAATTCAACAGAAAATAACTGTCTGATGGTATGGATACCAGGGCTATCTCTGTCATATTGTTAGTCCTGTAAATATCAACAACAGCTATAAAAGTGTGACGCTGCACTCCTTCTAGAAGTTGTTTACCTTTAAGATATTCGCGCTAGAGCCCCCTACTATAGCAAACAGTCACTACAACTGCAAACTTTTACATCAATCAACTGCAATCAGAGGTAGACGTATTCTTAATTATTTATTGTTAGCAGAGGTACAGCACACCGTGATTTTACGATGCTTGTGTATCTGAAATAGTTATAAATGACAAGGTTTCAAACCCACAATTGAGAACGCTGGTGTCATAAGTCTTTAAATACACTAGTATTACAGTTTTCCAACCAGCGCTGGGTCTTATACACGTTCACAACGTTTGGTAGTAATAAACTATAAGCTAAAAGTAAATTTATGTAACATAATTTAATAAACAATGAATACACAGGAAATGTAGCTTTCAATACGTTTTTGTATAATTATAGTGGTTAATTAAGTACTTTAAAACGTAAAAAATCTCAGTAACAAAATGAAAACACGTAATTATACACATCAATTAACTGTAGTAGATTTTAATTAAGGTGTTAAAAAAGGGCCATTATCTAGGTTTATTTGCGTAGAGCGTCGACTTGGCGGGCATAAATCAACTGTAGACAATGGTAATGCCGGGGAATTAAAAAAGCTCGCTGGAGCTGCTGCGAGCCCGCACTGAAATAAAGGACTTAGCGCAATCTTTGCGAATGGTTAATGAATTACTTTTGCTAATTTCTCACAAGGGACCGCATTTAGGAAAAGTTTAGTCTACAATTGGATATTTAAAGAGGAAGGATCCAAAAAATACAAAGTGCTCCGGATATTTTGCACAATATTACATTTGTTCACCGCACCAAATTAAGCATATGCTTTTTGTTATTGATACAACAATAAGCAAAGGCAAAACACACACAGTGTAGTCTAGCGTCATAGTGAGTTTTTCTTCCATATTTCAAAATCGTCGAAAGGAACTCACCACTTTGAGATATATAAGAAGAGGTAACAAAGTTTGATCTAAGAATATAGTTTCTATAGATATGGACTACGGATATGAAAATATATATTAATATTAATTAAAATCTTCATTATGAATAATATACTACATACATAATATATTACATACTGTCTAATATACTATTACATAATAATAGAAATAATCATAAAACATAGTTCCACTCTAATTTTTTTTTTACTTTTTGTTGCTTGAATACTGACGTTCTATCCAGGTTATTGAACCTCGCGAGCATTCTCGTAACTGTCGCAACTATATAAATAATCTAACAATTATTATTTTTTTTGGATTTAAAATACGTCTCTGTATTAAAATAAAGTATTTCAAGACAGTATTATGATGTATACTGCTGTGGTGCGCCCTCTGCTGACATTTTAATTAATCATTGCAGATTAAACGTGAAATACGGGCCTGATAACAACTCGGAAAGAAATCGCTACCAACTGCATTAATAAAGTAGTAATTCATTTTATTTAGTCTTTACACTTTATAAGGGGTTGGTCAAATTAATTTTCTAATTTCCTAAGTCGGAAAAGACGAAGCGATATTTTTTTTTAAGTTTTAATAATACATATAATAAAGGCGATAAAAAAGCACATGGTCAGCCTTATGATAAGCGAACATAGGTTCGCACGCACTAACGCATTGCCAATCTTATCCTCACTCCCCCATGAAGTTCTGGTTGCTGCAAGATTTGTAACGCCCTTTCCCTTCTGTGTATAAAGTGAATAGTTATAAATAGTTTCATTATAATATGCGACCGCATCGGTGCCGTTCTTTGATGTGCTTATCTAAGCAAACGGCTAGGGAACACAATTCACATTGAATATCATGGATGAATAGTGCCTATTCCTGAACTCATAATTAAGTTTACGAGAAAATCCAGAACGTGAACACACCTACTCGTAATACAATAATTAATGTATGTACAAATATATATTAAACTTAATAATATATATTGTACATACATACATCATCATCTTCCGCCTCCGCCTTTTCCCAACTAAGTTAGGGTCGGCTTTCAGTCTAACTACGATACGACCGAACTTGGACCTCCGACCGGCGATATCGAAGTTCTGTAGTTAGACCGTATATTACGCATACACACATATGTACATAGTTATACATTTTATACTCTAAACTCCAATCTACTTCTTCTTAAATGCGCTGCTGGAACCAAACTTTATGAGGAACTCGCCGAAAATCATTTTTAGTGGGTCCTCGATATTGTTACTGGTTTATCTACAGGAATCATAGCAGTGGGAGTGTTGATGTGATTTATCCAGTAATACATTTATGTAAGTATACTTAATATTTAATACTAATAATAGTATTAAATCTTAAGTATACTCATGTATGTATATTAATAATAATATAAAGGTATACTTATGTCAAAATTAGTGCCCAGTTGGTGCTTTGTCCACCGTCCGTACTTGCATTAGGTATATGTTGGGCATTTGTGTTTTTTTCCCAATAAATCGAGTAATTACATGACATTGACGTTGTTATTATATGCATCAATTCTAATAAATCTTTTCTCTTTAGGTTAGAGTTAAAGCCTTACCCGTAATGATTTATAGTCTAACCAGGAAAATAAAAAACCCTGGTTTAGGGGCGCCTCAATTGCGTTTTATATTGCAACACTAAGTATAGTCATACCAATGTAAATTGGCAAACGTTTAAGAATTATGATGCCACAGACAGACAACACAGATATACACACGTTAAACTTATAACACCTTTAGTTTCTGCATTAGGGGTTAAAAATTTGTAAGGACGGTAAGACATAACCTTATGAATTATTATCACATAATAATTGAAATTTCAAACAAGAACAATTTTGATTTTGCACTTATTCAACGAAGCTTAATTTTGTAAACTTACATAGATATGTATAAGTCTATAATGTATCAGAATAATAAATGCAATTAAAAGTCAAAGCGAGCAGTTAAATCAAGGAAATGAAAACCATGATACGATATAACTCGTCAAAATTTTCAAGTTAATTTGACATTTCAATCATCTTCATTCCTACAATGCACTAATTGTTGGATCATGAATATTAAGGCCAATAGCCAATTTTCTTTAGGCATATTATATGATGTCTCTACCAATATTTAAAGAAATATGGTCAAAACCCTCTGACCTTTTTTCCAACAAATACTGAAATACATAGCTAATATTTTTTTCTGGGTTCTCTCTAATTACAATTATGCTTTCTATACCTAGTAGAAGAGCTACAGATCGATACAACTTCTATAGCTAAAAAATGTAACTCAATTATTCTACATATTCTTTTCAATGATAAATACATCAAATCTTATGCGGTTTAGAGTAGTAGTTATCTATAACAAACCAAAATAAATTAAATAAATGTAGGATTAACCCACTATGTAGTAGGTACTTCAAAGATTTCATTTCTTTGATTCCCCTCTTAGGATAATTGTCAACTTTTATTTTTAAAATTTCATAGTTTAAAGTAGCAAGTCAAGTCACAATTTACATACATAATACTGAAAAATACGAGTACATAACTTTCTAACTTGATATTACAAATCTCGTCCTCATTCATTATATTCTCTTGCTAACAGCTCCTGGTTTTGTAAACGCGAGCTGTAAGCACGATGCATAGCCACGATTTAGTACGTAAGTATGTGCCCGTAGAAGTTTATCATACCACTTTTATAGCGTTAATATATCCGTTATCTCTAAGGTCATCAGAATAGTTGCAACTGAAAATGCCTTCACACTCTACGACATTTTATGATAAATCCTTTATAGTAGGTAACTGCAATCCATTCATGGAATGCATTACTTGTAAAAATTAAACGAGCTCAAGCCTTAAGCTCTTTTAACGCACTTGTAAAAGAACACTATCTAACACTATAAGTGGTGTACAACTCTCTCGCGTTGTGCAATAGACTCCATATTAAGTAACTCCACTAAACTGTCTAACCAATTATTACATTTGTTTTACTATATAATTAATGCTTTATAATTTAATTTCTGTCCAATTGTGGTGTACAATTACGAATGTTCTAATATATATATATATATATATATTTATATATTTCTATTTATTTAGGGAAACTACTACTTGTCTAGACAACTAGAGTATTAACTATAGATAGGTACCATACTAAAAACAGATTACCATGTTCAACGTAGTCCGATTTTTTTTTTTCGAATGAACTAGAAACTCTTAGTATAAGACGCTTCAAGGATAACGTCGTCCTATATATGTACATATTGCTAGTATACTTGTACTAATAGTGATGTGAAACTGCAATTACTATTGGTGTTGACCCGTTGAAAGACATTGGTAGGTATGTACAGGAACAGGACATTCTGACAGAAGACCGTTTCTAGACGCTCCTACCTGACTAAACATATTTATTCTATACCCTTTCTAATTACATAATTAGTTACCAAGACTTGACTAGATTCAACATCATAAATCCTTTCAACATTCAGAGTACCCGGAAGCTTAGTGGAGAGAGCAACAAAGATGTTATGTAGCTCAGCCACAGCAACCTTCAACAGTATCATCGCGGACGACGCTTCGCTGGCGACTGAGGTATCAGCGAGTGGGCGGGGCACTCAAGTGGGCGTCCAACCGCCCATTAAAAGCCCCGCCCACCATCGAAACCTCCCCCTTGGAACGAAAAACCGTGACAGGTGGGCGGAGTGACTTGAAGTATCGTCGTTAAGGATACTTTATCAAGTAATTTGTTAGCTTCGATGGGCATTTAAAATTTTCTCGTCTAGGGTGTAATTTTTGGTAGGATTAATCTTCCAATAAAGTCTACCCTAATGAATACTTAATGCCTTTAAATATTGATTTATTGTAATCTTAGGTTATAATAAATAGTTAAATGTTAGGGATTATTTGGTTACCTTAAATATTTAAATATTAGATTTTAATATTTGACCGTTTGGTCCATTTTTAAGTCTGCATTAGTTTGTCTTAAAACAACATAGGTATAAAGCGAATAAATTTACTCTTATATTATATTGTTATAATTATATATTTTAGAAACACATGTAGAGAACCTTAACATATTTAGGAAAAAACATTTTTTAATAAAATTTGCTATAAAAAAACTTAAAAGTAATCTTCTAAGGCTATTCTTCAGACGAACGTAGGTGCTTTTACTATGCTAAATATATGGTTAGGTATTTGATTTTCTATAATTTTTAATCACATTTAAACGTATTTTTGGTTTTAAGCCGTTTTTCGTTATTTTATCAATATAGCCACTTAAATAAATGAGAAATACGTAGAAAGGTACCAACATTGCTTAAAAGAAGTAGAAGCACAGGTACCTAAATGGTGTTTGCGTAGTATTTGTTTAAACATAATTTACCTAATTTAAATTTTCAAAATATTTTATGAAAAGAATTCCTTGAAACATGCCAAACAAGGAATTCATAAAATTCGAGATACCTATCTTAAAGAGGTAGTAAGGCATTACATTGTTATTACGCCGGGAATGTCTTTGAGAAAATTATTAACATAGGCGCGCCTCCCCGAATAGCTAGTAACGTAGTAACAGGGACGTTTGTACCTACTATTAATAATGTTGTCTTCTAAAGTTATAAGGGCACAATCTCTAAATACCTACGATAATGACGCGGTGGTGATAGAAGAAAATACTAAGACAATCGATTGTAATTAGTTTATCAACTTTATTTACGAAACTATGTATCTAATCCTTCTTTCAAAAATCAACAAAAACATTATTTATAAATATAAGAAGTCAAAAAATAAAAGGAAGCTATATTGTACCTTCTGAAACAAAAAATAATGCTTAGGTAAAGGTCAAGATTACCTATTTTAGATCAAAATTACTTTATCGAATAAAACTCGATGCCCTTTATTCTATAGTTACACGAAATATTTTGAAACTGGTACCTGGTGATAGTTTAACCCTTTTAATTACATTCTAACGTACTCACCCACACTTACCATATTACAGCCAAGTGTTACTTACTCAACGGTGAATATCCCAACCCTTTGCAAGAATTGCATCCCAAACCTTTGGTGTATGTGATACCACGATAGTTATCTGATAAGTTATGTTATATGATACCTTCCCGTATTATGTTAAAGCAAACTATTACCTGATTAAAACAACTGCAAAACTTTAAGCCCTTTAGAGACTGGAACCACCTATTTATATTTATTTTTAGAAATAAATGTTAAATTATTTACACAAACATCAGTGAAATATTCCTGTATATTTTTAGGTGTATCTGTAGGTGCTTTTGCTGGGAAACATCGCGATGCCCCAGAAAGGAAGTTTCTGAAAACCCCGGCAAACCTTGGCCACAGTATAAACAGTATTGTATCTTCATACAAACGGTCGGATCGCGAGACATACCTACACGCCTTGCGTTCGGTTAACACTCGATTCGCAAACAGTCGCGATTGCTCCGTAGTGACGAACGAACGGTGTAATCGTTTTTTAAGCAGTAAGCGTGCGATTTGTGTACTTCATTGATATAAATATAAATACTGAAGTACTAAATATGGCAAATAGAAATTATAGACTAAATTGTGCTGTTTTTGGTTGCGTGAATTCTTTAAAAACGCACCGAGAGATAACATTTTTTAAATTACCTGGGAACTCCGAAAGGTAAGACTATAAAATAATTTTTATGTACCTACAAGAACGTAGTTTGTTTCTTTTTAATAGGTAGGTATTTTGCTTTTTCACAGCAACTTACATATATTATTGAATTAGACGAAATATCATTATGAAATGATTATGAAAGTAAAAAAATGGTAGGTACCTACCTACTACTCATTTCATTCAGACGAATTTTCATATTTTTTAATAAAAAATAAATTATAATATTTACAATCACAAAACTAGAAAGAAATTTCATCCACCTACTTGGTAGATGAAATTATGGGCAGCCCTATCGCGAGTTTACGTACCGTCCGGCTGTAGGTAATTATTTCAAGGAAAGGGCCGAGTCACAATACTGTGTATACATATACTGTGCCTTGGCCGCCTGTTAAACAGTAGGCACCCAGGTTGAGAGAGTCCGGTTTAAAGAGCGCGTGGTCACTTTACCCATTACCACCCTGATACGTCGAGATTTGCAGGGTAAGACTTTGTCTCCGTCGTGAAAATGGTGTTGCACTTGGAGATACCGATACGTCGCGTGAAGTAACCGAGTACCTATGCTGCTTTAACGTTAGGGCAGTTAAATAATTCAAAATTGTTTGTAGTTGCTGCTCCAACCGAAATAAGCGTATCATGTCTTCTACGTTCCGATAATTTTTAATACAAATAGCAGCTGGGCGCGCGAGATAGAATCACGCGGATCCTATCCAACTTCTGATATTATAAGAAAGACGTGAACATCACTTTTCAATACAATTAAACAAAATTGAGGTGCCTGTCTGTAATGTCAAAATAATATCTAATTTTTTCTAAGCTCATACAGTTTGCACGATTCCTATGCCTAAAAATTAGTTTTTAAAATTTCTTTCACTGGCAGATAGCTGGTGTTATAAGGAGTAATTTAGGCTATTTTTATTTTGGAAAAAGAATTAGGGTTCGCAAAATATAAAAATATGTACACGCGAGCGAAGCCCCGCGGGAACTGCTACTTAAAAATAAGAACAACACTTTAACACACATAAAGACATAATAAAAACAAATTAAGATTACGAAATTGAACAGTTAGGTCCTTCCTGCTAACTGTCCGATAAAAAAAGAGAGGCTGAGCCTCAATGTGGCTATTTATAGTCGGATATCGGATGATATGTGACGTCACAAATTTATTTCAGTTACCGCCACCTAACAATATGTATATTAATTTATCTAGAAAACACAAGCTGCCTTATTACGAAACATACATACATATATTAATGACACTTACTTTCATCCGTTATGAAATTATCAGTTTTATAGTTTTATGATGTTATAAACCTTATCATCGTAAAACATGATGGTATAAATATAGTTTCATTGTAACTCCATATTTTGTAAGAACGTGATGGAAGTAGGTACCTCGAATACATGGACATTCTGACCTATTAATGAGACAACACTCCAATCATTTTGAGCCGCCACGACATCTGGTTGATTTTTTCTTACTCACAGCCTTGAAATCTCTCCGTAACCGAGCGTTGCTGGTATGGTTACATGCTTGTCCGGCGGAACTTTGTCCAAACTTTCTAAGACTTTAAAGTAACAACAGAACAGAACAGCCCGCTCTCAGAAGAATAGACCCTCGCTAAAACCTTCTTTAAATATTTTTACGTATAAAAAGCTGTAAACCTTTCTTTTTAAATTACCGTTTATTGACAATGCCCTGCCTGTACATATTAGAGGTAGCAATGTTTGTCAAAACGAACATGCATTTGTTTGAAACATTAAATAGTTCTCGTCACAAAAAATAAAATTCACCTTAGGTCCCACAAAAAGCCATTCATAATAAAAATTTGTTGGGCATGGCTCCTAAAATTTTCAATAAACTACCGGCCTCCATTTCTGAAATGAACGACTTCACTGTGTTTAAAAACCAATTAATAGCTTTTCTTGTTAGTAAAGCATATTATACCATTAATGAATATTTAATGTACTAAAAAAAGTTATGTGTTATATATTCCACTGTGGCTAATACCTTTTAGGTCTGATTTTGCAAGTAAATACCTTTTAGAAAATTTACTAATAATCAAACTATTAATTTTTGTTAATCAAAATTCATAAGACTTCTATTGTATTTAATTCTAACGTGTATATTTTATTTGCTAATTCTGACATGATTTCTTCTTCTTTTTATTGTTTGAGATATAATGGTCATTTAAATGTATTGTGTAAATTAAAATTTTGTGTTAAAAATTTGCATGTCTAACGAGGCAGAGCACAGTGAACTGCGCATTCACACATGAACTTGAATAGTTGTAAACTTACCTGTGTTCAGCAATAAATGAATTGAATTGAATTGAACAAATCCCTAGTTTGGACGAGGAGACGACGAGGTATATGTTGAAGTCAAAGCCCAGTAGTCTTACAGATAAAACTACTCGGCGAAAGAAGTAGTGTGATCGCGCCGCGTTACAAATATCCCATCATAAACAAATAGATCCTTGCCTCTAGTTTTGATGATTCTGTAAACACGGAGACAGTGGTGCCAGCTACCCTCGCCACAGAAGCGCGTGAGAGATGAGCTCTCTGATTTTATTTGTGCAAAGGCAACGGTCCTGAAAAATCTGATGCGACCCTTTTCTAAATAAGGTTTTTGTATCCAGTATTATACTCGTACAATACAGTTTATAGATTTAAGTAAAGAAACATCGCTAATAATTCCTCTAATTTAAGAAGTGAGCGAGTGTTCGCCGACCCATGTGACGACATTAGCTCTGCGCCGTGCGATAAACAAATTCAAACGGCCCGTCTGCTCTCGTAATCCATCTGTTGTCCCGAAATTAATTAATGCCAACTTTATACTGAACACAATACAGACGTGGATACTTATCCAACGCATTCATATAAATTTAATTTTACTGACATATTTTGAATACGTCCTGAAAGATAATATATTAAATCAACAATGAAAACATGTGTAAAATGTAATAAGCAATCTGTTAAAAGATTGTTCTCGAATGAAGGTTTAAATGGATTCAGTCGTGTTTAATATAAATAAATTATTAATATTGCATGTTTATGTTGAATTATTTTAAAATAAAATAAAAATACGAGACTCCCTGCATTAGGTATTTTAAATTGAAGATTTAGTATGATTATTGGCAGCCATAGACAGTTCCACATACGATTATTAACAAGCAAGTGAATTCTTATCTCCAATTAAATAATACCGTAACGAGCTGTGATCAAGCATAATTAAAAAAAAATTTTTGCCCTTCTACTATTTTAATGGAAGTTCATTGCTGCCTCTCTTACAGAAATCCAATCCAGGAGACGGGAATCGATGAAATCTTTCACTTTTCACTAGTTTGGAAAGGTGTTCGATGTGATAAGTTATCACATCTCGAGAAAGATGTGATAACTTATCACATCGAAGTAGGAGCAAACTGTGAATATGATGACACAGAGTTTATATATGATAACTCGTTGGGAAAGTTATGTCCTGAAAAAGGAGGGATTGGAAAGTCTCGTTTATAGTAATTGTTACGTTAGATTTCAAAAAAATTAAAAAATGGTTGAATGAGAAGAATGGGCACAAGTCTATCATACGTTCAAGCACAACAAACAGCTTATTTTAATTCAATTTGCGTTTGGGATACGGTCTGAGTGTTTGTGGGATACGAACAATCAGACCAATCAAATGGTTACGGTGGGTTTCGACGTATTTTGATGATTTTGCTGATTATTGATTTTGTTGTTGTTCAATAAGTTCATACGGTACTAATCTTCCGACCTATTTTATAATACCAATTAGACGTCAATATATCACATCGTTTTATTTCATATTTTATTTGCTGCTGCAAATTCCAACCTGGCCTACACACGTTTATTTTTCAATTTATTTTATTTTCTTTTCCCAATTTTTACATTAAATTACATTTAGAATTTTTTTATATTTACACTAGCTGCGCCCCGCGGTTTCACCAGCGTAAGACCCTCATTAAGTTTTCTTAAATTTTCTAATTTTCCGCTTAACTTTCTTCATTTTTTCTTTCATAAGAACATTCTCAAATAAAGAATTAGTGAAATCGGTCATGCCGTTCACGCGCGATGCCGTGACCAAGGGAAATAGGGATTAATTTTTATAAATAAAGATAGATAAATAAAGACCAGTTTTGTCTTTATATATCTATATAAATATAAAAATTTCAGTACCTTTCTGTCCTCTGTTGTGCTTTGTTTTATTGTTTAGTATATATTAACGTTGTTTAACATTTAATTTTAACGCAATACACTTCAGTACTTACTCTTCTCTGTATGTCAGTTTTTGTTCTTTTATTTGGTAGCTTCTGACGAATTTCGAAGTTCAAAAACGTGTTAATTCTTGATAAAGCTCCTAAAACTATGTGTGATAGCTTATTCGATTCGAATAAATTTCGAGGATTTATCCCACTAATATTATAAATATGAAAGTTTGGATGGATGGATGGTTGGATGGATGGATGGATGGATGGATGGATGGATGCATGGATGTTTGTTACTCTTTCCCGTAAAAACCACTGAACCGATTGCGATGAAACTTGGTATGTAGATAGCTGGAGACCTGGATGAACGCATAGGCTACTTTTTATCGAGATATTCCTACGGGATCGGGACTTACGCGGGTGAAACCGCGGGGTGCTGCTAGTTAGCACATAAAATATTGCAATTGTTAATAACGAAATAAGATGAAAAAAAAATTTAGTTTTTCGTAAATCATTCAAAAAGTTGTAATAATTAAGGAATTTAAAAAAGAGATCTGTTAAGAGGAGGAAATGTCCATAAAAACGTCCTAGCTCTCTTAACTCTGTCTCGACTATTTATAATTATTATTTAACGCCAAAAATAGGTCTCCGCGCAGCCGCTACAGCCTGAGCGCACCGCCTAAAGACCCATGAGGGTTTATCACACAAATAATTTTTTATAGTATTTAAATATAAATTTAATTATTTTTTTAAATCATCAGAATAATTGAAAGAATAAAGTCCCGTTATTAAAAAAAATGTCTCGATTATTCAAAAAGTTGTACATTACGACTTAACAAATTTTTTCTCTAAAAATTAAAACTTTTTGAATTATTCAATTGCAATATTTTATGTGGTGATCTGTAACTTAGGTATTCCTACTACAGACACCAGTCTCTCACAATGGAACTAATTGTTGTAAATATTTATTGTTATGTAATATAATTGAATTGTAGTTACCTTTGAGGAAGAAAAATAAATACCTTCCGTTTCATTTTTTCATTTCATTTTTAATAAAGCCTCGAGATACATTTTTCTAGACGTCATTCCGAATAGAATGAGCTATTGCAAATATTTTCAGAGCTTTATCAAGAATTAACACGTTTGTGAACTTGTTGACAGGGCTTAGTAGTGGTAATAAAAAAGCTTGGGAACATTTTTTTCCCTTCCCTACCTTCCACGGGCCTTTTAAGTTATTGTGTAATGGAATAGGCGTTTGTCATCCAACTCACCTGATGGAAAGCGATGGTGAAGATATAAATGGTACACGCCTATCCAAGGGACTTTAGTGTTTTAAAAGTGTATGGTTTCAGATGTACGTTATGTATAATGCACAAATATATAAAAGTAAACAAAATATGTTAGATACATGCAAATTGATAATAATGTTTTTTTCGAATTTTCAATAATGATTATGGTTGATTTTTTTTTTCTTTTTTTACCACTGGGTGAACACAGATATATGAGAATAAACACATTTGATTCCTACTTACTGTGAACTAAAACAAATGAAGCCAGAGATTGTTCGTCTCTCCAGTCGATACACCGTATGTTTCTATTTATAAACACTATCACATCACCTCCAGCTAAGTTCTCAAGTGCCGCCAACATCTGTTATCATTGATCAGTCTGCTAATTGTGCGTTAATCAGTCATTAATTACCGGACGGGGGAACGTCATTATGCGACCACCGTCCGGGTCATCAATATTCCACTGTCACGTGCTATTTGATCTAATTTCTCCCACGTTTAATTATAAGGGAAATATTATTGTCTATAATATACATTAGTTTCCAATCTTAAACAAAGGATTTATGTTACTGTGTTTTTTTTTTCCAATATTAAAAAAACTATAACAGACCCAACGGGTTTTTTGTATACTCATAGGCCCAATTTCTCATAGGTTAAGAGAGTAAGAAGAGTCTAAGATATTACACATAGTGTACATGGGAACCATGTCCAAGCTGTTGTACATATAAATAACCAGACTAAAATTTTGTCGATGTTTCTCAACCTTTCTTTTGGTTTTTCGAAATTTTACTATTTTACACAAATATGTTGTGACTTTCAATCAAAAGTTACAACATACATAAATAAATAAATAAAATATTGAAAGGATTATTATAGATATATTTATCAAACATACACTCATTTGAAAAATTAAACTATGTGTGTTTATCTGTAATGGCAAAGCAAACTATTTAAAAAACATCACTACACTAACTTTTGAACTTTGCGTTCCAGGCTATAATTATGTATTTACGGGATAAGATACTGGTCACAGGCTAACCACGGCCAGTGCAACCTGGTCGAAACGTCAGGCAATTAAGAGGTATGTTTTTCCTTTTCGTGATCGCGTTCATTCCCGTAAATACTTAATTAAAACGTCACTATTCCTTTTCACTATTTAATCTAAAGTTATAATACGAAAATTATACGTTATAACGAATAATTTAATTGGTGCAGGTAGCACCATCGAAATTAACAACAATGTTGTAATTATGTTATACTGTTACATTCCATATACCCTTTGAATTTTGATAGTCACTAAGCTGGCTACGACGATTTAATTAAATATTATATTAATTGGCATGGACACATTGGACACAGTTGAGATAATGGCTTTTGAATATTTACAGTGTAATACTTTAAACATCGATGTTATTATTTCTGGAATCTGAAACTGTAATATAATATTGTCGCATGTGGGGATTAAACCCCATACGTCGTGGCAATTGCCTCAGAAATCCTAGCTATTACGTAGTTATATATATACAGGGTGTAAGAAACACCGTACCGAATATTGAAATAGTGTATTCAAACCATTATTCTGAATCAAATATCGTTGGAATTTTCTGCCTTAAAATTCATAATTTTTGAAGTGAAAACATCTTTAGCGGCGTTGGGCACTTTTTGAGATGGGTAAGAAATGTTAAAAAAGCGTCAGAATTCAGGGTCACGTGGACCCTGATCGAAAATGTATAGAAAATGTGTCCGAGTGTAATATGGTCACGTGGACCCTGATCAAAAATGTATGGAAAATGTGTCCGGGTGTAATATATTTAAAAACTGATCGAAAATGTATGGAAAATGGGTCTAGTGAGAAATATTTAAAAAAATATATTTTTATGACGAGATCGAAAATTCTTAAGATGGAGGTGAGTTTCGTATATTTACATGTACAGCGCCAGAGAGACATGGAGAGGGAGGGAGGGAGTGAGAGTGAGAGCGGGGAGAGCGGGGAGAGCAGGGAGAGCGGTCGGTCGGTCAGTCGGTCAGGTAGGCAGGCAGGCAGGCAGTATCAGGCAATATCAGGCAGTATCAGGCAGTATCAGGCAGTATCAGGCGGTATCAGACAGTATCCAGCAGTATCAGGCAGTATTAGGCATTCACAAACCAGTCATAAACCAGTCATAAACGAGTCATAAACGAGTCATAAACGAGTCATAAACAAGTCATAAACAAGCCATAAACGAGTCATAAACCAGTCTTAACCCAGTCTCAAACCAATCATAAACCAGTCACAAACTAGTCACATACTAGTCACAAACTAGTCACAAACTAGTCACAGACCAGTCACAAACCAGTCGCACGCCAGTCACACGCCAGTCACAAACTCGTCATAAACCAGTTATAAACCAGTCACAAACCAGTCACACGCCAGTCACAAACCAGTCGCAAACCAGTCACAAACCAGTCACAAGCCAGTCACAAACTCGTCATAAATCACTCACAAACCAGTCACAAACCAGTCACAAACTAGTCACAAACTAAAATACCTTTTTTTGGCCCTTTTTTAATACAAGTTCAGGATAGTCTGGCTCTGTCTGGAGTATGTATATGCCACCTGTCTCTGCTATAAACGAGTCATATACGAGTCACAAACCAGTCACAAGCCAGTCAAAAACCAGTCACGAACCAGTCATAATCCATTTCTTCGACTTCGACATGAAGTTTGAGCTATGCGAATACTGATTCGCATAGCTCAAACTTACACGCTACAGTACATAATACACGAGGTAAAGTTCACATATGCTTAATTCCCTATGAAACATAGGATAGACGTGTCATTATTAAGTGTCAAAATTCAGTCTGAAAACAATAACAAATCACAGCCAATTCAAACCATCCCTTTACTAGTCCCGAATCGATGTCAATTCATTAGCGTACTCCGTGTCACGTCATACGACTCGTGCGTCATTGCCAGCGACCGTCATTTGCCGTCAATCGCGCCATGCGTCAATCTCGTCTGATTCCCGATCAATGTGACCGTGCATTGATCGCTTTGTAACGACTGTGTGCATACGAAATGCATAAGCAACCGTGGATAATTTGCATTCTATTTGGTTGATTTGCGCTGTTCGATTAACAATTTGTAAGAACCGGTACTAGATATCGTAAAAAACTTAATTAAGTTTGACAGCATAATTTTTTTTAGGTAAATTAATATTAGGTGCTGCTTAAAAATTACCTAAACAAAAACTAGGCCGTTATATTTCACAATGAAAGTTAGTTTTTTTAGGCAACTTTGCCATATTCACACTTATGTTAAATACATTATTTTATTTATATAACCACATCTCTATTGCACAAAATTTTTAATGGAAATATAATATTTCGAGAAGAGAGAAAGATTTCAAGTTTAAATGATATATTCCTGGAGCTATTAAAGAGTAACGTAATTGGAAGAGGTATGATAGGGTGCGGCCGACTTGACGTTTACATGTTTTTATCACGTATTATACACTCACCTTTTCCTTTCTCTTTGGGATGTTGACACCCCCACGGTTCATCATCTCAGACGGGCTAATAAAGTGGTATGTCGAAATCGAACCGATACAAAGCACATGATGTTCCGTCACAGATGGGTCTTTTGTAGGGCCTGGGGTGTAACCTAAGAAGGAGGTGCCACTTATACTACACAGTAATCGTTTACCAGGACACTAGCCGATGGCCTTTTTGTCAATGTAATCTATAAAATATTTAAGAAGTGGTGGCCCAAAAATTTATATAAGAAATAAAGCTTATGGAAAATTGGTGCCATGGAGGATAGAGGCTATAGAGGCGACATGTTACGTATCAAACACGGCTGCTTTGGAAAGTTTCTGTCTTGAATACTCCGGGAGCCACTTGACGCCATGTCTACATGTCACCACTGCGGACTCAGTCGCGAGGACAATGCTCGGTCGAGTTCTAGCCTTGTCGAGTCTTCGACACATTAAGCTGTCTCTAGTTTATATTTTTCTAGATTACATTATATCATCATATTAGTACTGTTTTATATATTACGCAAAAGTCTGCTATTTTCAACTAGTACAAGACTTACTACAGATAATATAACGAGACCGTAGCAAAAACACCAGAAAATATTTGTTAAACACGTTCAAATGGTTTGTATTAAATTAAAAGACACACAATAATCATTTTCCAAGAACAGTAGTACCTACTGCAAGTTATAATAAGTAGACATTAGTTACAATAAATGATTTTAAATAGTAACTAAATTATAATAACAATACGAAGTACGAAATGCCTTTGAAATCAAAAAAATAAAAAGCAAAAAATAATTACATACATAGATTATTTCAACGCTCCAGTCGTTCAGAAACTTCTTAATTTAATACGCTTTTTGGATTATTTTTAGTACTAACAATAAATATTGATTAAAATATTGTAATACTTATAAAAGGATTACCCTAATGTATGTATTAACCAAATGTATTCCACTCGACCATTTTACGAAGCGACTACTGTGGCCATAAAATGTGAAAATATAGAAAAAATATTAAAATAGCACTCGATTTTGTAATAAAGATTTGTTTAATCCTATAGTGCTTTTAGCCGAGGCCTTTAATCTCATCCTCCTTAATCCCTCAGTACGGTCAAAAATATGAACTAGTGGAGCTATAAAAAATTGTAATAAAGCTATAACTGAGCGAAACGTGCGAATAAACGTGGTTTCGGTCGTAAAACTGTCGAATTGAATGGACGATGCAGCTGGCTGGGCTGTGTTCACACGTGAAACAAACAAGACAACATATTTTCTTTCTACTGTGATCTAATTGGATGGAAAATGACATCCTAGGTTAGCTTAGTTTAACACGGGCTTTTTTCCGCATCACCACGTCACAGCACGTATTTCGTTGTTGGAAATAAAAACTATTCGAGCAAATGACGTCCTAATAAAATATGTTGCGTGGATATGAGATATAGAACATTTTTTTTTAAACGCCTTCATATGGAAAAAAGAGTCAGAATGTGATGATAACTCAAATTATCACGTATTAAGTAATGCATATAATACTTAACACGTCTTCAATAATACTATAAAGCTAAGGATTTTGGTTATTTATTCGCTTGTTCTTGTTTGTTCGTTCCAAACGTGAAATTCAGGCTTGTATACATTAAGAATTGCCAAAATCGTTTTGTATCAGATAGCCTGTTTATCGATCAAAATTATAGGTCAATCTGATGGCACGATCAATAGGAACGGAGCAATTAATGTTAATGCAAAAAAAAAAATATCTTAGCAAGACAACTCATTGAGTCCTAGAGTCCATCATCCTAGAGTCTTGTTAAGACAGTAAAAATTCTTCGGAGTATTACTTTTTAAAATAATATCTTGACAACGTTGTCAAGACATTATTTTTAACTAAAATTTAATTTTCTATATGGAATATGATTAAAATAACCAAAATTTACGAATTCTTCTAAAAATAATTGTCCATGTAAAAGGTTTTATCATTTTAAAAGAGATGAATGTTCACTTGGAGGGTCTCTGGGTAAATGACATTTTTTTCTTTTCCTCCATTGTCAATCAGCTCAGAGTAGAAACGCAAATCGGTCAAATCGATTGATATATATTATACTAACAACCCACGGGTTACACGCTTCGCACGGGTAGCAGAGACATCTTCAACAATCATCATCATATTTCAACCAATTTACACAAAACCTTAACAAATTATATACCTAAACCTTCCTCATGAATTGCTGTATCTATTGGTCAAAACCGCAAGAAAATCCATTCAGTAGTTTTTGAGTTTATCGCGAACAGACAGACAGACAGATCATGCGGCGGGGTCCCCCGCGCATGGTCTTTCGCAAAAATTACCTAATAGTCACTACATATTTAAAAAAAAGTCCTTTTTTTAAAATATGTAGTGATTATTAGGTAATTTTCTCATACTGTTGTAAACTGTTGCCAATTTTGATTCCAAGATACGTGATCTTTTTTTAAAATGTTTTGTAGGAAGTTGTATTAAGTACATGAAACATCACAGGGGCGCGTGAAGGTATAGCTATAAGTCATACTTGAAACATACATGAGATCACATTGTTACCGTCATATGAACGCAGCGTAAAATCAGGTGTGGCCGGGATGGCGTTCGCATTAATAATAATAAATTTCACGTCATTAATTCGGTAGGATTAGTTGCGGGGGCGAGTGCGCGCCGCCGATAACCAAATATTAACTCAATTAGTGCAGAGACGCGGGCCTCGCATTCAAATGTCTGCTAATCCTACCCCTTTGATATCCTACGACTGGCGGCATTACGCGTGGACCGTGGAGGCACACTAGCGTAGAACTGCTATTTTCTGCTGGTCAATAGGGTCGTCAAGAACTCCACAGGAGAAAGGGGGAGATAGGGTTGGCAATACACAAGTATACTGCACAAGTAATTACTTACAATTAGATCGGCCGTGTGATTGTTTGTCAAATTGTGATTATAAAAAAAACATACGCTTAAGCTTGTACTTTACACGTATCAAATGACTTCGATATGTTTAAATTGTTTAAAATATTCGATATGCATAGAGTACATTTATAGAGGAAAAAATATTTAAAATAAAGGCTGGAAATTTTATATAAAATACGCTTTTGTAGGCTCCATTACTATGTAGTCTTTTCACTTACTAGTAAAAGTAGAAAAAAGCGTTAGATTTATTTTATTCACCATGAGTGAAATCATGTAGCCACTGCTTTTAGATGGCTTTTTTTAATCATTAGATTATATGGAACCTCAATCAAGTTGCCCTGATATAATTTTGTTTTTTTTTTTAAAGACAGCTCCCTCTTTAGGAATTACTCCTGTGTCGCGGGGGGCTTTACAAACATAGAAACAACGGACACAAAGAACACCCAGACTCAGGTGGGAATCGAACTCGCGACCTATAAGCATAGCGGTCAGGGTCACGAACCACTAGACCAACAGGACAGTCCATTGACAGGACATTGTTGGAAGCATACACTTAGTATACCTACTAGCGCTAGTATACTAAGTTTATGGTTGGAACCAGTTCGCGCATTTGACGTATTCTATAAAGTATTAAAAAAATTACATTACAGAGGTCCATGAAAGCTGACCGCTTCCACGTACCGATAACCGTTTACTATTACGTGTGTAAATGTGTATACATTTAAAATATTATGTCATTTAGTAGAAACTGAAAAAGAACATCTAATTTCCTTTTTGCTGTGAGTTTTAAGTCTTTTGATTTAAAACTTACAGTCGATTAAACTCGACGTTTTAGAAAATCACTAGAACACTATACTGTGAATGTAAAGAATGGCAAAACTTACTCGCGTTTTGCTTAGGTGTACTATTCATTCAACTATGTATTTACAATATAGCAAATGACATTAATCCAATTAATGTTACCCGCTCATAATGACAAATGCTTAGTTAGCAATGACAGATTGCTAATACGCAGCTAACGATGCAAAAGCCAGTGTTAGGATGACGCGGAACATTCATCATAACACGTTTAGACACTGTTTACACATGCATATGTTGCAAATTATTCTAGTAAGGTATGTAAAGTTGATTAATACATACATGCCTAAATTGGTTAATTAAAATAATTAAAATCTCCAGGGCAACTAAAGAAGTGCTGAGAACCTTGCATATGAAGTAAATGGTTGGTAGTAAAAAATAGTTATCATATTTTATTAAAGCAATGTCGGACTGATTCTCCGATCGCCTTGGCTTTAGTCATGATAGATATCGAAATTAATAACAATATTTAACTTAACTTATAAGTTAATGTTGAATGTGAATTCTTTAAATTCATCGGAGAATACACTAAGAAGGTCACATTTTAACTAGTCCATTAAAGACTTATCCTTATAAGTGTAGGCAGAGGACAATCATAAGTAAAAGTATTATATTCTTTGGTCTTTGTTAATCTCTTATAACATTGAGGTATTAAAACAAATGTAACAGGATATTTGTTTCTCTCTGATCTGTTTCTGCTAAAACTAAATGGCAATAATAGCTGTTCCAAAGTAGCGCGCCCACACTGAACCTTCCTAGAGCGTATACAAAGCTGATTCCTGATTCCATCCAATTAGTACCGGTTTCAGCTGGTAAAGGAGACCGTCGTGTCTTTACTTCCGCTAATCCACGACATCTGTCTATCATGTTTAAAAAAATATAAGAGCAGCGGACTGGTGGAACTGTGATACATGACCGTTCCGTATTAATCAGATCCAGAACAAACGAAATCTAAAAGATGCTCAACTTTTTTTAAACCTCTAACAGTTCTAAGAACATCATAGAAGAAAACAATGGACATAGTATGGCAAATCACGATCGCTATTCTTTTTTTTTCGTGTAGTGACCCACTCACCCACCCAGCTCTAGGAAGAAACGCCCTGTCTTAGGCCTGTTACTGTCAGGACGACGGGCTGCTCCATCCATCGCCCCCGAAAATCCAACCATGGTCGCTTTTCGTAACAGACGACTGGACGGAGGACGGGATCAGATAGCGTAGAAGATCGCCTTATGTCTGCATACGTTTTGTTTTCAGTTATGTCTATTGCAAATACAAAAGCTGGAATCATTCTAAAACTGCCAAACGTATTTTCAGGAAAGATTTTACAATTTTACACTTTGGAAGAATCAGTTCTTTCAATTACAGCTTCTCTTCTAAGGCAAACGTAGTAAGTCTTAAATAAACTTAATCCAATCCGCGATTCAAACCGAGTAAGACGTCGTCTCAAACAAATTATTTGACATAATATCGTTAATTAGAAACCCTCCTTTGTAACCGAGGGTTGGGTAATTAGGTTCGGATGTTCTGAATGGGCCCTTTTTCTGCTCGTTACAGCTGAAACAAAGGGGCAAAGAAGTAAACAGACTGTATTCAAACGCGGATTTGCATTAGTACCGACAATGAAAGAGTTTGACTTTAATTCTGTTACAATGTTGGTTTTGGTTCGTCTACAGTTTCATTGTTAAATGGTTCATTTTATATCGGGTAGGTGTATTTAGAATGTAAAATAATAACACCAAGTACAGCTTAAATAATGTGTGACAAGAAATAAATCAAACAAGTATGTTTTTATTATTTAATATCACAGAAAATACAATAATAATACATTTTTGGTAATAGGAACAAAATAAGCTCTTACAAGCACTATTATATGCATTAATTGTGACAGCTAAATTAAGAAAGGGTATAAAAGGTATATTTTTAAGGTTGGTTCTAAACCAACCTAAGGTTGCAGTATGCATTTTGTCGGTATAGAGAGGATATAGAATTATATAAGTAGATACAACATTGGGTTGGTATTGTAATCACAACATAACACTCCCGTTTCCTTCAGGCCGGGAATTAGCCTTCTTATTACGGAATTATTATACTTAAATAGAGATTTTAAATATTACACGTAATAAAATATTTTGCATGTAATAATAAATCGTTGTTCAATTTTTATTTTATTTCGTAATGCATTTTTTTTAAGTATCTCCATTCTTGGGAGAGATGTCTGTACAGCAAGAGGCTTTACCAACAAAGATAAAGTACGTCGTTTAGAACCACTGTAGGTCACAAAATGATAAAGGCAAAACAGTATGCAAAGAAAAAATCGAACAGAAGAACCAAAGAGTAAAGTAATATGAGATTGTATCGTATTTTATCATATCGGCCGTCAGCGAAATAACCTCAAAGTAACAGTACCTACTGGCCGACTGTCACTTTTAGTATATTTACTAAAAAAAAAAGGAAGTATTAAAAAAATAAATGTTCTAACAGTGGAAGTATGAAACTGCAGTAGCTATAGTTTCAAAGCACGTTATGATATACGTTCTAAAAACTCTTCTTTTAATGTAACATATCACATGTATTGAAAAAATATATCTATTTAATACTGCGCTAGAATTAATTACAGCCCAGCTGTAACCATACAAATTTAATTGAAAGTGCGGGCACAGCTAATATTAAATATGTTGGGAAATAACCAGAACATTATTGATAAGGAGTTGAGGAAGCGGAGCTCTTAAGGATATGGGAACCTAATTTGAGACATATTTCTAGTTTCTGTCAGTGAAGGAATAACATTCGTTACCTACTTGATCCGGTACTTGAAATAATATTTAACGTCTTAAGATAATGCGCAGTGGCCGCGCGGCTACACGATGGTTCCCCTCGCGGGTTTAATTGCACCGCCATTGTTCCGTCTGATTTGATTCTGTATCTCTCTATAGGGCACAATCATAATAATGACCTTAGCGGCATCTACGACTTATTTGCAAAGAGGCGTAAAAGTTCTATTTTCCAACTTTTTCAATCATTGATACATTGATTCGTATGCGCATTTGATTGCATGACCACATTTACATTAAATACCTTATCCTATCTCTCCCTGCTACTTAAATAAGCTTTGATTTAATAGGAAATTTGTAATGCAATAGTTGTAAAGAATAGTAGCCGGAGTTCTGAAGTAGTCTAGCTCTACAATGTTGTTTAAACAATGTAAATTCGTTATTTTTCGAAGATAGTATTTAATTTCTCAACTATACGTGTTAAATTATCTTATCGCTATTTAATTGTTCACCTGCGAATTTTATCATCGCCATATCTAACAGAAATCTTATGACACAAATATAGCAGAAAAAACAATTACAATAACCAAAAATATAGTTGTTGTGGGTATCTCATCCTGCACAATATGGTTAGTATTTTTGTTCGGATTTTACAGCACTTTCTTTTTATTAATCAACATTTATAAAAAATAGATTTTGTCATATGTATTAGATAAAGTGTTACTAGTAAACAATTGAACAATGAGCAGTGACGAGTCTATGCACGGAGAGCCATGTGTCATACACACTCTTTCCCTGACAATTTCAACAACAACAACTTACTCCTGATTGTGTTTGCGATTCCTTTAGAAGACTCTTTTGACTCAGCTCCAATTATGAAAATTCGTTTTGGAACGACATTAAATACGACCGAATTTCAGATAATTAACTTAGATTACGGCCTTTCAGTAAATAATTCGCTTTTATTTCAGAATCTTATGAGAAAAGTAAATGTCAAGATGATTTAAAATTTTAAAAACTACATCAAATGATGGATAAACAGATCTTAATTTAACAAAAGTAGCTAAGCGTTTAGCAACTTATATCGCCATCTAACTAGCTATTGATTTACGATTTTCTTCAGACAATTATTTAATAGCGGATCTCAGTTAGCGGGTTGCATATATATACACATATTTCGAACACATTCAGGGGTCTATCTTGAGCGAGAAGTTAGTAAGTTTTTCATGTATATACGAGTACAAAGTAGTTATAAAATTTGCCAAGCGTAGTGTCCAAGTGAGTTATAAACACAAAGTTAAATAAACATAATATAGTAAATCGATAAAGACTTCATGTTAATTACAATGGTATATCTGTTTCGGGTACTTCACAATGCACATTGATTGGTACACTGTGAACACAACCAGGCATTGTCTACGCCGTCATTTTCCGATGTCCCGTCCCATTCTATTGTGCTGCATTTTATTGAATTTGATTTACGCGCCAATTTTTGTAGGCTTCGGTTTTTATTAACTGACCTCGGTGCCGATGTAAACTTAATTGAATCCAGCAACAAAAGGTATCGAATGAAAAGAGCGTCCAGCGGTGTGCGATGCAGATTAAAATAGGTTTTCCCGAATTTGCATGGGTTTGAAGTTACTCGATATTCGATATTTTCACGGTGGTTGAACTATTGTATTGATTCCATGTTTGTATGAAAGCATTCCAACATAATACAAAACTTACTCTCTGTCCGGTACTCAAACCAAAAACGGTTTACTGTGTATCGGTGAATTTTGTGCGACCTGCGACTTTCTTGCACATGGTGGAGTTTTTTTTTAATTCTATACTTTTATTAGCTAAAAGGGGTGCGTGAAAAACTAAGTAACAAGTACAGTGAATCGCAAGGTCTTGCAAACCATCAGAACTTCAGGAGCCAAGCCCCGCGTTTTCTTTTATAATAACTTGCTAAGTTTGGCCAGTCGTACTTTCCAACGCTCAAAAACTCGACAATAGTTTGGGCACGGAGTCAGAGAAAACTTATAACCTAAGTGCTCTCATTGTCAAAATCTGTAGTTGCACCACCGATCATCCCGTGGTTTTACTACCCCTTTCCAGAAATTTGACTCAATTGAAAGGGCGGCGGGTTTGACGTCCCTATCCCTTAAAGTATGTTTATTCAAGTTTTAGAATCCATAGTAGAAATCCTTAGTTGACATAATCATTTACAAATAATATTATGAGTTTCCTAACTCCTGCGCTAGTGCGCTAACAATGACGGTGTTGCAGAAGTTAGCGCCATCCTTGCAGAAGACATGTACGTATGAAAGCATTTAGTTGTCTATCGTGTTTTTGTATAGTTTTGCTAGCAATGCTGTCGATAAAACAATCCGTTTTTAACGGCCTTACCTATATTTACATATTTTGTAAGCCGCAATGGTATGATATGCCAATTCGTTCGAGAGTTCATTAAATGTGAATGATATGAGGTAGATGTAGGAAAAAGAAGTGAAGACTGACAGCTCGGACGTCATCTGGGCTGGTCGAACTGCAGATACGAAGAAGTTATAAATAGACTTTTTTGTTCGCTGATGGTTTTTTTCAAGGTGGACGAATAGACGACCATTTTTTTTACGTTTTTGTTATTTAACTTGTATAATTATAAAACACTTGACATTGGCGAAATCGCTGTATAATTTCATTATTCCTATCAAAGCACCACTTGTCCTGGTAACTCTTACAAACGCCATAAGCGAAGGCTTTACAATACATAGTACCGAGTGGTACACACACATATAGAAGGATACAAAATGAGTCGGTTACAGAACTGTTTTTGCAGTGATGAGAGTTGGAAATAACAGAGTAAACTAAAAGTAGGGGGTGCACAGTGTTAAGTGCTCGTAAAGTGCTAAGTAAATGTCCCAATGTTAGCCGAAATATTGTAACATAGAATAACTGTTGTAATCAAAAAGTAAAATTCTGTAAAAAACTGCGCATGCGTACTACGAACCATCAGAAAATGCGTCATAGTCAACGTGGTGTATCATTTTTGTGCATTTGCGTATTAAAATTCGTTGGTTAATTAATTTAGAAGTTTTTTTCATAAAATTGATCATCAATTATTCGAAGTAAAATAAAAATAAAAAATTATAGATTAACTCACAAAGAGGCACCGCAACAATAGGTTGCTTTGTCAAATGTAGGTAAAATTATCGGTTGACCATATGACGCTAAGAGCAATAATTACATATGACGGCCTACTCACGCCTCGCACTTTCTATCACATACAAAGGATTATAAACTTTTGTTATTGAAGAAAATTCTGAAGTTTCTATGTTATTGCATTCGGTGCCGTCACTTCGTTGTGCATCGCGATTTCAATCCCGCTTCTTTGTACATATGTAGGTCGGCGTTTAGAATCTATTTCTCTATGGAGTATATACCACTCTTTTAAATTGGGCACCCTCAGTACAGTTAGATACATTTTTTCTTGAAATATTCTAATCATTTTGGTCAAACGAAAAAAGGTTATGAATAAATGTATATAATTAATAGAATAAAGATTAAATGAATTCCATATTCAGAAGACTATTATTTATAATTGCCACATCTCTCGAAACTAAACTTATAAGATTGCAAAATAATTTAAATCAAAAGGGTTATACTTCATCTATTAGATGCGCCGATTGAGAACTTCCACCCCTTCCCATTATGAATTCCCATCCACCTTTCCACGTTCCCGAATTAATCGCTCGAGAGCCTCTCTCTATTAAAGTTTCTTCACGAGTTGTTTAAGAGGCTCAACTTCTTTAAAACTCTTCAGATAATGTTAAACATTCATTTAAGTGCGCGAAGACCGCCCAACTTCCGAATTGTCGTATAAATCTCCTAATTCTTCGAGCGTTTAATATTCATATCAGAGTTTGCAAGTCACAACGTGAACTTTGCAACGGTTTACCAACTGGTGAGTCTATGAAAAGTTCATATATCCCAATGACAATGAAGGCATAGGTACATGAAATAAATATAATGTAAATAAACATTATGAGTAAAGTTCTGTATTAGGAAACCTGGTGTAAACGCTTGTTCCGATACAAGGCTGTTTTAAACATTTTTCCTCATTAACATACACCTTAATTCGGGTTCTATTAAAAATTATATTAAAAGTAGTAGTATGTCTTTGAAACTCTGTAATGTAATTACATTATATTAATTTTTATTTTCTTAACAAATGAATTGTTTTTATAACGTTCATTTACGTTTCTACAGCTAATAAAGGATGAAGTGTAAAGCAATTGCAAGAAGCCGCCAAAACACGTTCCTCGTTCATTCGGGCCATTATAAAAACTCCATCCTAAGCTGGCACCCCTTGCCTTGACAGCCTCGAAGTTCAACAGAACATCGCGGATTCCTTTAGAACATTATGGAAGGTCTTCGTAAATTGGACATGTAATAACTGTCTCCACGATTGCTATTGACGTAACTGCATCAGCAGTTTCGATACGAATTCCCCGCTCATTTAAAGACAATGTCTACAATTTCTTAACGTTTTGAAAGTAGGTAGTTATTTAAACACAATATTTAAATGGTAGACTGCAAAGGCTGTGATACTCTTACGATGAGAAATAGAAGTTTTCCTTAACCACGTTTTATAAGATCACTTTATCCTATTATAAGAATAATCTTTATTTGCTGGAAACATGGTTACAATAGTGTTGTTCGGTTTTACCTATAAAATTAAGTACAGCATGTTTCACCAACTAAATCGGCATGCAAATATTTTGAAATATTAATCTGTATTCTAAAAATAGAAGAAATAATTAAATATTTTTATGCCGATTTTATTGAATTTGTTATTCAATAAAATCGGCATAAAAATACTGTTCTAAAAGATATCTACTTATTATAATGATTTTAATTATTGCTTATTTTACAATTTAAATACAATTATATTAATTTATATTAAATATTATAAAACTAAATATTTACCTATAATAATTATTTAAAATAACAAACATTATTTTTCTCTAAATTGTATAAATTCGGTAACTGTATAACAACATTTATCTTTAAGCGATTGCTTCAGTTCATATTTAAATCGTGACACAGTCAATTTCGAATAGTATTATTTTTGTATTATAGGGGGCAAACGGGCAAACTGATGGTAAGTGACTACCGTCCATGGACACCTGCAGCTCAAGAGTCACAAGTGCGTAGAAATAAGAAAATAGAAGAAGAACAGAAGTATAGAATAGTATTTTCCATGGATATTCATTATAATGGTATATTCACTATAATGGTAGTATATAATCAGTGTTTTTTTTCTTCAGTCAAACAGGGATTACGAGAAGAGGCCTACAAAAATGACATTTGACGAACATTGAAAAGAAGACAAACAAGAACTCTTCGCTCTCTCTTTAGTCATCGAATTAAATAAGAAGTTTTGTTGTGTTGAAAATATAAAATTTCCTCTTAAAGTAAATTGAGAGCTATACTGATAAATCAATAAATTCTATTTCACAAGACTAAATCCCTCCAATGTTTTATATGTGTATTCAATTTGAAATAAAACCGCAAAGACGCACACAGCTCTCGTCGCACGGCACACCGCACCCGCCCAAGCCATGTTCTGTCGACGGTATTTTAAATAAACTGCAGTTTTTTATGTTCTTAGCATATTTTTCAAGAGTCGACGTCGCTCGTGGCGTATTAATACGCACTCTTAAACACCCCTAACATGAATAATTAGGTGTTCTCCGGATTTATCCTTCGCCGTTATCTGTAAAACACGCGTTTTAAATTCGCGAAGTCATTCTTTTTCGGTTTATTGAGGATAATACATCTTGGCTCGGATGAGATTCTGATTAATGTCTTTAACTCGAGTTGCCGTAACTTTGTCAAAGATAGCGGAGAAAAATAAAGGGACGTGACTCGACTAATTCGATTTTTACGACATTCAGAGTTAAAAAGAATTATAGCGTTTAGTATGAAAATCAGGGTTTAAATACTTTTGTAAGCAACCTGAACTCTTGAATTTTAGCTGGCAGTACAAATGCATTAAAAAGAAAATTATCCATTCCTCTTTTGAACTTTCTACTGTCAGAACAACAATGGGTTTGACGGTAAAACGTCAATTAGTTTTCTTATAATTCTTTATGACTAATTTCTACAAATATGAAAGCTAAAATTGTAATTACACTATGTTTCGGTAATATTCTCAATTTATATAAAATAATTTTTTGTTGAGTTTGTCTCCGTAAATAAACGTTATAATTATTTTCCAGCGTTATTTTTCTGTGTTGAAGTATATGCGGAGGGTGAACAAGAAGTAAAAAGAGGACTGTTCCCTTTTATGGTAAGAGTATCAACTCCTGTTGTTTGGACTAGCGGCCATCTTATTTTTTTTAAAATAATTACTGCGAGTAGATTAGCCAGTAGCTTTATCAACAGTTTTGAAAATATATGTGGTTTAGTCTCACTACCAGAATCTTTTTATCTAATGCCTTTCACTAATCACCTTTTCAGGCATTTATTTATTACCCTGACGAGACAGTAGTAGACGGAACTGGATCAAGATTCCTTCGGGGTGCAGTGCTCATAAGACCTGACTGGCTAGTCACTTCTGCCGTTGGCCCGAGTATTCTGACAAATGGTCCCAAGGGTTTCCCACGTAAAACGCTCCTAGCAAGAGTTGGTGCTATTGCCATTGATGCTAATTTCACTCTAAACGAAGACGAAGATGAACAGGAACGAGAGGTAAAAATACGAAAGTATTTAAACATTTGAGAATTTATTTACTATTTGAAAAGTTACAACCACTTACGTGTAAAGAAAGTGAAGGATTTTATTATGGTGCCAGCCGATGTACTCAGTCTCACTGCCATTTCTCGAGTTTTCAATTCAGTATATTTATATTCTGGCATTTAATAAAAATATTAAATGCCAGCTTGGGCCCTTTTTACAAGAACGCTGATTGTTCCCCAGAAACAGTAACTATCAGGGTCGAAGACTTTAAAATCTTCTTTTAAAGAAATTTACCTTTTTACCCTACCCCTCGCAAATATGCAAAAATAATATGTTTACAGATTATACAAGTAGTGCGTCCGTACAACCACAGCGCCACACAGTGGTGGCATACCGACATTTCTTTGATGAAGGCGCTGTTACCGTTCAACATGTCATCGGCCGTTTACGTCACGTCGCTGAACTTTAGGTCCGAATATATTGAGAAAACCTGCACCATACTGGTCTTCGCTGTAAGTATCTTTTAAAGTTTAACTATACAATGCCAACGAAAATAATTACAACCAACCTTTAATATTTATTAAAATTTTATTCATAACTCCTAATTTAGATTTCTACCTTTTTTGAAATAGGCCTCTAAACTTTTTACTTCGTGTTATTGAAGCTGGGTACATTAAACAAAAAAGGGAACCATTAACTTACTATTTTCTTAAAGTTACATACATGCACTGAGTTAAGTAACTATTACAGGGGCGGGTATCGTAACGTTCATTTTTTTTTTAATACATGTAAACTGTATACCTACTACATCACCTTCGGAACTAAATAAAAAAATATATAAGTGGGAAATACACTACCACACTAACATCACATTACAGTGTGAAAGGTAGGGCACACATTTTTGCTCGTGTTATTGTTTCTTTCTGCTGAGGAGTAAGGTTACCAGAGCTTCACGGGAAGGAGGGAGGTGGATCGTGTTGGCAACATCTGTAACTTTTTTTATGGTATTGGGGGCAAACGAGCAGACGGGTCACCTGATAGTAAAAAGACTACCGCCGCCGATGGGCACTTGCAACTCAAGAATCACTAGTGCGTTGCCACCCTTTATGGTGGGAGTAGGGGAAGAGGAAGAGAGGGGGGGAAAAGCGGGAAGGAGGCAGAGGGGGAGAGAGGGGAAGGGCGGGAATAGGGGGAGGGGGGGAAGAGTTAGGGCCTCCGGTAGCCTCACTTACGCGGTGAAAAGCAATGCAAACGTTGCTTCACTGTCGGTTTTCTGTGAGGCCATGGTATCACTCCGGTCGAGCCGGCCCATGCGTGCCGAAGCATGGCTCTCCCACTGCTTACTATAAGCGGACCGAGGGATTGTTTGACAACTCAACTATACATATAATAATAATTATAGTTCAGTGAAACAAAAAAACATGCGTTAATGGCGAACTGAATTAAAAAGTAAAGAATAATTCCACAATCCACCTTCCACCTATTGGACTTGTCCAAAACGAATCATATGAGCCCAAAATCAAAGGGTTTACTAGTTGACACTAAAGAGTTCATCTGTTCACCTCCTGGCTCCATCATCAGATCTGCTCCAAGATGCCAAGTTATAGTTGCTTGCTTGATTTGTTTACATAGTTACATTTCAATAGCACGCTAATAAAAGCGTGTTGAACAGATAGTTATCGTTGGGTAGTCGTGCAATCCACGAAAAATTTAAACACAAAACATACACGAAATATAAGATTATAGTTAGATAGTCACTTCCATATTCAATGTATGCATATATCAATTTCGTTTCATTCAAATCTCGCGTCATAATTTTACAGAAAAAATATGGTAATTATACAGAAGAGAGAACTCTGATGCAAGTAACTGTTGAACTGCTTCCACCTTCAGTAATAAACTGCGGTCATAATTTTCTTCAAGCAACTATGGCATGTGCCACTGACAGTGACGAAAACAAGTACACTGTTTACGATCCAAACTTTTGTCAAGTAAGTTCATTATATATTCCAAAATTATTTACTACCGCTCTTAAAGAAAAGCTACACCTGTAACTATCAGAATGATCATTTAAAAGATGAGTACCATGGTAGTTTAAGTGTAATTACAACTAACGTTATTAATGATTGCAGTAAAAAGCCTTAAGCTCCCTATTCCAAAATGATGACTTCCCAAATTGAACACTGGTCACATATTAATTAAAATTTGAAATATACAGGTATATTTCGTTCGCATTAGTGGCATTTATCTGGCAAAGGCCATAATTATATTACACAATCATAACACATTATGTTTGTAGAGGCGTACAAATTCTATATAATATATATAATAAGAATAGATAGATAATCTAATTTTAAAATATTTCGTTGAAAAGTATGAAACAGAATTTAAATTTATTGTCACTGGTATTTTTTTATTTTGGAAAGTATCACGTAAAAACGAAATGGTAAGAAACATTGCCGTTTAAATACTGGGATAATATTTATTATATATTATTAGATACCCGGCCATGGTTGTTGTGGCTAGACAATTTGCAATAAAAAAAAACTATCCTATCTCTCAAGTTGGTTGTGCAAAATTTCATTAAAAGGAGTTCATCGCGAACAAACAACGTGACACAATTTTTTTGATACTGGGATGGTAATATTTGTTGTTAACGAAGTTCAAATATGATTCCGCTGTGCGTATGTAATTTTTTTGGCATATATACGGTAGGCACTTATATACAGTCGATGTTCATGGGAGTTTTGTTATTATCACTTTTCATGAAATTGCTGAAAAAATTAAAAATAAGCCGTATTTCATTCTGGCCACTGCGTTTACCCAACTAATTCTATAGACAATATCGAATTAATAGTGCCTAGAAAACACACCAAAATTTCATATTGACGTATCCAAAATGAGATTTTAGCATTTATTTATTTAATAATTGTATTTAATTTTCTATCGCTATAGGGTAACAGTGGCGGGCCTCTTATTTGTGAAGGTGAAGTTATGGGAATACAGACATACATAGATAACGACTGCAAGCAACCGCATCTGTATCAGGTATTGTCTGCTTGGGAAAATTTCATTACCTGTGGAACAGAGGACAAATGTGAAGAGGAACAATGCTCTAAAATTTGTGATGTAGCTAATAAAGATCCTCCAACTACTGTTGGTAAAAAATCGATGGATGAGGAAATAACTACCATAATAACCACCAGTCCTGGTGTAGAAATAACAGCTTCCATATATGATACAACTACTGAAATTGATGATAAACCACAAAGCCCTACAGTAACTCAACAATATCTACTCACTACAGATCAAGTTTCTTTAGATCAAACTACTGTAGAATCAGTTACCGTAGAACAAACTATTGCAGAACATAGTACTGCAGAATCAATTTCTTCAGAACAGAGGACAGAACATTCTACTTCAGAGCAGATTACTCCCGATCAAGTAAGTTCAGATCTAAACGCAGTAGAGCCACAAAGATCTACAGAACAATCTCCTCTATATTTAGTGAGTGCATCTGTAAAAGACGAAACTGAGATAAAAACTTGGCCTAAAGAACGTAACCCACAGACACAAGAGCCAGAAATTGTAAACAGAAAAACAAAAGTAGAAGCACAGCTACAGAGAAATGTTAACTCTGGACATACCATTGTAATAAAGCATAGTTTTTTGCTTGGATACTTCATTTTGGCATGTTTGATTTAATTTTCATTTAATCAATATTGAAAAGAACAATAAAGTTTTATTTTTTCAATTTTTCTTTTTTAATAGAAAGTAAATTTAAGCAGTAAAGTCACCTGGCTTCAATTTGATGACTAGCTTTTGTATGCGGCTTCACTTGCTTTGAAGTTTTAGTACTTTTCTCTGGATGAAAGGTAGGTACCCTAATAAATTACGTCATTTTATGTCCCTCTGACAACGTGTAGGTATACAAAATTCCACGATGATCGGTGGAGTACTTAAGACGTGAAAGCGTAACAAAGAAACTCACTTTCGCATTTATAATATTAGTTAAGATTATTCAGAGATCCTTTACTAATGTTCGATCTAATATAGTAGCAGTTCAAAATATAGAATATGTACAAGAATAAGTTGATCAAAATTCTAAATCCGTCAGACTTCTGATTTGCCGAAATTTAGAATATCTTGTTCTTTCATCCCAACTATCCTAATCCAAACTATTAGTAGGTACAAATAGAAATATGATTTTGTTTGTTACCCTTTAACACCTTAACTACTCGACTGATCATCATGAGTTTTTCATATCGTTTGTCCATTCAGGGCCCGTAGTCCCACCGGTTTGAAATGTTTTATTTATTTCATAATAAAAATATAGCACAAAAAAAAAAATATTGTACAATATTTTAGTTTAATATACATAATATCGATACTACTAAACGCCCTAGTCCGGTAGGACCACGGGTACATAGTGGTGTACTACCGGTAGTCCCACCGGTTTGAAATGTTTTATTTATTTCATAATAAAAATATAGCACAAAAAAAAAAAAATATTGTACAATAATTTTAGTTTAATATACATAATATCGATACTACTAAACGCCCTAGTCCGGTAGGACCACGGGTACATAGTGGTGTACCACCGGTAGTCCCACCGGTTTGAAATGTTTTATTTATTTCATAATAAAAATATAGCACAAAAAAAAAAATATTGTACAATAATTTTAGTTTACTATACATAATATCGATACTACTAAACGCCCTAGTCCGGTAGGACCACGGGTACATAATGGTGTACCGTGGTCCTACCGGTAGTTCAAACCGGTAGAACCACGAGCCCTGAATGAAAATACTCACTGTTGAAGATATCGCATGACAAATAAAAATACCACCGAATTTTATAAAAAATATAATTAAAAATTAAAATTTACGAACTTCAAAATTTTAGTTCGTTAAAATAAGTAAAAATAATACTTGCATGAATAATTTATTTATTTATGTATTTAAACTTCCTGCAAATACATGTGCATAAGGCAGACTTAATGCCGTAGGCATTTTCTACCAGTCAACCTTTGGGTGATGCAGAGATGTGTGGCAGGTGTGTATTTAAAAGTCATGAGATAAAAATATTAAGTGAATGGGTTACATAAATAAGTTTCTTTTATAATGTACTACCTATAATACCTATGTACCTATAATATACTACATATACATAAAGTTATAATGTATTACCTATAATATAATAATGTTAAATAGATAAAAGAAATCTTTACACGAATAATTATTCTGATTTTCCTTTATTCTCATTATAAATGCACTATTTCTAAGAGATGTAGCAGCATGACGACGATGAGGAAGTTTTCGAATAAGTAGAATTAAGTAAGGTTGCAGGCTTAACGCCTCCGCAGCTTGCTCTAATAGCATTAACAACTTTCCAGACCGTATTGAAGGAATTTATACAATATGCACGTGGAGTTTTACTATTTTTTTATAAACGCATGTAAATACATCAAATATATTCTTTTCTATGACTAAACTTTTATATGCACTTATGGTAAAGTGTTCTATGTTCGATTCTAAACAGTTTTGCTTAACCTCTTGCCCATCTTTCGGTAAGTATCATTTACAATGCACATATAGTTCGGAACTTTCACGCACATAAGTTGTCTAGTTCTTTCTTTTTTTCTTTCCTGTTATATTTAATAATAATAATAAATACTTTTTATTGTAAACCAAAAAAAAGGAAACAATACACAAACAGATTATACACAAAATGCACAATACGCGGCCTTATCGCTAAAAGCAATATCTTCCAGACAACCTTTGGATGGACATGAGTGTTACGATATACGTGGGTGGTTTTGGTGTCGAAGTGTCAAAGAAGAGCTTTGTAGGGATTTATGCAATCTGTGAATGGATAGCATAAATACTAATACACTCATATATTAATTGTATTATATGTTATATTAGTACAGCACACATATAAATACATATACATACATACATTATAATTATCTATTATAAATAAGTCTGTCGAATGGAGCCATTGCAATGGGCGAAAATAGCCACGGAGTGGATACCTGGAGGTGGTCGGCGACGGCGAGGAAGGCCGAGGAGGAGATGGAGGGACGATCTCGACACTTATTTAAACATATAGCCTAAGGTGGCTGAGGACCGAGAGGAGTGGAAGCGTAAGCCTTTGCCCAGCAGTGGGACACGTCCGAGGCTAACTAAAAAAACAAAAAAAAATGAAATATAAACATATTTGTCATGCAAGTAGTTTATTGCAACATTCATTTATTTTAGCAGATAATATTCTTTAAGAATTTTTTTGAACGATGATAGTGTTTGAGCTCGTCTGATACAGAGTGGTAGTGGTGTTGCCTCCTTAGTAAAAGTAAACCTAATATTTGACTGTAACAGTTTTGAACTGCAGTTTTATTTCACATGCATAATTACAGGTAAACTGTAGAACAAATACTGTAGTGCAATCAGCGATCCTCAGGTAGGTAAATACTAATGCCATGTCATGTTAGACCAGCTAATGAAAAAAATTCAGTGAATAAATATTCCATGATCATAAAATTTAAAATTATATATCAATATTATTAATTAAGGCAACCCGCTACTACTATTTTTTTTCCTACAAAGGCTACAGCCAAGGATAAATCTAAACGAAGTGCAACAGTTGCACGACAAACAGAACTTAGTCAGCTTTTTATTTAAAAAATAGCACTTGTCTTATACATTCTTCCGTTTACAAGAGGTGTAACTTTTATTTTTCACAAGAGTCCATATGAAGACAAAACAACAATAAACACACCTCGTGACGCTCTAAAATAAAGCCCTTACCTGTTATTTATATCTGTATTTCCAAACCGACAATACGCTCAAACAGTGCTATTTAGACATATCGTTTGTTAGTAAAATATCTCTTATATCATATTATAAAATTGCTACTTAAACATTGGTAGGTGGGAATTAACCAAAATAAATCGTTGAGTTGATTCATTTAGAATATGATTTGTTTCAAGACATTAGCTTCAATGTTATTGAAAACAATCGTCAGTAACCGTCAATGCCATTTCTTCGTAGTAATGAATTTCTACCGTCATTAAGATACTTCATTTCTAAAATACCTCCAAATTTCACACGTATGTTCATATTACAATGTCCCTATTGTACATACATACCTACCGTTTCTTGTTAAACTAATTATCATATCTAGCAAAGACATCGTCGCCTCCAAATCCTTTGGTCCCCTCACGAAGCTCCCTATTTGCATTCCATGAGTCGTGGTTTACTTAACTTATAAGTCCAAACTTAACTTATAAGTCTAGCCTTTCGCAGTTTGTCCTTACGTGTAGTTTACTAAATATATGTACATAACAATTCCCTGGGTACATGTGCGTTCATCGTTATGTAATATCATTACTTTTGATAAGCTTCGATCATCTTAAAAACACTAGTTTAAGATTAATACCGCAGCGTTCCGAAGGAATCTTCTGGTTAGGTGCCCGGATATAATCTAAGACTCCAAGGACGTCACTGCGGACTCTGGTGCTGCGGACTCCGTGGCCTGGCGAACAGTAAGCGGCCTCGCCGTCTAGTGCGTATGACTTGGGCATCTTTCGAAAATCAAACACACAATAGGCCCGCCTCTGGTAATGACTACTGAGATATATTAATAATAATAAGAATCTCGAGCAATATCTTCAGAGGCTTATGTTATGCGGCTGGATTTAGGGTCTGATGCTGAAGGTAGTCCTCCTCGATATGGCACGCATAGTGAGGAGGTTTCTGTCACTGGAACCCCAACCACCGGTAGCTTAGTCTCTGTACCTGATTCAGGTGGGACACTATTTTTAATTGTATTTAAAAATGTAATTTATATGAAAATTTAAATAAATAAAGAGAATAATAATAACTTGACACATCTCACACACGGCCGTCTGATCCCAAACTAGGCAGAGCCTGTATTATGGTAACCAGACTGCTGATAAACATACTTATATATTCCTAAATACATCCGTATTATAGATAAATTACACCCAACACAACAAATGATCATGCTCATCACACAATTATTTGTCCTGGGTAGGAATCGAACCCACACCACTAGCCAAATGTACAAAGTACGTATTAATACATACTTTGTACATAATATATATATAGGATTAAAACCAATAATAATGAACTTACGTATTTTTGTTACAAAATCAATAAAAACTGGCAACTGCATCATCTTTAAACTGAGGATTTTCTTCCTAACTTCCCGAGTGCACTGAATCGAAATGTATCTTAATACGACTCGATGTGTTTAAATTCGAAAGGGGATCGCATCGGAAAACTGTTATGCATATTTTAAAGTTAAATTTACTTACGGCGAACCCACGGCGCCGAATGAAGATTCGACTCCAATATCTCTTTGCGAAGTTTAAAATGTTTTATGATATTCAGCGGACGTGATAACGGTAAATTTGTGAATAACCCACTCAATCGAAATGAATATAAAACATATTCATTTGAATTTATCGTCTGAGAAAGACGTGAACTCATTATTCCACGTATTTTATAAACTTAATAACTTACACTTGCATCTTAACAAAACGCCTGGCATTAAAGAATAGCAAATATCACAGCTACTATTTGTGTCAGTAAGATTTGTTCCTTCTCAGAAGAAAAATTACGTTCAATTTTGTTTTGCCTTTTTTTTGTAATTACAAAAGAATCTGGTTGATGATAACGGTAACTGATAACTGTGAAGATTCGCCACAACCGTAGTTACTAGTGTCAACCCTATCCCACCTATCACGGACTTTTGGCATCCCTATTATTGAACAAAAAAATACGGAAAATAAACATATCAATCATATTTTCCTGTAGTGTTAGAAGTTGTTTTCCAATCGGATGTCTCCAATGTGATTATAAATCCACTGTGCTCCGTCATTTTCAGGATAATAAGACTGGCCTAGTAAATTGAAATAACGGACCGTGTAGGTATGTATTAAACTTTTAACGTGTCAGCAAATTGAAGTGGCAATGTAGAACGGATGGTAGATGGGCCCGAAAAGTTCTGGAATGGAGACCACGGACCGAAAAGCGCATCGTAGGACGTCCATTATCGCGGTGGACAGACGACCTGGTAAAGATCTCAGGACGTCGGTGGATGCAGGCCGCTTCCAACCGGTCTTCTTGGAAGTCATTAAGGGAGGCCTATGTCCAACAGTGGACGTCCTATGGCTGAAATGATGATGATGATGATGAAGGTTTTGGTTCTAAAGTGACTTATACCAGATTTTAAATTTAACATAAGAGAAAAATAGCAGTTATATTACGCCAATGCTGATCTGTTGAGTTTATGTTGAAAAGGGATCTTGTATTACTTGTTCCAAAATGTTTGCCAATTGAGCTACTTGCTTTTAACTTGGTAGTATTAAATTTCTGTAGGAATGAATTATTTTCAAGGCCGCTAGAGATAGGAAGCTGAAGTTTAGTATTGGATTGAAGTATTGGACAAAAAATCGTGTTGATTCCGATTTGGAAACTAGTTGGTACTAGGCCTTTTTTTATTATGTAAGTAGTTGCGAACAACATTTTTTAATATAGGGTTGCAATACAGTCAATGTTGGTAACTTTGAATACTTTGAATGCATTTTAATTATAGTGAATAAAACGATATTTTTTATCAAAATGTACATGGAAAAGGTAAATAGGATATATGAAACAGGTATAGGTTTGAACGAGACTAATAACCGAACCGTAAACTGTAACCTGTAGAGCGTGTAAAACATATTTGAAATGTCAAACGTTTGGCCTTTAATATTTTTTTTATCTTCAATAATATACGTATTCCTATGTTCATTTGGCTTTAAAATGAAATCAAAATCAATACAAAGTAAAAACAACTAGAAACTATAATCCCTCCACGCTGTAAGTATTCTATTTATTCTCTTATTATCTTTTTAATATTTTTGGCTTTAACTGGCCTGGCCGTCTATTTTGGGCTGGCTGACTATCTCTCATTGTTTTTCTGTATCTTTCATAGATGTCTCTCTTTTTAGATAAGTAATTCCTTTCCGCTTTTTCAGTTGACACAGTTTTACCTGCTAAGGCTAACAGTTGGTTCCCTTGTTCAAATCTAAGGGTAAACAGGTCGAAGTATAGATAGTATCCAAATATAAACCCGGGCAACCCGTATTCAGAATTTTATTAAAATGGGTAATTTGAACCATTCGAAGTTACCTTAAATTTTGTTTTTAGACTTATGTTTCTTAAAATTGTACAATTTCGTCATAAACATAAGACATATTAAATTAATTCATAAAGTAAAATATAGTAATAGACAGTATTTTATTAAACTGTGAAACATAAAACTTACACAAAGTGTGCAGCAACTATGTATTTATACGTTGAAGAACACAGTACAGAAACGAGAGGCAAATGTTGAACTTTATTTAAAACGTTGTCAATATCATGCTCCTTTTATAAATTGACCCAAAACTTTTCATTTCCATCACATCGTGCCTAAATGAGTGGTAGTTTAAGTATTAAAAATAATCATTGTTTTGTAAATATGCTACTAATGATACCAGTAGTATACCGTATGTAAAGCTCCTTTGCTATTTTTTTTTGCATTTTATAAGCATTACGGAAAATAATAGAATTTAGACTATTTTAGATCCTCGATTGGCAGAATTCATTGAACAATTTGTTTTCTATAGTAACAAGAAACATATTCAAAAATTATCTTCCATTGCAACACATTGTAGGTTTAAATCAAGGTCTTTGATTTAAAATGAAGATATTATTAGAATTTTATGTATTAATATTTTTTTAATTCCCACTGTAAAACCTAGTAATGTGAAAATATTTGACCAAGTGATCATTTTTCATCACAATTTCGCCTGTAAACACTAATTAAAACAAAACAAACGCAACTTTTAGTATTTGATAATACAAGGAGGGCCGAGTTAACAAACAAAATGAATTAATTCAACAATCTCGTAAAAAGAAATAAGCAGTTCATAAAACTTTTAATAATTAAAACTCAAATAAAAATAGGAGCATTGGGGCCATAACTGTCTATATTACTAAGACCTCCCTTGCCTCTCTCTTAATTAAGTAAAGATGGAAGAATAGACGCGTTGTAATATCAGCTCAGGGGTCTTCTTAGATGGGCATTGTGTAAGAGCCATTTTCCTATATAAATCCCTAGCCGGAGGGTAAAAGAACTGACAACTGTCGTTAACTCATCCTGACTGGGCATTAAGGAGTGTAAACAGGGAATAGCTCATAAAAATAATAGCTCGTCTATTTATCTCGATAAGCATAAAAAATAGGTACATTTTTCATTTTTTATACATTGTAATGAAGAATGAAAGTTACCCTACCTATAACACAGTTCACAAATTAAATTAAAGGTGGTCTATAATGGAAATGCATTTATAACTCTGTTTGGGCCTGCCATCACTTAAATTACCGACGCTGGACACAAACTTCAAAACCCCGGACACATGTGTGAAATCACAATTTTTTCCTGGAGACCCTAAAAATAAATTATAAAACGCAGTGTCCCTTTACATTTTACATATTTTTATTAATTAAAACAGCTTGTTAATGATTCATCTAACAATTATATTTTTCCCCTGACACAAGAGTGTCCGGGTTTTATTCGGATACCTTTTGAAAACCCCGTCCGGACGCTCTCCCGGACGCCCTCTAAACTAGGACAAATCCGTCGAAACCCGGACAGATGGCAGCCCTAACTCTATTACTGACTTTCGATGTCTTCACTAGTTATAAATAAATGAAGTATAGCCGGCTTCCTGTGCATTTTGTACTTGAAGACGAAGAACATACATACATACACTCACGAAAACTAGAGCACTCTAAGAAAGAACTTCAGATTGCACCCCAGGACGCGGTCGTTTACACCGTTTGCAAATACATCCAATGGACCGGAATGGATCGACACCGAAAATGGTGGCTATTTGACTGGGATAAAAAAACCTGTAAATATCTAGCCAACCTGGTAATGAGCGGAGGATAGCCTCTAACTTAATTTAGGAGAAGCCTTTAACCTATAGGATGTTTAAAGCTTGTCAAAGCTCTCTTTCTCTAATTTCAATATTCGAATGTAAAGTGTCGACTCCTGCTCACCTGTGACTTATTTTGATTGGAAAGGTTTAAAAATAAATTTATAATCTTTGAAGACAAATAACACTCAACAAAATCCCCACTCAGTCCTGTAGCGACTCCGTAACGTACTTTGACTTTATTTAATCGCTGCTATAATAAACTTTGCGTTATTTTAGTGGCAGGTAGTAGGAATTCAAAAGTCTGTTAAAAGAAATGTGTAACTTCAACTTCAAAGTCCTATATTATCAATGAAGCACAGTATCTTACTTGTGTTAGAAACTATTTGCTATACATCATAAATGATTTACAATAAAAAAAATGTGAATATCGGCGGAATCCATCCAAAACCTTGATGCTCTGATTTCTATACTGATTATATATTATTAATTTATTATGAAGTCATATTTCAGTTCAAGGAATAAATCTCGTTCTCTGTTTAAAAAGTGATTAAATACCAGTCTTGTCTAGTCAGCAATTAAAGACGAAACGTTAGAGTTATAGAAAAAAGGGTTATTTTCAGGTCTCACTGATTTAAATGTTTCATTTGAATTAGTCAGTATTCGCTAATCACCATTTTTTTCGGTAGTACCTGTAGTTTATTAATATAGAAAGAAAAGAGGAAACTTCTTGTTTTCTGTTTTATTCTCTACCCAATTATGAAAGTTATTCCCTTACAATATTAATCGTGCAATTATTTCGAATGATAACCACAGAAGTAACGAAATGAGACAGAATTTTTAAACTCGGCACACATGGGGAAAAAATTTTGACACAGTCATGTAGGTATTTATCGGCCCTTCAAGTAATCCCATCCCATTAATATTATAAATGTGAAAGTTGCGATGCATGGATGGATGGATGTTTGTTACTCTTTCACACCAAAACTACTGAACGATTTGCGATGAAACAAGGTATGTAGATAGCTGGAGACCTGGATGAACATATAGGCTACTTTTTATCCCGATATTCCCATTTCCCGGGATCGGGACCTACGCGGGCGAAACCGCGGGGCGCTGCTAGTAACAACATATTTTAGTAAATTCACATTCCGTTTTAGAGTAATACGTAAAGGTCAGGCTGTAATATTATAGTGGCTTAGTTAAACCTTTAAAAAAAATCCATGTGTTGTAATAATACAATAAAAATAAATGTGATGTACTTAGTTTACTTTCAATTCGTTCTAAGTATGTAATGATAAATTGTCACTCGTCCTCTGGCACAATCATCAAATCAGGCGCCCGTAGGCAATTTTCAATCTCTTTCCTATTTGTGACAGTAATAAAGCGACCGGGAAAAGTCAACAATCAATTTTGTATTTCAATTTATTCCCAACCATCCTAGTTCGTGCGATGATAAGAAAAAGAAAAACGCGTTCATTGAAAACGGAAATTATTGCAAGAAGCCATCAGTGGTGTGCGGCAAGCTTCCTACGTTGTCATATTGTTTTTATTTTTGCCAAACGGTTTCAGTTTTGATTTGTGGACTGTTGTGTAAACCGGCACGGTGCCATTTTTCACGCACCTCATTGTATGCTCCACGCTCGTCCGGCTGCCGAGGTTAGTCGGCTCGACACACTTCACACCTTTTATTTATTGTCACTTTTTTAGTTTGAGCAGAACTGCACTTCGGTAATGACTACTGTTCTTATACAGAATTAATTTGCTTATATATGTACATGTTTTAATTGCTAAACAGATTTAAGTGAAACAGCAGAGGAGTTATCTGAGCCACTTACAAAAAATTTTATACTTCTGTGCTACGTAGTCTAGCAGTTACATTTTGTTTTATAAATGCTCACAAAGTTTCTAAGAGAATGTTTTTTTGATGTTCATATAACGTCAAAAACATTATAACATTATGATAATTAAAAACTTTTTTTTTAATAATTGAGGCATAATGATAGTAACGGAGTTTTCTCAAATTATTGTTGGTTGTTTACACTGGTGAAATTAAAGATCGCATCGATAACAATTCTATCAGGCTGTGCTAGCCGACAATGAGGGCGGGGGTGACGGGAAATTGGGGTGATTTTTCTCCTCTTTGCACACTGCTTGTGAGGGTAGGGTTACCAAAACAAATCTGTTATTTAGTATTATTGTCTTTTGTACCATCCGTTGACATGTAATAATACTTTCGCTTGATATTAGAGAGATTATTCATTTGGACTATTTCCGCGTGGCGGAGTCCAAGATTATTACACACAATATCATTACACACATTATCTGAGAAAACATTCTTCAAGTAACATTTAAAAAAATATATAATATTTTCTGTTAGAAGTTGATTTAAATACTAAAAAATGAATAGCCCCTACGCTGTAATCATTTTTAATCTTATTACTAGTTTGTTCTGCTGTCGGTACAATCACTGTCTGAGTACTCCTCCTCAGGTGCTATCAGCAAACGCTACAATGGTGGTACGGTCGACATTTTTATGCCCCCGATATGAGACCGCTTTACTCTCCATTCTCGCCCACTAAGAGAGCACCTTTTCGAATTTCCGGAACCTCAACAGCTGATAACGCATTTTCTCTTTCATTGGCTACTTTATTGTCCATTTGTTCGTGATCAACATGGTATTACTTTGTTCAATTCCTTTGTTGCAATAGAGGGAGTTTAGTAAACTAGAATAGGAATCAATTTTTAGAAATTGTACAAAATTGCCTAAAATACCATGATGTTGCAACAATACATTCAATATAAAAGAGCCATTTTTATTTTTTATAGTAAAGGTTTTTATAGTTGATAATATATGACTAGGAACACCAAGCACTTGAATGATGCGAATTCTACTAATGGAACAACCCTGGTAACCCTAGTCACTAATGGAAAATGCAAAACTGCACCAAAGTCTACCGTGTCTACCCATGACGACATCCAAGACCCGTTGTCTTTTTTACTAATATGTGGATAAATCACAATTTTTAATTATTAATAATCTTGGTTAACTACCATCTTATCGCACCCCTAGATCTAAAGGAAGCTAACTTAAAAATTTCAATTTGTGAGTTATGCACACTATCGAATTCCTTATCTCAATACCTACCGAACAGTAAACCAAAATTTAAAATATCACCACTACTCGACGCTAGTCGCTAAATTCACCAACACAGGCTCAACTCAAAAACTAAACAAATATACAATACATTGTTAAGCATGCTATGCTACATAACTACAAAAATTCCAATTTTCAGCCCCAAAACATGACTAAAACACAATATTTCTACAATATCTTTCTTCTAGCTCTTTATAAAACTCCAAAATTCCTACAGTGCACAGTTAGTTTTTCGCCTTTTCTGTAAAAAGTGCTTTTTCGAGTTAACTCCCTTTAGATCTAGGTGTGCGTTAAGTAGGGTGGTGATGCCTCCTCAGTCAGGCTCTAAGCAGTTACCTGCAGCTTATAAACATTTGTACAACCAGAGTCATTCATCATAGGCACACTATCCTCATAGTGATCTTACGACCATAACACTGGCAACATAGCATTGTTTGGTTGCAATTTTCTATTTGTCAATCAATTGCAAATTTTAACTAATAGTAGCTTCGATGTACTTCTCGAACATGTAGTCCAGAGACGAGACCAGACCAGAGATCTATGCAACTTTGGAAAAGGAGTTGAGTTAAGACTTTATCTCTCAAGAAAGTGCAGTCGACGAAATGGTATTATTACCAATCTTCGTGAGAGTACCATTGAAATTGGCATAGTAAGTAAAATTACTTTTCTTCGATAGATGTACGACGACGAGAATTTATTAAGATGAGAAGAGTATGCCAAGTTTAGTCAATTCGTTATATGTAAGCCGTTGTACGTTGGGCATTGTTGTACCTTAGACAATTGTATTTTTTTGAAAAATTCTGCACTTAGAAATAATATTACCTACGGTTATTGAAGTTTGTTTATTGCATGAACCGTATCAATACAGATAAAAAAAAGTAATTTATTATTTTATGCCCAAGAAGTACATTTTTGGACTTTACACATTGTTAATTTAGTAAGGTAATCATTTATGAAACACCTTTTATTTTCACCCTAATATCAGTTCATTTTGAATGGATTCCGACAAAATGGAAGGAGAATTTTACTGCTTTTGCAAAAAATACGTTATAAGGATGTTTTGAAGTAGTTTTCGAGGATATCGAAGTTCGACATTTATAAGCTATGAGCTTGGCGGATTCACACCGTTTCATTGACGTTCAAGCAATTAAAAATTATTATTGGGATCAAATTTGTAAGCTACTGATATATAGAACATATGGAGTTTTAGGGATTGTCAACAGTGCACATCACTTCAAAAAATTAATAACGATCCGCTCAGCTGTTTAGCCGTGACAAGGTAACAAACAAACAGAGTTACTTTCGCATTTATAATACTAGCTGTTGCCCGCGACTTCGTTTGCGTTGGAAATTTTGGTAAAAATTTTCCCAGGGAACCTTAAATTTTTCCGGGATAAAAGCGAAGCCGCGGGCAAAATTTAGTAATTTATATAAGGCAGTTCCCGCGTGGCTTCGCACGCACGTACATATTTATATATTTTAAGCGAAACCCTAATTCTTTTTCCAAAATAAAAGGAGTCTAAGTTACTCCTTACAACACCACCTATCTGCCAGTGAAGTCCCGTGGAAATCAGTCCACTCGTTCCGGAGATTAGCCGGAACAAACAGACAGACAGACAAAGAAAAATGTTAAAATCTGATTTTTAGGTATAGGTATCGTGTATGAGCTTAAAAAAAACTATTATTTTAACATTACAAATAGACACTTAAATTTTATTTATTTGAATAGATATTCGAATAAAGCCGGGTCATGATCTCTTCAAGTGATCTTAAGACAATCGCTAGAGAGTATAGTTGTAAGTCGATTGCAATATAAACCCACTGTTCAAGATTGTATTGAACACCTCCACCCTAATTGATAGTGGTTGTTAAACAGCACTATTAACACGCGTGTCAAGTTGAAATGTAACATATGGGTGTTACCTTGACACTTGACTGATGTGAATGTAACTGACATTATAGTCGGTTAACACTTTATGTTACGTCAGCTTGTAAATGTCAGAATTTCTGAACTAATTACCAATGCCTAGTAATGTCTGCTGTGAGGACGAGTTGAGGCGATGATGGCGAATAAATATATATTTTTATTTAACGCAGCAAGTAATGTTATATTGTGTTTTACAGTTTAACAGTGTTGCTCGAATGCTTACTTTCATTTTTATTTTTTATTTAAATTTCACTATTCTGTCTCAGCAAATTCAATTCTTTGGGAATTATATAAACGATATCTGACAGCCTGTGTAGGTACTTTTTTGTAACGTAGATGATATAAATATTAGTCAGCTTTGTTTTTATTTAATTTGCATTTGAGCATGGATTGGCTACTTCCCTCGTGTCTAAGCAATGCAACAGGAGTTTTAAATTGCCATCCGCTTTCATCACAAGTGACAGTCCAATGCAGATTCTCGCCTCCCTCTCCTCTCCTGTGTTCTGTGTCTCCTATTCAACAAGTTAAGACAAGCTTCAACGCGATTTTATTCTTGTTGTTTAGTGAGTTTATATGGCACCCACTTTCTGAGCTTTTTATCTTTCCAATTTGTGTAAAGTTTAACTCTTACTTAAGGATCCTTATTTTGAAATGGTTTCAGATAAATCTGCTTCCACTATCGTCAATTCACCGTTATGAAAAATTCCAGATCGCAAGCAATAATACCAAATTGATTAAGGCTTGATACGTACACGTCGTTGATATTTTGTGCCATCTGTCGTACTGATTCCGTGAACAGGAAGTAAGCTCCAACATATTTGATGGTCACGAACAGTGTTAAAGATCATCAATTTCATAGGTACGGACCTAGAAGCAGAAGACCATGAAATTTAAGGATGGCCTGTATAATATTGTCAAATTCTTCGTTAGGAAAACTTAAACCATTGCCTTACTTATTTAAATCGATTTGTGCACATCTGACGCAAAGAAACCTGAACCTAAAAACCGTAAAGAAAATCTCAGCCAGAATAAACTTTGTTAATTTCTTGGGAAGCAAACTTCCCAAAATGATATTATCTGTAATCGTACCTTTTTCAATAGTGCATTGGTACAGGCGATAGTCCACCACACTGGTCTAGTGGGGGCTTGGTAACTTCAAAACAGTTTAAAATAGTGACATAATGAGCAGTTCTTGACTTCGCTTCTTAAAATGTTCGGCTTTCGGCGGATAAATATAAATTATCAAGCGCGAGCCATGGTAAAGTTTCTAGCAGAATATATCCTACTAATATTATAAACGTGAAAGTTTGTGATTATGGATGGATGGATGGATGGTTGTTACTCTTTCACGCAAAAACCACTGAACCGATTGCGATGAAACTTGGTATGTAGATAGCTGGAGACCTGGATTAACATATAGGTATACTTTTTACCCCGATATTCCCACGGGATCGAGACTTACGCGGGTGAAACCGCGGGGCGCAGCTAGTTTTCATATAAAGGTACCAAATTATTTCGTTTTTTTTTTTACTACCGGCCACTTCGATCACATAAAAGAAGGAAAAAGGAATAGGCTTATAATAATAAGGTATTGGAGAAGATGTTTATAATAGAAAAAAAGTCAATATTAGGTATTCTTGAACAAGGTTTTAATGAACTACATCTTTGGTCGCATCATTGGTTAGAAACTGACACATTCGTATTTATACAAATGTGAACGATTTTATTTATACAATTATATCTCGTTACCTACAGGAATGCATGGGCTTGTACAGTCATCACCATAATACTAGGTTATTTTTAATATAAAGTAAGCAGACTTTGAGGACTGTTAGAACACATTTTTATGACTTCAACTACGACATAAAGGGCCATTTTTTGTTGTAAGGCCCAATTCTTGTAAGCTTGTCAGCCAATGTCACGAAATAATAACAAAAATATTCTTTTTTCTAATAAGGTACCCTAATAATGCACTTTGCATATTCATGAAAAATCAATTAAACGTGCAAAGTTATTTTTAAACAACATGTTTGTGAGACTATTACACACCTAAATCAATTTTATTCACTAGGAGAATCGTGTATAGAAAATTTGTAAATCGCGCATAGATCGTGATGATCATGTTTTTTTCATAACTACAATTTTACAGACTTTACATTTTTAAACTGAATGCAAACTATGAAATTCGATGATTATATCAACAATCCTCAAAACATACTGAATTTAGAAAATTAATACAAGTATTGTTTACACAAAAGTAGTTTAAAGTTCACATTAGCTGTTCTACTTACAACGGCTAACAAAACACTCGTTACACAATTATTAATTAACATTGCACATGTACTTTTAATTGCTCGCATATTATACGTATTTTCAAAGGCTATAATTTATTAAATTATATGCGGACTGTACACAATTAAATGCAAACAGTTCAGCTGACAGAATACAACTGTGCACGCTATACACGATGCTCACCTTTTAGGCTAACTCTCAAAAGAGTGAGTAATCTTTTCGCCCATTTCAGCGATTGGACGACAAAAAACGGGCGTCTCTGCATAACCATATTAGTTTATAATATCTTAATTAGCTTTCAATATGGTTATTAAGCTGAGACAGTTAACTGAAAAGAAAAGTCGAATTAGTATAGAATCGACTGATCCGAACCGACTCGATGGAGACTGATGAACTACCTACAAATTAAGTAATCTAATCCAAAATCTTTGGACATAATGTTAGCAACGGTCTTAAAAACTAAACACATCGAATAAATATAAAGCAATGAGCTTGAAACGTCCAAATTAAATTTGTGTCATGTCCGATTAAATATTTAACGGAAGTTAAGTTTAATTAACAAGTGTACAGAAATGCAATTTGTCAAGATGCCTGTAACTCTATCGAAAAGCAAACTTTAGACAATACTTCACCAATATCAGCCGGTTCGTAATTTACTGTTAACTCATTAGATTGTTGTTCTTAATTAACTGTTTGCCCGAGGTCAGAGAACAAGGGCATCGTGAATAGCATGCGCCATTCTACTATTATAATACAGAAATCATCTGCAGACGACACAAGAATTCATTTAAAATATCTAAGCAACCTAATTTGAACTATTTTGAATTATGTTTTATTTCAAGTTAACATATTATATTCACATTTTTCTAATTAATCCAAATTTATATTCACCATTGTATAATAATAGATACAATAATCTACTTACAGTAAATGAGCTATTTACATAAATAATACAAACATCATAACAATGTCTACAGTAAACTTAACAGTTAATATACAAACATATTATTAAATCAGAAAAACAAACAGCTCACCAGCATTATTTCGAGATCAACATGACATCAAAGTTGCTTTTCTATAGCGCTCAAATAGTAGAGTACCTATTTGTTTTTCTGGTTTTGTTTTACAAATAAACAACAAATCAAATATTACAATTCAAAAGTTTATAAAGTAATTTTTCCTTCTCGGCTTAGCCAAATTAAAACTATATTAAAATAATTAAGCTTTTGATCGTTAAATATAGGTACCTAAAGAATTTTAGACTAAAGAATTTTGATTGTATGCACTGCAATAAGTACATATATGTAGATGTCTATATATACAATAACACTTATAATTTTATTCTAAACACATTTCATCCCTAAGACGACAATTCAGCAGTCTTAATACTCGCGCTCGCTAGGGTTGCAGTTTTAGGCCAGATACACATTCAGCGGTAAAGCCGCGGCGAAAATTTAAACGCACGCGCGTTCATATTTTCAAGAATGATTTCTACATTCTTATACCATGCCATGTGCCAACATTGAGGCTATCGCTACCCAACTATACTTAAAAAATGGTAAGTACCGAGACCGACAATAGTATTCAAACTACTGAAATGCATTCCACCTCAAAAATACATCATTAATGCAAACACGGTATACTTTTATAAAGTTAGATAATCCATTGAAAAACGAGAAATCTAACTTTTACTCCTCATTACTACACCGCCTTCTTTAGGATTGAACCTGAACTTTGTTCGAACTTGACGGATTAAAATTTTTACAAAATATCTGTTAAATCCAACAAAATTCAGCAAGCTTCATAGACGACGTAAGTACATGTCCCTGCACTGCGTAATGTATAACGACTGCGGCGCATTGGGCTCCCAGCTTTAATCGTACTCAATTTACATATTAAACATTAAAGAGGAAAAATACAGACATTATAATGCAAATTTTAACAGATTTGTACAAAATGGAGATTCAATGCTATTTTTAACTATATCCTAATTTGTATTTGAGATCAAATTATGAGATTTTAACAAACTAAAATAAATCTCCTTTTAGCTTATTCCTAATAAAGTAATAATATCATATTTTCAAGAATCAAGAAAAAATACAAAAAGTAACATAATTATTTATTATTTACGTGTTGTTTGCAATATAAACAATGAGAAACACTAACTACAGTTTGGCATTTACTTTGCATTTAGTTTTTACACTTAGAAAGTCAAGTCAGGTTAAAAGTTGTAATTAAATGTCTTTTTATAAGTTACGTTTAAACACTGAATGTCTGTTTGAAACGTCAACTGCTCAAGTTTGTTCAGTCCAACTCGCGTGTTCTATAGCACGCGAGTTTAGTTTTGATACTTGGCGTAAGGGTGAGCCGCGTCTCACGCGCTGTAATCTCAGCTGGACGCTGAGAGTCCGAGGGGTTTGAGGTGCGGCGGGGGAGCAAACGGTGCCGGCGAAGAGCCCGACATGTTATTGTTCAGATCACCGGAGCGACTCGAGCCGTTCATCAAACCGCTCATGGCATTGCTTGTCTGTTGAACATTGATTTAATTAATTTCTGAATACATCACACTAATGAGTTTGGTATTAACAAAATCGTCATCATAAATGGTTTTTTTGTTTCTATACTGTAAGACACCGTAATGACTAGTTTGGAATTTCCTTAATTTAAAATTTAGAAGCGAGGTAATGAATGATAAATGGCAACTTTCATCAAAAGATGAATATTATAATAAAAGCGCCGCCGGTAGCATAACCAACCATGTGTGATATTACTAGCAATGTGAAAGAAAAAATATGTAATATATATGTTTAAATAGTAATGGTATTTTTTACATTCTTTAAAAATTTGAAAGAACCGCTACTGGTGGTGATGATACTGAATAATGGTGAATTCTTAATTTTTGCTAGTAAATAAGCTAGACATGTGGTATTTTTTTACCGTTAGACGTTATAGATTTTGGTGTACTATTATACTACGATATTTAAGAAGAGTGATTAAACTTAATACTCTAAAAAAATAACAAATCTCAAATTACCAGAAACGTAACTCACCGGTGGTGGTGGCAGATGAGTCGTTTGTCTCTTGAGATGCGCAAGCGGTGGCGGATTGTACGCCATATTGGCGAACACCAGTCGCTCTTCATAGTCGTACTCGCACAGGATCTTGTTGTCGCATAAGTAGAATCGATCACCAACGCAGAACCTGTGACAAACGGTAAGTTTTTATTGTATTCCTTTTATTTTTTGTTTTTTTTTAAGAGTTTGAACACACATTAATCGAGTCAGTCGAAATGGCCATCATGAGGCCAATAACTATCAAATCACTGCATCTTGTTAGTACAATGAACAAACTAGGTTTTATTATGCAAGTCTGATAAACTCATTAGTACCTACTATAATGAATTTCTGGTGTAATGACAAAAATAAAACAAATAGGTAATTATTTTTCTCTTTGTTAAATTAGTAATTGTAGATGATATTTCTGTTTATTTGTTGCCGCTTTATTGTCAATTAGTCGACATCGTGAACTGTAACGACCATCGGATCGCATAGTGATAAATAAACGAAGCTGATTGTGTTAAGGAAGATCCAATTAGTGCTGTTACCGGAACCTACACATATAGCATTACTACAACCTACGTACGTTAGAAAAGTCGATAATAATTATGAAAACGTACGACGCCGACGTCTATTTCGCCGGTTGTACAAAAATTTTATGTACATAATTCTAGTGTACAATTTATTGTACGTCAAAGATCTAATCTCAAAAATCATTACTTTGATGAAAGAAAACCCAAAAAGCAACCACTATAAAACGTCTGAGGGAGAAAATTTACTATCATGAGTGGAAAGGTCAACGCGAAGCAAGGAGTCGCGATAACGTCACGCAAGCGAGCATCCCTCAATGTGGCAAAACAAAAGGTATCGCCTTCGACTCGCCAGTGGCCGCCCGGAACCGCCGGTGATAACGCCGACCTTATCTACCCTCCTGTCTCACCCCGCGCGCTCCCGCGTCTCCGCCACCCTGCCAACTCTTTTGTTTCACTTGTCACAAAAATTAAGCGCAATAGCTTCGCTACAAATGTCTCTTTTTTAAGGGGCCAATTTCCACCGCAACTCAGTCGATTTCGCCGCTCTTAATTAACTTTATTTCCTGTTCTCTTCGTTCCCGACTTTTGTTTTGGGCTCGTCGTTTTTTATTTCGCTATTTTTTGTCTGCAGCTGCGTAATGGAAAAGATGGAAAATGAAATTTTAATGACTGGGTGCAAGTTAAGCTTTGTTCGACGCGCCATTGTGTCGCCACGGCATCCTAGCCAAGTTTGACGTTTTACGTTAAACGGACGTGTCCAGGGGTACCCTCTGCCGAGAAACAATAATAGCATTCAGAAGATGTTCAGATCGCACCAATCCAAAGATCGAGATGATAACGTCGCGTCTGTCTATGACAAACACTCTCCAAAGATCAAACTAAGCTTGTATTATTCACAGATTTATAAATATTGTGCTCATACATTTTACTACTTATTTCAGAGAGGTGTCCAAATATAAACTAGAGATATAAATATCATGAAGGTAGTTTTGGCACACGTGGTCATGTGTCGATTGCGAAGTGACATAGAGCGTGCGATCTGCAGCACGCGGCTTCCGCCGCGGGACGCCACCACTGCCGCCGCTCGCCACCAGATTGCTACTAAATTATTTAGCCGTTTAGCGATATTCACCCGTGAATCCTGTGATATCTGCCGTCCGCTCCGATCGGACAGCCCGCAAATTGGATTCAGATTTCAGCCGGCGTAGAAATTGATTTGTACGTGATATTTAATAGTTTACACTAGCACATTCTTGTTGCTTCATATTTATAGAGTCTAATAGGGCTAATTACTGAAATGCGTTCGTACATTTCTACCACACATAATTTACTAATGAATTACAGTGTAGTAGAGTATGCTGTTCCAGTACAAGTGTTAAAGACATTTACATTTTCCAGACAAAATGCTTTCCATAATACGAAGCCAACTGTTGAATCTGAATTCTAAAAGCAGTCGAATGAATATATAATTCGTTTAGAATGTCGCGCGAGATCTACTAACACGGGAAAGGTTCACATGTGACATATAAACCATTCAGAGCGGCTCCAATCTTCGCGACCTTTCTATTATTTAAACGGACGCAGTCCGGCGAAAATTGCCGTTTTCGCGCCTGCACCCCTACTCTGAACCTTACACAACATTGCGTGACTTAAAATAACATTCAACATTAACAACTTTAGAACAAAAAATATGGTTAAACCTAAAAAAATTAAAAAAAATGCTATTGAGGCAATTTTAATTCAAAGCCACAAAGCTACACTATCTTAATTGTTTTTCTGGAACGGCACCAACAATATAAATTCGTCTCTTGGATCCCCGTAACGTGAGTTGATGTAGTGTAGTCGAGTTCGGAATACGGAGCGAGATTTCTGAGGTTGCTGACAACGTCGTGCACAGTACAATTGAATTGAATAAAACAGTCGAACAGTATTCATATGTTTTGATTAGTAAAGAAATCTCTTCGCTGGGACCATACTGCTTTTAGGGAATTATTCAAGCTACGCTGGTAGCGTGTGTTTGTATTTCAGGTGTCTCCGTTTTTTTTTTAATTTGCTTCTAATGGTGGTGTTTTGATATCTGTAGTAATATGAATATATGTTATTCGATCGTACTTTAAGAGGCACAATAAAGAAAACGTCAAAAATAGGAGGCACTACTTTTAAAAACTTTATAAAAATGATTTATGTGTGTATTGATACAGACTTATGAGAAAGATACTTAGAAACATTCATGTCTTGAGTTAATACTACATAGAGGCTATAGGTAAAAAGATGACAAGGTTTTGGTACAACATTGATTAGTTTGGTGCATCGCAACGAACAGATCAGCATTCGTATGGTCGCACAATTTTGTAAATGCATCGACGTAAGCCAGTACACAATCGGCGGTCGAATCAGTTCACGCGTAACTCAAACCATAGACAATGAAACCAATCAATATCAAATTATTCTAGTTTAGCTAATTTTCATATTTAAACTATTTACTTTAATAACCAAATGGTATTAAACTAAATTTAAATATATTTACTTGTTATTTCCCTAACACACTATTAGTTTAAAGTCGTAATTCTCGTATCATTTAAATCATCCATAAACCAATCATAAAACTCAAAAGGTGTTCATCTGAACCTTTTCAAATGGGTTACATTTTTGTGGATGAAGAAATCTGTACTTTTTAAAATCAAAACACATCATTACCAAGTAAGCAACAGGTTCAGACAAGAAACCGAAGGAACTTTGTCTCAGAAACTTACATAATGTACAAAATCAGCGATGTTGATCAACATTCAAATATTCTAATTATTCAATAAAATAAAAAATAAACTGGTAGGACTTTAATTTAATTTTTGATTTCATATTTAACATATTCATAGCGTATATATAACATCTTCACAGAGCAAACATGGTATTAAAAAGACATATGATTTTCCAGTGAACACATATTCTCAACATTGTAGCGCTCATTAAAGTGAACTTCACTTCCAATGAAATCGTTGAAGGCTTCCAATAAGGTGCTCATTAAAGTCCAGCGCCAATGCAGTGTGGTTGAGTGCATATTATGCTGATATGTAAGATAGATACGAATAGTTTCCTGTTCATTTCTTTTCCTGCTTTATGCAACTTCACCTAATGAGAAGTAGTTAAAGTAAGCTAAACTAGAATAGATGATGAAGACGTACTTATAGAAAAATGAAACGAACATTGCTCGTTTCTTAAGAAGTATTCACCTAATAAATTTCTAAAAATGTTCGTAACACCTTTTTCGTTGTTTTTAAATATATGCATATTTATATGAAGAATATGTATAAATCGGATGTATTCAACCGTATCACCATAAACAAACTTCGATCGATTGCTTCCAATTCACAGTTTTTATTATTCCACACACACTGCAAAGTTTTAAAATGTAAAGATAAGTTAAATAAGCTTCTAAATTTATAGTCTGTAGATATTAAACGTTCGCACAGCGGCGTATAGGATCGTTGTCTTTTTGGCTTTGACTTTATTATGTAGCGGAAAATTTAATCGCGTTCTTTTCACTGTATCCGTGAGATGAATAAACAATTTAAACTGGTGTTACGTTATATCTCTAACTTTTTCACTCTCATGACTGCTTTTCGTAAAATAGAACCTTTGTGCATACATATCTCAAGAATTTTCCTTATCATCTCTTTAGTTTTATTTTGGGTTCATGGATAGAATAGTGTGTGTATTAATTGGCAAGAGACTTAAAAAAACAATTGTCCTTTTACAATGTATGGTTTGGTATGGTCTTTAGTTATGAGTACAGAACGAACGAATTTCCTGATATTTTACCGTGAATAACAATGTAGCTTAGATGTCGAAAATAGGGAGACAGAAACTCACTACAGTAAATATTATTGTACAAACGTTGTTTACCAATATTTCTTAGTGAAATTAGTCTTCTGACAGATGGTGGGTTTTCCTTAACATATGTTTCTGTGATTTATTTAATCTTAAGTCTGACACCGAAACGTGTGGTCCACCCTTCGTATGGTTAGGTAAACTCCGTTAGCAGAATACTTACCTATGATTGCACTGTTGACAAGCGAAGCACTCCAGGTGATAGACGTTGCTGCGCGCACGCATAACCATTTCGAACGCAGGAATCACTTTGTTGCAAGCTGCACAGTAGCCCGTGTTGCCGAATAACCTATGGAAGATTTAGTCTCCTTAAAACTTGTATATCTGTCAACAGGTTAATCTCGGGGTTAGCGGCAACTAAATAAAATGTTGTTATCAGACTGGCACTGTAATATAATATCTGTAACTGTGCTCTCTTCGGGGCAGATATACAGGCGTGATATTAATTAATAACGCCTTACATCCATACTGATATTGGCTATTGCGGTGTGTTATCATCAGCACGTATTCTGATAAACATACAAATTAAATCTTAGTGAGCCTATATTATTTAGTTTTTTAGATTTTAATCAACATTTTTTATATTTTAATCCACTTAAGGTGGTCTCCATTTTCGATTTAGGTTTCCACTATGCCACTTTTTCAAAAAAGGATTATGCAATCTTGAAAGGAACGCAATGTAAAGAAACACCATACCGAATAGTGAAATAGTGTATTCGGACCATCATTCTGAGTCGAAAATCATTGGAATTTTCTGCCGGAAAACTACAAAATTACGTACTTAAAAAGATAAATTACAATACCAAAGGTATTATAATATGTATTTTAAACAGGTAATTTTCATAAGACTAACCTCAAATAATCCCTCTTGCAGAGGATGAGATTGGCGCGTGTGTACAGCGTGTGGCCAACCTCACCGAGTCGGCAATCACAGCATCCGCACTTTAGACAGTCTTCATGCCACAGCTGATCCAGAGCTTTAAGTAAATACCGCTCCGTTATAACCTTGTTACATCCGGCGCAAATCTGTGAAATAAATACATCTTTGGTGATATTTTCAAGATTATGGTATTATTATACTTTACATCAAACTAACTATGTAGTTTGTACATATTTTGTTTCATAAAAATATAATTAAAATGTATTTTAATTATATTTTAATATAAAACTGAATGATTTTGGCTTAAATAAATTCTTACTGAAATAAACAAAAAACATGTTTGTTATTCATTAAACCTAGTTGATGTATCATAGTGGAATCAAGTATAAAAATAAAATTGTTAAACTAATAACCCAATAACCTTTTGATCGTTCCGTTTCTACGTTACGTCCTAAAGTACAATAAGGTAATACATGATTATTAATCTCATCGTAAAAAGAAGCATTACTTGCTTCAATGTTGCAGACAAACATTACCAATAAGCCTGCTTAGTAAAGCCCTTAGCAAACATAACCCTCCATTAATACCAACACAAAACTTGCAAATTTGACAAAAAAATCAAGAGATTAAATAAAATCTTAGCAAAAGCTAGACGCATTTACCTGATTAGTTGTTTAATAATAAACTCTGACATGTTACTTTATCGATTAGTAGCCAAATACCTGAGGCTGTGGGGGCTGTTGCGCGGGGGTAGATGTCGGTTGTTGCGTGGACGCAGGCAGCGGCGAAGCGCGCGCCTCCTTGGTCACCTCCATGGCGAGCATGTGCGAGCCCAGTGTGGGACTGCCGCTGCTCGCCTGTTGCGGCGTTCGCCTCTCGCACTGTACACAAAAAAAACCTGTCGTAAGTATTCCTGGACATTATTAATATTAAAAATTAATGGATCAAACAAGCTATAATAACAAACTGGTAAGTGTTATTGAGACGACTGGCACTACACTAGTTTTTATAATTCATGTGTTAAAAAATCTGACCTGCGAAGTACATGTTAATTGTGAATTTACAGTTACGTTATTTGCGACTAAAGTGTGCGTCACAGTCAAATGACAATTATTATATATTTGTTGATTTAGAGGGATTGATTTTAGGATTGATGGAGGAATATATATGTATCAAGAAACAGAATTCACCAATAGTAAATTGCCAAAGTAATTCACCGATTGTGAAGCCAAGCAAACTGAAAAAGTCATAAACTTTTAACTTACATGAAGGAATGAAACTATAAATGAGACAAAAAATAAATCGTTTTAGAACCCCTCTACAAATGGGGTGTGTAACGTTTGAAATAATAACGGAAGTTCTAATGATCATATGATCTAATTTTATTTAATATCCTTTTTTTTTTACCCTCAAATGATATAATGAATTATTGATTTAATTTCATTTTAACTAATTTTATATGATGGAAGGGGGGCAAGGCCCTCCGCAAGCAAGGGTGTGGCTGCCTTTTTGTTAAGAGTTGGCCAAGGTCTGTTGGGGTCTCGGAGACTTCCTTTCTAAGGTATACCCGAGTCCCTTGCAATAGACTATTTGTGACGGAACAACGTGTGGTTTTAGTTGGTTCTATTCCGACATATCACTTCACTAGTAGCCCCGGTGAGGTGATGACCCGTGAGGGTTTCCACAGTATAAAAAAAACCTTCGTACCTACATTCTATCGCAAAATGATCAAAACATTGAAATTGGCTTCAAAATAATAAATCCCAAACTAAATTCAACGCAAGAAAATATTTTCCTGTGTGAGTAATAGTCGTAAGCTCCTTAGCAACAAATCAAGTTCGGTCAAATCGAAGTCCATTGATATTGAATCATAAGTCACGATACATAATCGACTCAGAACTCAACAACTCATTCAGGCCATTTTATGTTACGGCATAAACTCCAGAGCCATGAAATTTATTGCCCGTAATATTTCTCGAAAAAATTAGCACAACTACTCAAGCGATTAATGAGAACGTGAAACACGACTCGACGATACCGAAGTATAGCAAATTATGTACCTTAAAATATCCAATAAATACAAAAATAACAAAAAATCTGTAATTGAGATCGTGTCGCCAAAAAAAGAAGCAATGAATTTGAGCACGGACCGCAGCGCCGTCACGGTTAATTAATATTTTAAATACAATTCAATTAAATTTGGCAACTGGTGCAGCCTCGCACTATTTTATCACGGCGACAATCTCGGCCAGTTACGACTCTACGACCTTTCCACTTTTTAGAGACCCACAAACTTGTTTTCTAGTACAGTGAGTTTGGGTATTATGAGCCAACGTGCCTGAAACAATGCTGGCTATTGTAATGTCCATGACGAATGGCCCGCGGCTCTTATTTTTGTGTGTTTTGGAGAGTGCGTCCGATCGCCAGCCATAAATAATAGTATTCGGATATCGCCCGGAAGCGTGCACACAGCGACAAATCGTGTCAATGACTGTTTGTTTAATCTACAGAGGAAGTTAATCAACTTTGTTGTGAGTCAGTTGAACCTAGCGATTAAATACATAATACCAAGTCAAGTGTGTCGAATCGTTTAATTGCGCGTACATCATAACTATGGTTTATTTCTCTAGGATGGAGGCATTGGTTATGAAATACGGCCCACTTTTATTGTAAACCCGTCAATGCTCGAGCCTCAGGTCAGCTGTTACAAATAAGTGGCCCTCTAATGAATTACAAACACTTACATATTATTATGTTAATTTAGAGGAATCCAAACTCATGTTTGGATGATTGGAGGTACCTTTAAAACTGATGTTATAAAGTTATCTCGCTCGATGTGAAAACTAAGAACACGTATATATTATAACAAAATATCGATATCGAACGTAGTTAACTTAAAATAAATTGCTCAAATAGTGCAATTTGTTATACAACGCTGTTTTAAAGAAGCACAAGCCTGACGCTAAATGGTAGCCGGTGTCTATACACACTTTCAATCGGTACATGTGGATATTTTTAGATATCTCTAACAAATGTAATTTTCATTATAAGTCTGTCTATATTATACCTACATAATTGTGAACTATATAATTCATTTTAAAGTAATTGGCATAACAGTATTTTTCTCTTGATGTTTATAAACACTCGCACCGTCAGGCAAAGACTTTCCCGTTGGCGACATTGACATTGGCGGCCTTTACGCGGCGACGGCCTTTACGCGACAGCGGCCTTTTCGCGACGGCAGCCTTTAGAGCGCAGCAGACTGACTAGGGAACTACCTCCAGTTTACTTTAGTTAGGGATGATTCATGTTACACCGGGATAACAACGTGAATATATTCGTCGTTTTTAATCTTAATAAGCCGATCAGAACCTATTTTATCAGCTCAAGAATTCCTAAACCAATTATTTTCTTAAATAGTTTTATAAAATCACTTCCAATGAAAATAACTACATTTTTGGTTTTGCGGTCAAGTTTTTTTTTAATTCATATTTAAAATTTATGTGCTATTTTCTTTTCTTTTCATTTGCTGCTGACTATAGACACTAATCTAATTAGCATATTTGTGAACTGCAAAGTGCAAATCACAATGCCTTGACAGCTGTCATTCAATGGACTGAGACGGTAACTTTAAATAACTTCACCATAGAAGCATAGAAAACTAACTATATAATATCCATTTTGTACGAGTAAACATGCAGAATGATTTATTTAGTTTCACCTAGATACAAGTCAATCACCGCTACACAACAATAACATTTAAGTCAAATTCATTAAACACGGTACAGCACGGCGGTATACAATACAATGGTAATGCATGACCGAAGTATCGATACGACATTTTTTGCCAAGTAGACAGTCCGTGAAGCGAACCTTCGTGAATAATTACTGACCGATGACAGCAACACGCTACGCCACTCGGGAAACAACCCGTAGCGAATGCAACCAGCCGAGATTAGACGCAGCCAAAGCAAAAAAGCTCACGCCTTCCATTAACGGCGACTTTCGAAACGTCAATACGCACGAATTAGGATTTACGAGTAACAAATGTGAGCCGTAGGGATGAAAACACTATGCAAAAATAATGTCGTGTGGCAGTCAGCGGCACTTCAGTACAGTTAATAAGAACTCATATTGGTTTGCTTTCACTAAAGATAAGACATCGTCTGATACCTACACTAAAGGAGGTTGAATGTCATCATCTCTATTTTAAACGACTTCAAAAAGGAGGTTTTCAATTCAACTGCTTTTTTTTGTTGATGTGTGTAGTGTATGTCACGCGATATCTTTGCCATTTGTGAATCGAATTAATAACATAAAAAATCTTTTTTTAATTCAATTGGCCGTACTTAAGGTTGGTTCTATTTGTTATTATTATTAATTAAGGGATGAAGAAAACAGTTTATTATGATTTAAGCGCATACTTTTGAAACTTTTTTCTTAAGCTAATTATTTGTTTAAACTTTCATAAAACCAAGGTTACGAGGTGCTAATAAAACTACTAACATCAGTGATCTATATAAATAAAAAAAATACACAAAGGGAACCAAAGCGATTCCGATTATTGCAAAATGTTTATACCCACTTACATCGTAAATCGGTAATATAATATAGAACATCGGAGTCCACGTTCTGTATTCAATGGATTCATAAAGTGCGAGATTGATGGTGTATATTATTAATCAATACAAATAAATAAAATTGAAGTGTTTATTTGTAATGTTAAAATAATAGTTTTTTAAGCTCACACAATTATTTGCATAATACCTATGCCTGAAAATCAGTTGCAAATTTTTTTTTGTCGGTCTGTTTGTTTCGGCTAATTTCCGGAACAGGTGGACCGATTTCCACGGGACTTTCACTAGCAGATAGCTAGTGTTATAAGGAGTAACTTAGGATACTTTTATTTTGGAAAAAGAATTGGGATTCCGCGCAAAATATTTAAATATGTACACGCGAGCGAAGCCGCGCGGGAACTGCTAGTATTTAATAAAATTGGAAAAAAATACCATAATTATACTAGAAAATACCAAATAAATGTTGATCTTAAATCAAATCAACATTCATTTGGTAAAAGCGTCCGTAAAGGAAATAAAAGGTGAATGTGTTGCAAATGTAGTGAATGCCGCGCTGGGATGCATCTGACCAGAAATTGAAGGATGACCGCCACGAGCCGCGAGGGAGCCCGCATCCGACGCGCTGTACCAACGTTAATGATTAACACAGACGCGGTCCGAGACCAATTATGCACTGCCACCATACTCCAAATTAGAAACTATTTTCGCCCATTAGTGGCCAACTTCATAATCAATTATACGTTAAAATTTCACAGCGCTGTTTCGGGAGCTCTCTGTTTGGATAATCGGAGTTTGTGGTCCCACGGCGAGCTATTACGTGGCTCTGTACGGGCCATAAAGGTTTTTGTTAGGCTTCCTGCAAAATTTTAATGCACGTTTCGAATACATTTCGGTCAGGTAACTGCATTAAGCTAAATAATTGTATCCGACAATAATATTCCCGAAAGCCCAGTTCAGTCATTATTTTTTGTAGTCTGATACTAAAATGTTTTTCTTTTTATGAAGCCTGTAGTTTGAAACTGGAAACTTTCTAAAACCCGAAAAGAAAACAAATCTTTTAGAAGATTATTTGAGACAGACTACAACTAATAGGATTGAGTGCACTCCGCTAATCATAATTCATCAGCGAGATTAAAGAATAAGCGGCGCGATGAGGGGGGATACAGGGCTACAGTAAGCCCCCACCTCCCCTAGCATTCTGCCCGTCGTTCGGATGAGACGGAGAGACAATATGATTGCCACACCTGCGGAAACGCCGCAAAGTAACGAGACGAGAAGCTAAATAATTCAACCAACTAACACCGCAACGAAAATTGCTCTACTCATTTTTTTTTTTGTGCACTAATTTGCAGAACACGAGTAATTTAATTGTTAATTACTCTGAAATCTTTATGTTTCTCTTAACATAATTAATACAGAGGCCGCCTTATTAAAAAAAAAACTAACAATGAGGATACCATGATGTTCTGCTTTGATGATAATAACAGAAATAAAATACTAAAACCAAATTTTCAAATTTCATGAACTGTAGAAACTTAATAGGCTGAAACTAACAAGCACTGTTATTAGGTTACACATAAACGAATGAATTGTGGATCCTATCCTTCCTTAAACATCAATATTTTAAAGTAGAGCCACAAACTCAGCGTTCTAACTGCACTGGTACTTATTTAGCAGATTGCTTTCCTTTAAGTTGTTCTTTAATCTAGGTATGGCCGCTCGTTGGCCGCGGGTGTCGCGTTGCTTTACTTCACACCCTCCCACGTCACATCCGGTGATGGGCCTGTTCCACAAAGGATATTCGCACGCACTTTGATATTAAACTCTTACAACTGCAGGCATGCTGCACTTCGTTCAGGAGATTGTTTTCCTCTAGACAAAATAATGTTTACAGTTTTGAGATGTATTCTAAGCAGCAACGAAAAATGTGAAGAACAAACATTTTTAAACTAAAATGAATCAGAATAACAAACCATGTTATAATGAGAAGGAGATTAATTCTTATCTTAGTAGCAATAAAAGGCCTTCAACGAGGTGAACAGTAGACGATGGGCAATTAGTACACGAATGTGAGGAACATTATCAGTCGGCGCCACAGAACGGTAACCGCCAACTCGACGCGGAATTTCGTTAATACCGACCCATATTGGATTAGCTGCGGCACCCAACTGCCGCAATAATATAACGAAATTCAAACATTAATAGGCTCAAACACAATCACGGATGGCCGCATAATCGAGTTAGCTGCTATTCGGTTAAACCCCTATCGCGTAATCTACTCCATTGTCTGACAGTCGTTGCGCTGATCATGAGGGCCGATTATTGTGGCAATTTCGTGTTTATTGTTTTCAGGTGTCTCCTGTCACCCCGGCGTCCTGAAGGAGCAGTACAATACCACCAGCTTATCTTGATAGAGACGATCTCGTAAAATGTTACAGAGAACATTTCTATCAGTTTTCAGACAATGTAACGTAATTGTTACTTCAACAAAATTACTTGCATTTCTGTTGGTGACATTATCGAATAACTCGAAACAATTGAATAACAAAGGCGCAATAGTGGTTAATATACCAAGTCCCGCGGCAGTCGAAGGAACTGATTCTCAGGTGGAATATACGACGCCCAAGTTAAAAGTTTCACCTCAGTTAGATGCAGTTGAAGGAACAAATAAGTAGATAGAAGCTGTGTCAAAACTGCCAAAAACAAAACTATAAAGTTTGCTTTATAACGGGTAGATATCGCTTTATCTATTTGAGATGTCGAACTCAATTTAGATCGGTGAACTTGTCTTTTATAACTTACGCTGGCTGCCACACGATCTTTTGTTCTTAATATCATATCTTATTTCAGTTTTTGATTTTTAATTCTATTAATTTGTATTTTATTCGTTTTCCAATCGAGATGTTTGTGTTGAATTAAAAAAAAGTTATCAGAATAACAACCGCTTAAAAATCAAATGATGAACTTATTTTAAGTCGTTTAATAACTGCGACGCTTTTAAGAATTTACGGTTGCAAAGTTCGTGTATCGAGCCCAGATATCGATATGGTAGAATTGAAAGCACTTTATGAATACTTAAACGTACACAGCGTGTTAAAGTAACTTGTGTAACGATGTTGTTGTAACATCACCAATAGCGAATTCTGCTGATTTTTTATTAGATTATAAAACAAACGTCTCGTATTAATTATGAGTCGTGATGCAGTCACATCCTTATTGATCGTAAAGAATCTTTGATAGCCGTTGTAAAATGTTCCAAATCGTTGTCGTGATAATTTATGAAGCATGTTTATGGACGAATTTATGACGATATCTGTCTGTACTCTGTATTCGTATTTAATACAGCGTATACAGTAACATCCATCCTGTGATTAATTTGATGATTTCCACCGCCCAAAACATATTTTTTCCGAGATGAGTTGTTAAGCTAAATTAGTAAACGGCTCGCGCGACGAGGGGCAAAGTGAATTAAAGCAACTTGGAGCCTATTACGTGAAGTGAGTTATAAAATAAAGCCGCGGCGAGTAACTTCATACATTACAAGCCGATAACCAGACGAGACTTCTGAGACACAAACCAGTCCCTTTTAGTGAAATTGAAAACTTTTTCTGTTACTCATACCGCGGCCACGACACGGCTCCTTTTAAATCAATTGCCTTTTATAATTAACTTACTCCGTTATTGAAGTGCACTCGCTCGTTGACTCAATTAAAATTCAATCGAGATGTAAATATATCTATTAAAGAACGAGTTTTTCTGGCAGATATAATTGAATAAAATTGTTTTCTAGATAAGTGTTGCTTACATACGAGCTTTAAGTGGCAATATTGCTTACTTATTTATTCCTTATCGCGTCGATTAAATTATCAACACATTCTGGTTCTCTATATGATATCATTCCAGAGATGTTTGTTTCTTATCCTTGTTCAACTTCTACGCTATAAAGAAGGCACAAAAAGTTTCAATATGTTAGAGTATCCATTAATGAATATTAGTCGAGCCTCTACGCGATGTTTAGCGGCGTTCAACAATACAGTGTCGATCTCAACATTATATGCAGCCCCTTAATGCAATGAAAATCCCCAGTGCCTGCCAGGGAGTGCCACTTTTACCTAATTCTTATTAAACATTTATTAGATTAGACAAAAGCTATCGGACGTAACGTTCTCGATGTTTTATTTATGATCTTTTATTCGATTGCTAGTTTCTCTCTGTTATGTTTTAAGCAACCTAAGAGAGTCTGTGATATTATTGGGTGTGTTAGGAAATAGAATACTTCTCAGATCGAAGTTTTCCTTCTAATATTCTTAAACTTAGCAACAGTTTGAGTTGCATATATTTGTTAGTGTTTACTTTTAAAGGCTTTTCCACTCATGGCGTTGTTTTTGAGTTTGTTATAAAATATTAGGCATTGAACTGACGATTAAGAGGTTTAAGATTTTAATACACCGTAAATTAACTTTTACTATGAAAATTGAATTAGATTCTCAAGAACAAATCTTACTAATATTGTATAGGCGAATCTTTGTGAGGACGACGGGATGGATGGATTTTTGTTACTCTTTCACGCAAAAACGGCTGAACGGAATTCAGCACAGAGATATATAATAGTTTGGAATAGCACATAGGTTACTTTTATCCCGGAAAATGTACGGCTCCCCTAGGATAGATTTCACAAAAATTTCCACGCGAACGAAGTCCTGGCAACTATTAACTAAAGTGTTACTGTGTTTATACAACGATCTCAAGACATAGAAACGTTATAAAACTAAGATGTCTAATTATGTGTTACCAGGTCTACATTACATAATGCCAATCGAACTTCAAAGACTATATTTTTATTTAACTGCAAGCTGAATTATACTATTTGCAGCTGTATAAAACAGGATTATAATTTTCATAGCCTCATCTCAGCATGGTCAAATCTCTATTAACTATCGACAAGCGCGTTGAATCTCCATGAGAATGCACTACTCCACGCCACCACTTACTGTGTACCTCGCGAACAAAACCTAATTTCTTAACAGTTTCCTTTGTTGTCATAAATCTCCTATAACAAACTTTTTTCAGGTATCTATTTATGTTTAAAAGCCTTTTTGCTTGCTGATTTAAGCTGATTATATTTCAGCTGATGTGAGGATAATGATTTTAAGGGCTAGATCAGGAACGCACAGGAAATACGGTAAACTGATTCAGTCAAACCAACGCAATATTATGCACTAGCAACCCGCGCCGGCTTCGCACGGGTAGCAAAGACATCTTCAACAATCATCAACATATTTCAATCAATTTGCAGAAAATCTTAACAAATTATACACTTAAACCTTCCTCATGAATCACCCTGTCTATTAGTGAAAACCGCATGTAAATCCATTCAGTAGTTTTTCAGTTTATCGAACAGACAGACGCGGCGGGGAACTTTGTTTTATAATATATGGTGATATAAATGTAATCACTCTTGTCTGCATTCCTCAATCGTGTAATGTTGAATAAATAAATTTAAACTTATTGGTAGGCAAAACTGATCGCATTTTCCCAACCCAGATATTATTTAATCAGAGTTATGCGACCCATTAATTAAATTACGTTAGCTAAGGGCTGGGCTGTAAGAAAATTGCTTTTATTGTGGGGAGACATTCAATTAAACATTCATTCATTTGTGGGCCATCGAGTGCCGTCCATTACCTCTAATTATAATTTAGACTGGCCGTTTAATTATTACAAGATGTATTCCGTACTGCGTGTGCGCCTCCAGTTCCTTAAAGAGCTAGTTAAGTACGCCATGAATCCGTGAATATCATTCTAGGTGTTAGCATAACACCAGCGCTACGTCTAATGAGGTAGCACAACGCTGAGCTAACGACCATTTTTGGCTCATGCAGAGGTGCCTTTTTTATATTTGTTGTAACACTCCTCTTTTAATATCTTGTACCTTTGTATGAGTGCAAAATAAATATGTTTCTTTCTTTCTTTCCATGAGAATGTAAGAAATTTTACTTACAATTGAGGTCTATACATATATAAAATTGTGTTTTTATAACTCAATAGTAACTGTGAGATTATAGACCTAAGTATGAGACAACAGATAGGTAAACATACATACTAAATAAGACGAGTATCAGAATAAAGACGAAAAAAAGCGACTATGAAGCATAGGGAACTGACGAAGGCTTGCACTGGTTCAGATAGCCCTTTTTGTTGAAAATGGTGCATGGTACCCTAAGAACCACCAAACCAGGCTCAGGCCCTAAGTCAAAGTCCTACTACTTCCTTAGAGTATTAAGAGTATTATATCCCGCATATTTGAGGTTCCAGCTTTATCCAGTCTGGTTCGGGATCCTCCAAAATGTCTTCTGTAATGATTGTATCTTGCTTTTCATCAAAAATCTATCAAAAGTTTAGAGTAAAGTCCTTATATAAAGGTCTTTTGTTGGAGGTTGGGTTTCACCCATCTACTTAAAGGGAAATTCTTTGGCTATATTTTCCTTTATAAATTCAAATTTCTAGTTTTTTAATAATAATAATGACTTACGGTCATTTGACGGTATCAGATTGCTCAGCTATATCTATCTCTATCTAAGTACTATAAAACAAAGTGGGTTGTTTCACTGACAACATAATTAACAAAAATACACCGTTTCTGTAGCAAGTATGACGAATAGGTTTCTTTTCCCATGTGAGGCAGACATAGGTGGCTATAATTAGTGGTAAATTCGTTAGCCAAATAACCAACAACCCAACGCTAATATGCGTAATTAAATCAGTCAATTAGGGTTATTAAAAAACTCAATCTAAATTTAATTAACTATGCTCACTTTACTAACTAATTTAGTTTTCTTAATTAAATTATTATGAAGGCTATATAAGTTTTTTGAATTAACTTTATTAGTTTATAACTTGTATGAATAAATAACGGGGAACCATATATGGTGTAATTAATTGCAAAATAGTCATGAGAAACATTTAAATAATACAGCTGAGTTAATACATCTAATTTTTTTTTCATATTTCATAGCATGTTTATAATAATAATGAAGTTAATATTTATCAGTTTAAAACATTTTAAAACAGATAAAGTAAGTGAGGCGAACAAATTCTGATGGAAACTTTCAATAAGCTTTAAGTTAATTGGCAGCAAAGATAGAAAATACGAGGCGTCTGCAGAACTTGACGACGCTCATTATAACTATTGCACTTAATTAAAAAGTGTTGAGATATTCACTACAGCACCATTTCTGTACGTAAACAATATAATACTTTCATAACACTACTAATAAACAAAATTCTGTAACACTCACCACACACTAAATTATCCCAATTAAATAGGGAACATTCTTCAAATTGTAATTAGCGATGAAGTGAGTTATAATATGAATAACTTCATTATGATTAATGGAATGTATTCACTGAACCACGTAAGAGATGGGACTCGTGTTTACAAAACGCACTCGTTTTTAAAACTGAATGAATGAACAGCACTCTATCGGAGTGCTTCCTGCCGACTGTGATAACACCCCGCACCGCTTAATGAGACGTCTGTTGCCATTGTATCCACTTTACCTAATTATTGTGAACATTTAATACCGAAATAATGACTGTTGCGTATTTTACCATCGATATAAGTAAGTGTTTCCGCCACACCGCGATAATTGTTAATGAAAAGTTCCGTTCAGAAAGTCTTGTAGTTTTAAATGTAAGTACTTTCACATAATTTGAACAGGTCGGAAATTTCGCATTATTTATTAAACGTTCGTGAATAAATTTAAAAACAATTTACTAATTGTTCATGTTTTGTGACAAGAACCAAATAAGGGAGGAACATGGAACTTGAAGAATCATAGTTTATTTTTGAGATTGCCTACGTGCAGTGGCAGAAAAAAGAGTAATATTATTTTTCAATTCCCATACAAAAGTGGTCGGTGCGCGCCGGCAAATTGGTTGTATTGTCAATTTGGGCAGTGCGTGCCGGGGCGCAGATGAAATGTTTATTTTCAATTTCCGCCATTTTCCCGCCGCGTCCGCCGCAGGATTAGGATGTGAAACAACTACACTATCCATTGATAACCTAGTTTTTATTTGATATTTACAAATATGTACACCTCCGATATTTTTCTACCACAAAAATATTTAGACAATTGAGGTCTCTATAGAAAATAACTAACTTCTATTAAAAAAAAACATTATTTAACTTGTACTTTAACATCTTTAGTGTTTTGACATCTGACATTTAGGATATATAGGTGCTTTAGTGTTTTAAGTGTGTGGATTTACATGTATAATAGTTTTTTTGGCAATAAAGTGTTGTTATTATTATTACGATTTCGAAAAAAAAAGTTGCTAGTTTAAACTATGGATGCTGTCTGTCAAAAATATTTGGGTTTTTTTTTTTGTAAATACATATGTACATATTTTACATAGAATTGCCAACGGTATCATAAGCCTTCTCGACTTTAACCTCTCCAACCGCCACCAGCTTTCGGGGACTCTAACTACCTTCTTCTTTTAAGAATAATAATCTAGGACAACGATATTACACAGTGCTCTTAAACCCCAAGTAAGCATAGCTTGTATTATGGATTGGGTAATACAATACGGGTAGGTACCTAACTATATTTATTTGTACTAACTTTTAAACTTTCGTGTTCCATGATAATTATGTTCACATATTTACGCGAAGATACCCTACGGGAAGTGATCACGTTAATTCCCATATAAATACATTCTTATATATTTATTTGTAAATACACACCTATCTATACAGGGTGTTACAGAAAGGTGTGTGCATATTTTAGGGTCGTATAGTAGAACCCCGTAAATAACGTAAAGCACTAACAATTTTTTTTGCAAATGCGTGATTTTTAATATAAAAATCTAATTTTGAAACTGAAAAATTAAACTTCAAAATTGACCGATAAGCTAATATTTCGTATGTGAGACTGACATGAATAAAACTATATAGGTATTTAATAACAAAGATGTTGAGGGAATGTCCAGATTTTTCAGAAACTGTCTGCATAAAAAATAAAAATACAAAATCATTGAAATTGACATAAAAAACATAATCTGTTGTTTAGAAATTTAATGAAAAAATGCTTTTCCTAATATGGGGTCATAAAAATCCATATAAGAAAATGCCATTGCAACGCAAGCCGGGTGCCAGCTAGTATTATATTTATACTTAGAATCACCCAGACCAATGACAAACTACTCAATAATCTGTGCTAATGCAAACAGACATATCCATGGTCAGAAATATTTGCACTGCACGGGAATTAAACCTGTGACCCCTGACGTTGCAGAAGAGTTCACAACCGCCGCGCTACAGGAGTAGTCCGGTGGCTCCAAATACAGCGGCAATCTGCTGTGCCCTACCTCCTTAAATAAACAACCTTGTGACTCAACTCACTTATGTCATTCTTTGTAGGACGATACAGTTAAGAGAAGGTTTTCTATTAAACACTTGTTATTGTTTATCATTTAAGATATCAGGTTATCCGTTTTCAAAGTACCCACATATATGACTTAGTTGAGCCAATTACGGATTGATATTATGATATCATAATAATAGTTATAATGATAACGGTAGTATTATATTTCGTAAGAGTTTCAAATAACTGAATAAGCTAACTCAGTGTTTATAATAAGTATTGGTTTTAACAAGTATGCATTTGAATTGCATACCGGATACACCGCAGTGTCATTAATGTTATAAACGTATGAAGATGATGATTGATGAAATGCCAACTGTATAATGTGTAATATTGATGCATGTGTAAAGTACATATTGCTTTTTTTTCATGCATTCTACATGCTATCTGTAATATGGCTAATTAGGTTAGAACTAAAATATAAATAAATAAATCCAGCCAACCAAGTCAGCTTTTTACGAAATTGAAATTTGATTGCAAGTTGTAGCAATGTGAAAGTATTTATATAATAAGTTATTTTTCTCCATTTCACGGAAACAGAAGTTTTTTTGTACTGAGTTGTTCTTTTCTGTACCTACCCCTGACAACGTAACAACGTAACAAACGACAAACAAACTTACATTTGCATTTATAATATTAGGATAAATACCTTTTTAAAAAAGTTAAAAACTACTTTTGCGTTTTTACGGGTAAAAATGATCGTTCAAATATCTTCAGTGAGGCTTCGAAAAAGTCAATTGCGTGTAATCGTTAACTGAGCGAGCGTGGAGCACGTTTTCAATTGTACTACCTCGACCTTTAAATCGTAAAGAGGACTTTTAACAGTTTTAACACGCCTGTTAATGCTAGAAAAGCTTAAAAATTTAAACAATATAAATAACATAAAATCATGGTCTAGGACTTCACAATTAAACATCGTAGTCTGTCTGGCTAGGGAATATCTACTGTTGTCCTTCCACAGTCATGTTCCTGCGATACGCGGAATTTCCAGTAAACTGTATTGGTATATGTATTAACAAAAATTGTGGTTGATTCACCTCTAATTGACAATAAAGTCTGGGTTGATTCTTATGAAACTTAATATTCAGCAATTTTACGACAGCTTCAAGTTCTCCTTACTAACTACTAAGTATAGTATTTCTAATAGTGTGCTCTTGGTACTTAATTAAAGCATCCGTAAGCTACGATGCGGTTGTTATTTCATAAACATCCTATTGGTTATGTTCCTGTTGACGAATGGATACTTCGGAGCTTATTAAACAGGCTCTGAGATATAGAATCATTGTTTCTCTTTTCAATGGGGTAGTTTCCTATGATTAAAATAAATTGTTGAATAGTCATAAGACTGAAGAACTATATTCGTTACTGTTTTCAAGCTTTTTGTAATTGTTGAACCAAATATTAAAAGAAATTATTTGGCAATAGTTAGGTTTGACGTCATGACTCATTATTTCATACACATTTCTAAAATACATTGCTTTTTGACGTTTAATAAAGAGGCACTGGTTTGACTTGCTAGTCAACTGCCGTATTGCCCGAGCAGTGTCTCATCCGAATTTTTCATCGACTTTTTATTTTTTCTAGTATAAATACCCTTTTGTGTATTTCATTGCGCCGGTCTGTAAGCATGCTAGAATTTGCAGTAGAAAGGCATCCTTTGGTCTACTTTATCCTTCATCGAACTACAACGTAAATATTAGTACATTTTATTAGCCAACGTTTACGTTAAGCATCCTTTGAGCTACTTTGACGTCGTCGCGTCGCCTGCGGCATGTTCATAGATAAAGGGCTACCGGACGTAACAGCACTTCTAACATAATATATGTATATAATACGAATAGTTTTGAGTTCTGTGATGTTTGCTTACACAGGACGTTGGGTTTATGTTTTACTAAAAGAACATCTTTATTCACAATTGAAACATGTGTCATACTTTACAAAGGTAAAATATTAAGTACCTAATACATTCAGATCGATTATCTGCAAATTACTAAAATAATCGTCATATACAGTACGGTAACAGTTGGTGTGTGGTGAGGTAACCACTTAAACCTGTTCTCTGTCCCAACAATCAGCATAATATGAAGCGTTACCAAAAATCCATTTTAATTTAACGTACCATAGATAAATAAAACTTTTTAAACTTTTTTAAGACCTATTTCGATATGAATGAAACTATAAGTAGTAAAGAACCAGAATGTTGATGCAATTTCCAAATTCAGAAATTGTCAGCAAAATATACACATGGTAACATTTATATTTAAATGGTAATCAGTTATTGCCAGAATCCTATACGGAAAAACACTGAACACATTAACTATAATTAGGGCTGCCATCCGTCCGGGTTTCTGCGGATTTGTCCTGGTTTATAGAGCGTCCGGGGAGCGCCGGGCGGGGTTTTCAAAAAGTGTCCGGGTAAAACACTCTGTGGCAGGGGCAGCAATTATTAGATGAAGAAGCTGTTTAATTTAATAAAAAAAAAATAATCGGCGATTTTTTGCAAGGTGTCCGGGTAAGAATCTCGATTTTACACATGTGTCCGGGATTTTGAAGAGCTTGTCCGACGTCGGCCATTTAAATGATGGCAGGCCTAACTATAATATTACTAAAACATTGTTATCGCTAGTACTACTTACTACAGGTATCGTTCAACAACCCCGAAAATTCCACCAGCATGCCCGTCGCAGTTACTCTGTGCGCATTGCAATATGAGTAGTGATGAACCGTGTGACGGTTACCAAACCGAATATTATACAGAATTATTTACTCGATTCTTATTTGTTCTGGGAGTTATTCGAAGCTAGCTAGCTGTATTGAAATCTCAACTGACACTGAGCTTGAAGCTGAAAAAGCAAGTTGTCACCAAAATGTTACAAACTAGCAGCATTGACGCTTTTTGTAATTATTACTAAGAAGTTGGTGGTTTGTACTTTTAGCATTTTATACAGGCCAGGCTCGTGCCAGTTCAGTATAAAATGTTAAAATTTGTAATTGCAATGTACAGTTGGACTAGTCTTCCTTAGGGACCTCGTCAATGGCTTCATGGAATGCATTTACTGCCGATTCAGGGCTCGTAAAACGTGTGTCTCTAAGTTTATCTTTAATTTTAAACCCCAGCACCGGCACCACTCGACACGCAGTTTCTGGTCTTCCGTTAATGTTGCGGTATACATCGAATGCAAAGCTTCTGTACCTTCAGATGCACATGCAAAATGTTTTGCACTAGGCTCATTCCAATGCCTACTACAATACGAAAAAAAATACTGTGTCAGATTCTATCAGTTGTCGTACTGTATTGATGTTGGATTCTGTAAACGCAGTTGCCGGCCGCCCTTCAAGTACATTATCATGGAGATCATCACGTCCACGCCTAAATTCTCCGAACCACGAATACACAGCTGCGATGTGGGGCTTCATCACTAAATGCCAATTGAAGTCTCTGACAACTCTTTTGTTGACTTAAGCCACAGCAAAAATCGTAAAAAAAATCATTAAGCAAATATTTTCAAGAGTTAAATTCATTGTAATAGCGAAACACAATTTTCTAATGGACGCCAAAATAAAAAAAAATACAAACGACAGTCTCGCAAATTAAAAAGTAACATGTTTCCAGAGAGTTCCATTTTCGAATTTCGTAATTACTTTTTTTATTTTTTAGGGTTACGTTTCTCAAAAGGAAAAAAAAGAACCCTTATATAATCACTTTGTTGTCCGTCTTTCAAGACCTTTTTTCTCAGGAACCCGTCGACGCATCAAATTGTAATTAGTTAATACCAAATACTTGGAGCTGTAAAAAAAATCAAGCTTCTAAATCAACGCTATCAAAAGACAGCCATTTAAGTGAGGCTTAAATTTGGACTGGACCTTGAAATTTGGATTTCACCAAAATTTGATCATTTCACAGGTAAATCAAAAGCTTTAGGGAGGTCTCACAGCACAAGTAAAGGAAAAATCCGAAAGTCGTTAATTTATAGTTATATAACTTAAAAAAAAATAGGTTTTGTGATTACAAACTTATATTTTGCGATCGAAAAGTTGACTTTATCGTAAATCGATGTATGGGATAGTATTTTTAGAACTTCCAAGTTCAGTTTGTCTTTTGGAAAAGACGGGCAAAAATCTTCGAGAATTGATTCCCAAGATGGACGCATTATCTACATACAAGTTTTTTTGCTTACGGAACCCTCGGCGTGCGAGTTAAACTCGCACTTGTCCGGTTTTTTTATCGTAAGTGGATAGTTCGTGAAACATTCAATATGCCCCACGTAATACGTTATTTTATAGTTACTGGTGATCGCTGAAATGTTGACATTCAACCGTAATTTTTTCAATTATTATTTATTAGTGACAACAAAGGTAAATGTTGAGAAAAAAAAATAACCTGCTCGTCAATAGCTACTAAATAAAAGAAAATCAGTTGATAAACAGGGGAGCAAAAGTAACTGACCTGTTTTGTTCTTGCCTTTTGAGATATATTATATATATTGCTATATATAGTGCTTCAATGAATACTAGTCCAATAAAATGTTCAATATTCACAATAAAATGTAAAAAGTAAAAAACTCAATCAAATTAACCGAATATAGAATTCGGTATTAAAACATTCTGAATTCGAATCGGTTGGACGAATATACAAAATACTGAACTGTAAATGAATATTCTGCATATCTTTATAATAAGAAACATAGTATACACAACAAAAATGTAAACAAATTTCACAGGCTATATTTACTAAGACAGGTAATACGGTATTTACGCATATACCGAACAAAAGCCGGTAATTTGCCTGACATTCAACATCAAAAGGGCTCCTCGACAATTGTATGTCATTTGAAGGAAAATTCGTCTGCAATACCGCATGCTTAACAGTAATAATGTGCAATTTGCTAAGCACGGCCAACGGTACACCCACGATAATACATACAGAACTGATTCATTATTGACATCCTATGATATCATTTCATGATGGTTGTTTTTGCCTATTGTCAACAAGACGACATTGTTGCAGTCTGTAATTCTATTGAATTAACTAAAACGTTGGAAATTAATTACGTATTAGACTTAAAGTTTGATATTATTTATTTTAATAGAATAATATCTTCATTCGTCTTTAATTGCGTTTGTTTAGATTTAAATAGCTTATTGTTAAGAAAGAGCCAGCAAAAAGTATAGATTTGACTTGTATGCAATTGCCTAGCTAAGAAATTGTATAAACTGATTTAGAATATTGTTATATTATATTTAAGAACTCCGGTAGCAGGCGTTAAAACGTTCTCATGTACGTACCGAAAAACTGAGAGAATTTTTCAAGTCTTAATTGACAGGTTAGGATAGGTATCTAAAGGTCTTGAAGGTCAGCATTAAAATGGAATTTGATATCCATCTCATAGTTAAAATTTTCATCATGCTTGTTGATCTATATAAAACGATACAAACAATTCAGTTTCCCCTTTAGAAAAAAATCTTTAACTGTGTGCCTTTAATAACAATAACATTGTGTATTAACAATGACAAAATATTTCATTAAGTGTAATATTCCTAAATTTCTTTGGCGCTTGAAACAACTATACCCTAAAAATAAAAATAGTGGCAACTACACAATTTTCAACTCTTTTAACCAGTTGTTTAGATTTAAATAGCCTATTGTTAAGAAACAGCTCATTGATATAATATAGACGTATACCTAGTAAACCAATACTATTTAATAAAGCTTAATATACATGTCTGAAGCAACATCATGTAACAACCGGTATGTGGCACTGTGAGGTGCGACATTTCCGTCCACATACTTCATACAAATTAAATGTTGAACAGAAGCGAGGTGTCGGTAACCAGCGCGTTACAGGAATACCGACAGGATGGACAGCTTATTAACTCCCTCCATTAATTAAATTATTAGAAATCTCGAGCCGGACTAATTAATGAAGAATTCCAACATTTCGGTCCACCTATCGGCTTTAATTAAAATTGACAAAGCCGCGGGCGAGCACTCTCGCTCGCTCGCCAAATATCGCCTCTATTAATGAAACGATCACTCGAAACTAATTAAATTATGGAGGTAATGGTGCGTGCAAGTGATACCGGCCGCGGGATGATTCTGACAACTGGTTGTGTAATGTAACAACACCTACCACTCACATCAACGCGTCAGGTATTATTATACTGCACCAGGTATTCAAAGCATATAAAGATATTGACTACTTATAATATTTACTTAATACAATTCTATCCTAAGGTACGTCATCTTCTTACTAACATCTAAATAGATCGTAAAAGATGGGTAGGAAGGTATCTTCCCCGAGTAAAACATCTCTACTACTAACCAGCTATTACAATGTTATATTTATTGACACCGCTAAGTTAATACCAGGTGATATCTCACCTATCTTAAGTCAAACGTATATTATACGTACGCTTTTGAATAATAAAATCGATGCAGAGATTGCGCTTTCAGTATCTAGTTCGAAAACGGCGGGAACCTTCGCGCGAAACGAAACGACTTCGGAAACATTTCTGCCTAACAGCACTATTATGCATTCTGTACCTAGGATACGATACGTACCTAAGATAAGATGTCGCTTAATTATTTTTACATCTAGGTTAACCAATTATTAGGTACTGAGGTAGTGCCTATGCAAGCATGATCCATATCTGCATCGACTGATGATTTACTTTTCGGAACTCTTAAAGATGATTTGTACCCGATAAATTATTTGAATTGTTCGTATTGTGGTATTCAGAGACAAGCCTTCTCCGAATATAAATAGATTATATTGCTTTTATAACTAAGTTTTCAATTATCCCACTATTACTCGCTCGTTGCGAACCCTCGTGGAGGCCTGATGACCGTAGTTACCAGCTAAATCATTCAGATGACATTCTTACTTATTGTATAGAAGATCTAAATCATGAACCATTTAAAAATTAAAAACATTTCTGCAAAGCATATTTAATCTACAACGGAACATTCTCCGCAATATTGTATCGACAAACATCAAACAAGATAATATAATAATAACAATGGCCTGTTCATTTATTGTAAAATCTTGACAGTAAAAAACAAGTGAGAAATATAATACATAATATGCTATTTATAGAAAACTTTTTAAAACCAAAAAGTATGTACGTCGAGCGCCGCGAACAATACCTACAGCGAACGAAGACTGCTTAAGTAGTTTTTCGACTTATTAACGAACTACTGCTGGAGTTACGCACTGTAGAAAATGTTAAGCCCCATATTATAAAACACAAATTTCAATCTTATTTTCTTCTAAAAGCTTAATTAACCATAACTGACCACTGAGCATTGACTACAAACCGCATAGGTTTTCTATAAATGTTTAGGTATATACATTTTTGTTTTGCGTAATTGTTTATAATTATCATAAATCAATTATTAAAAAAAATTATGAACTATAAGCAATGACAGGCTATTAAATGAATAATGTCTTAACTTTAACCGGTAAATTGATTAAGCTAGGTACTATTTATATTAAATTGGAGTGATTATCGATATCTTGTAAATACCAGTAACTTGCACATACTCGTTATCCGAATACCTACTCGTTATTAAAATAACATTTTATCAATAAGAGCTTGGTGCCCAATTATTTTATAACTATGTACTTCACGTTATACCTTGTAGCTAATGAGATGTCGAACAATAATAACAAGCAATTAATACAAATCATATAGAAGAAAAATATACATATAGGTAAGCAATTTGATTATTCGACCGTACCTACAGTAACAATTACTGTTCGTATATTATTAAAACTCTTAATGGATACTCGTTTCCCAATAACTGTTTATACTGCAATAAATTAAGGTCGTTAATGAAGGGTATTAATTTTAGTATGAGATTTAAATACTATATTCACGTAATGTGTCATTCAGGTTCTTTTTTTTATAATACAATAACTTGAGACATCTCACAAACGGCCGTCTGATCCATCCTGCACTGTGGTAAGCAGACTGCTGATAAACATACTTATATTATATATTTCTAAATACATACATATTATAGATAACACAGAATAAATGATAGTGCTCATCGCACAATTATTTGTCCTGTGTGGGACTCGAACCCATGACCTCTAAGGTCAACAGTCAGGATTCCTAACCATCAGACCAACAGGCCCATCAATTCTTGACTACGTGAAATTAGGTGTAGTAAATTATCGTCCATTAAAACCATTACGATTTTATAATTACTTAATAAAAAAGCGTGACACATTGTAAGTTTTATATACAAGTAGATAGTCATACCTCCATGGTAGGATGCGGAAACCTGTCTATGCATATCTGTATTAACAGACCAGTACTGCCACTCAGCCGCTGCCAACGGGATCCCCAAATAAGCTCTGGCCGCACACACCAGTAACACGCGGCGGTGTTCTCTAGAATGAAAGAGCTTCCTAATCCAGCAACTCCAATTCCAGCAGAAACCTGCTGAGCTTAACTAGGTATTTTTGAGCTTAACGAGCATCGAAAGGGAGACCACACGGAGGTAGTACAGGGAGACCGTCCGCCTGAGAGATATGTTAATCACGTCAGACATCGCGCTAGGCAGAATTCCATAAAAGGCCCTCTTTTTGTGGTGGACAACTTTAACCAGGGCACAGCAATACAATGCTCCAACCTTGCTCGAACAGAGCTTGGACTGGACGTCTAAGTTAGAAAACAGAAAATTTAAGGAACACTTATATGGAGCATTAAATATCTAATATTTAAACGTAATAAAACCAGGAGTGATGAAGAAAAAGTTTTTGAAAGTAAGCTCTTGGACTGTCATAGAAATTCTTAGAAGAATAGTCTTAAATAACATTTGGAACTGTCAAATAGGAATATCGCAAGTGAACAGGGAGTATTGAGAGCAATCCAGTCTACGGGTTACGCGAAGCTTCGATCTGCCAGTTTCTTAACACACACTCCATAACTATCGCTATATATATATATATATATGTATATATAATGGCTCGCTGTACTTGAATTATATAATAGACTAATTTTGTAATTAGGTTTATTAACCAATTAATTAATGCAAACTTAGTTACTTAGCCTTTGTTTGATATTGCAGTCCCACTAACATTGATTCGAAATACATTTATTAAGAGCTTAGCAAATGCTTTGAACATTAAAAATACATGCTTAGAAAGTCAGGCCAATAACTTATAGTCAGCTAGCATCTATTAATATTTCATAACAATATCAATTAAAATTATTGATTAATAATTTATTTAAATAGTTAAGACTCGTGGAAAAGGTTATATTACTGCATTATTTTCATAAAACGTAAAAAAGCTACTAAAAGTAAAAAGAAAACTGTTAATCTCAAAGTCAGTGGTTCATAAACATCTGTTAAACTTTTGTTGCATGACGTAACCTGTTAAACCATTGATATTATTCTAAGCGTTATTATAATATCACATAACGTAAAAATTTCAATAGTCTTAAAATAAAAGAGTTACAAGCCATGCTCACTATTTAGATTGAAACTTTGTATGCGGCGTGCTCGGCCTACACCGGTGTCGCGAGACTAGGCGCAGCGACATTAAAATGAGTAATTATAATAAAGCTGATACGTCCTCATAATTAACTAAGCCTGATGAAGAGTGCTTTGACGAGAACCGGCACAGTTCAGCTGCTGAAGCGCTTTATTTGTCTACAAACATAAAACATATATTATTATGTTTATATAAAAATAATAAAAATTTAGATTTGACTTATATGCAACTGCCTAGCCAAGAAATTGTATAAAATGATTTAGAATATCGTACCATGATATTTTTAGGATTCCGGTAGCAGGCGTTAAAACGTTCTCATGTACGTATCGCAGAAAAACTGAGACAGAATTTTTCATGTCTTAATTGACAGGTTAGGATAGTTATCTTAAGGTCTTGAAGGTCAGCATTAAAATGGAATTTGATATCCATCTCATAGTTAAATTTTTCATCATGCTTGTTGATCCATAACGAATAATTCAGTTTCCCCTTTTATAAAAAAATATTTAACTGTGTGCCTTTAATAACAATGACATTGAATATTAACAATGACAAAATATATACTAAAATTCTTTGCCGCTTGAAACAACTATACCCTAAAAATAAAAATAGTACCAACTAAACAATTTTCAACTCTTTTAACCAGGCACGCGTTAACCGTTTCACATGCATGTAGCCTTCAGCGCTTTACCGCTGAATAGCTTACAGCAGCACTAGCGCTAATTAGACAGAGTGACAACCCACTCCTGCCATAAAGCGCTGCAGATTTATCGCCACAGATTATTTATATTATGTTTATTAGGCCCCGCCCTCTGCGCCCTGCGCCCAGCTTTCCCGCTAATTGAATTGCCGGGATTTTTATACGTAACAACACCTGAGAAGTTTATTAAAAGTCATAATAACGTATGTTGGGACCTTTTGCTACATCACGTGCAATACCTTTATGAAGTATTTATTTCGATGAAAGCCATTGAAATGAAACTGTTGTCAAAAGTAACAATTTCCTCATTATAAATAACACTGATTGTTCTATAATTAATTTCAAATTTAGAATTAATCATTATTTTTCATGAAGTAGATGATGTCCTAGGTAAGTGATATACATTGTACTTTATAAATAACTAGCTGCACCCTGCGGTTTCACCCGCGTAAGGCTCGATCCCGTGGGAATATCAAGATAAAATGTAGCCTATGTGTTAATCCAGGTCTCCAGCTATCTACATACCAAATTTCATCGCAATCGGTTCAGTAGTTTTTGCGTGAAAGAGTAACAAACATCCATACATCTATATATCCTCACAAACTTTCACGTTTATAACATTAGTAGGATAACAGAATATCAGACAATGTAAAATTTTGTTAGAAAGTTGAATAATAGAATAGATAAAACAATTCCAAATACATTTCACATAGTATTAATTTACTACTACTAAATCAAATACTAGTAGAATAGCTGATGGTTTCTTTGAATAATTAGATATGTATAAGTGGCAAATATCAATATCGTGACCGAAACACGACATAAGCAAGATCGTAATTAACATGCGCAGATCATAAATCATCGTTCACAAGGAATACAAGTTATTTTGGCAATCGTACCAGTTATGATTAACAACGTCTCCTCCCGCGCGGCACAATGATAAATTGACTACGAAAATAACTGTTATTTTATAACAGTTCCAAATTACACATCACTAGGCGTATACGCCTAGTGATGTGTAATTTGAGTGTGATCGCTATAGCGATGTCAATTTTTCAATAGACGTTAACAGACAGTGTTTATCGGATGTTTTTATTCACAGCATAATCTCTCAATTTATGACATAGTTTAATATAGGAAGAGAAGCAATGAAAAGCGAGGACCGTTTCTTTCATTCTTTAATTAGAGTCCAATTAAATTTAGATTTTACTCTGTTAGAAATAGAGGCTACGATGTATCGTTTTTATAAGATATTAAAATACACATAGAAAGCGCCAGTTGCAATGCATGCAATACTTTTGCTGGGCGGGGATCGATCCCGGCAATAAATGCAAATATCGTACACCTAGATTACATAAAGGGAGCTAACACAAAAATTTCAATTATTGGGTTATGCACACTATCGAAATTCTTATCTTAATACGTGTACCGACCAATAAAATAGATTTAAAAATATTACCAACACTCGACGCTAGGCGCTGAATTCACCAACACGGGCTCAACTCAAAAAGTAAAACAATAATACATACTGACATTGTTAAGCAATTGGGAAATAACAACAACAATCTAATTTTCAGCCCCAAAACATGATTTAAACACAAGATTCCTATAATACCTTTCTTGTAGCTGCATATAAAATGCATAAATCTACACACATTAGTTACGCCCTTTCTGAGAAAAGTGTTTTTTTGAGTTAATACCTGTTTAGATGTAGGTGTGTGATATGTAAACATATACACCTAAACATCAACCTATCCAATAAAAACTAATGATCAAAATCAGTTTAAAATTTACATAAAATGTATACAAATTACATGTAAAACTTACATGAAGTCGTTTAAAAAAATTTAATACGAAGTTACTCCGCTACTACGGACAGAGTGTAAGAGACACTGTAATCTCTCCAATAACCAGGGAAAACAAAATATATGTTATTATATATGTACAATCCATAGATAGATATTCCCTTATTGATGATCAAACTATGTGCTTGTAACTGAGAACAGAGAAGCAATACTCGTATAATTATTATATAATTTTATTAATTAGGTAATTGATAATGTTATCAAATCACAAACATAAAAGCCTTGAACAAATGGACCTGTCTTGATCATTTTTAAAATTGAGTAAATTGTTATTTTACACTTAGGTTTATCATCGAGACATAAATAAGCAGACAAAACAATAAAAATATACACTATAATTTTAGACGAAAAATGTGCGCGTCGAAGTGAAAGCTGCAGTAGAAAATTTAACTCTATAATCACGACATTGGAGTATAAAATCGAGTGAATTTTTCAATGGCATGGTCCGTGTCCTTATCCATGAACACTGCTATCCGAAGTTGTATCTTTCGTTGATTTGTTACTTCGGTCTACACACAGTGTTCTGTACCTAATTAATTTTAATTGGACCGAATTGCAACACGTCTATTATACGCGACTTTTGGCCCCTTCGCTTTACATACACGCTCCTTGATCTCCGTGTACTACACAAACGATATGTATCCGTTCATTAATAAAAACATGTGTTAACTTTTTTCCATTACGTTAAAAAAAACGTAAATTGTAACAAGTGAGTCAAGCGACTTATGCCCGGTTTCTGAAAGGCCGATCGACGTAAAAATTAACTAATCGTGTGTCTAATCTCCTTTCAAGTATAACATAATACTGAGCTGCTGAAAGCATGATTAGGCCCACGAAGCAGATACAATTAGGCCCTTGATTTAATTATCGGATCAGTTGACAAAGCTTCTGTCAAATGTCAAATTTAACTGCAAAATCTAATGTCAAATGCTTTTGGAATGTTAGAATGTTGTTAGTAAATGTTTTCTTTTATCATCCTTTCTTTAGAAACTTGCAATTTGACAGCACTGTTAACTAGACAGCTCTGTTAGTTGAGCAATATTTTAACCAGACTTTCAGGAACCGGGTGTTACAGTGTCATGTAGAACTACGAGTGAGTTATGCGCTCAATAGGGACGCAGACAAGATAAGTAATGCGCGATTGACACAGCCGGTAGCCGCTTACAAATTGGTTTGCATCTTAATGGTATTTTATTTTCTTTACTGTCTATGATTTGATATTTTGTGTAGGTATATGACTAATACGTGAACATTTTTATATAAATGTACCATAAATGATCTATGCCGTATAATTCCAAGAACGTATACGGTGACAAAAAAGTAATAGAATTACAACCATTCTAAATGTAACTTTGTACCCATGACTTCTAGTGGCATACATAATTGTGGTGGTGTGTTACTAAATGGATAACTATATAAGTAGATGATTATAAGTACGAACTACATCCTACTAATATTATAAACGTGAAAGTTTGTGAGTATGGATGGATGGATGTTTGTTACTCTTTCACGCAAAAACTACTGAACCGATTGCCGTGAAACTTGATATGTAGATAGCTGGAGACCTGGATTAATATACTTTTTATCCCGACATTCCAACGAGATCGGGACTTACGCGGGTGAAACCGCGGGGCGCAGTTAGTACGTACATAATTACTATCATAACTGGAGCGCCTACAATATATTTTTGCTGTTGATGTAGTAACTCATTAGCCAATTTTGCTAAACTGGCAGCTTAGGCACGAGCACCAACGACATTTGTTTATTTATTTAGAACTTCATGCACATTTGTACAAAAGCGGACTAAATGCCCAGGGCATTCTCTGCCAGTCAACCTTGGGGTGATGTAGAAATGTTATACGGCAGGTGCAAAGATGTGTTGAACTTTTGATTGATCTATTTGAAGTTATCCCACTAATCCAACTAATATTATAAATGTAAAAGTTTGAATGGATGGATGGATGGATGGATATTTTTTTTTGTTTTTTTTACTCTTTCACGTAAAAACTTGGTATGTATGTATGTAGCTGGAGACCTGGATTAACGCATAGGCTACTTTTTATCTCGATATTCCCACGGGATCGGTACTTACGCGGGTGAAACCTAGTTTAAACATAGAAGTTAAATAATCAAGACAAGTTGATATACGATATGGTGACGAAAAGTCTAGGTAATAGCGATTAAACCTTTTATTTAAGTGAATTTAATCACCTTAACATATTCTTATCACCTCTAAATAGGAACATGCCTCAACTTTATAGAGGAAAAGTTCCTACTTTTTCAATGTCGATTTTGAACATAATGGTCGTCATCATCAATCACAAACCATGTTGTTAAGATAACTACTGGTCAGATTATCCTCAGTAATCCACACTGGCTATAATATACGTCAAACACTCATTTATATTCAATACAAACAATGAACAGATGAAAAATTAAAAAGGGTGTTCACCACTCGAAGTACATACGCAAGTGTTACTGTAGTAAATTCGTAATCCCGACATTGTTCCGGGGCAACTCACGAATTTCTAACACTTGCAACAATCGCATTTAATTTTCCGCTCGTGCGCCTTTATTGGTAATCGCTTCTCTAAATTGAAACGTGAAGAAATCTCAAACGAACATGTTATGAATTAATTAAAGGATTTGTTCATTTATACTAAAGAATAAACAATAAATCCTAAGGATCGATGCTTTGAACTAACATTCAATGATGTGTTATAAATTACTTAGATAGATAGGTACTTTGAACACCAAAACTGGGATATAATAGTTGGTAATTGAAATATAATATAAAGTGGCAGTACAATGGACGGTCTTATCAAAGTCTGCGATCTCTTACAGACAACTTTAGGCTGGACTATACCGTAAAGTATGTAGTAGGTAACTGGTAGTGCACAACAACTAAAAATAATAAGAAAAATATACAATTCCATTTCATGTAAATCTGTTTAAGTACTTGTACTACAATATATATTTGTATTATTATCTAAACAGTACACGAACATATATGTATAAATATACACCTAGTTATTATCCAGACTTAGGTATATTTCAAACTAGCAGCGCCCCGCGGTTTCACCCGCGTAAGTCCCGATCCCGTGAGAATATCGGGATAAAAGTAGACTATGCGTTAATCCAGGTCTCCAGCTATCTACATAAAAAGTTTATGGCAATCGGTTTAGTGGTTTTTGCGTGAAAGATTAACAAACATCCATCCATCCATCCAAACTTTCATATTTATAATATTGGTGGGATAAAAGTATTAATTAAAGGTGTTGTTTAAAGTAATCTCACGATTCTCTCTGTTCCTGATTTTTGAAATAATAGTTCTCGATTCTCGTAATCGATATCGATAAAATAATAAATATTTTAATCTACTACTTCATTGCGGAACATAAAGAAACCTGTTGAATACGAAACAGTCTGTTTTCATTTATTACTTTTAACAAAAAACAAGAAAAAAATAGATTTTTTAACAAAAGAACATCATGGCATCATTACGTCTACTGCTGAACATAGTAGATTCTTTCAAAATTTATTACGTCATTAACAAATGTTATCTATACCGAAGACCTTTTTTTTTTTTTTTTTTTTTTTTCGTGTGGAAACCCCCACGGGTCATCACCTCACCGGAGCTAACGGTGAGGTGGTATGTCGGAATCGAACCGACTAAAACCACACGGTGTTCCGTCACAAGTAGGTCTATTGCAAGGGACCCGGGATACCCTAAGAAGGAAGCCTCCGGGAACCCCTGCAGACCTTGGCCGCCTCTTGATCAACAGGCGGCCACACCGTGGTGTACGGGGGGCCTTGCCCCCCTCCGATTTGGAGACGCGCGCTCGGAACACGTCGCGCCACCGTCTCAGGCCTGCTTCTGCCAGGGTAACGGACAGCCCCATCCGTCACCCCCAGGCCAGCGCTCATGGAGGCCGGAGGTCGTTCTGCGATCTATACCGAAGACCTACTAAAAACGGAATTATTCTTTCAACAATCATTAATATTCGATTTCAGAAGGAAATCGATGTACCTACTTACCTAATTAAACTTGTCATTAGAAAAATCTATTACTGCAAATTCACGCTCATGAAGTGTATTGTTAGTCATTTGAAGTGCATACATGTTGCTTATGTTTATCATATCTATGGTATTCAGAAAAACCAGCCATTTGCGTCTAATATGACAAGGGAACCACGGGCGATGCGAACCGGTTGTACATAAAAATCGAGCAAACACGCGCACTCTACTTGTTTAATCTCATGAGCAGGCTAATTGTCCTTAGCAGTGACGATGACAGTTTGCGGGGGTGGGGGGTTAGCGGGCGGCGGGGGCACGTGACCTGTCACTCGCAGGGAAATTAAAACATTCCGTTATTATTTTCATTTCGCGGGGCTCCACGTAACATGTTGAAACGGGCCGCACGCGACTGTACTGTAAAAAAAATGCAGTAACAACTATTTAGCTTTCCATTGTGTGGACGGTCTCATTCAGTCGGATGCCTTCGCTGGCAGTAAAAGCTTAGCTGGCTTTCTATATTGTATTATTATTAATTGATAAAATGTCTAGAGTGAGAGAGGCTGCAGATCTGTAACAGAAGGCTATCCACAGCTAAGGCTAAGGCTATAGCACAGACTCTAAGACTATCACAAAGGTCTTAATTAATATGTATTATAATATTAATACATTTGTAGAGAAATAAAATAAATTATTATAAGATTAAAAAAAATTACTAAATTTAAAAAATGTTTATTTAGTGGAAATTCCTTCCGCGTATGGCGTTTTAATCCACGATGTAATAGGTACTGTGCACTGCACATTCCAAAATGGGGATAAAAATATAATCATATTATTATTTTTTTTAATATCACAATTTTTATGATGAAAATGTGTTCAAAAATACAGATGCAAGTGTATGTTTACAGCAGATGATCAGTTTCTCACATTTACAGACCCTCCATAGGTGTCAATAAATAGATTAGTTTAAGAAAATATTTGAAACTATCGACCAAGATCCTGTACCGGTTTGTACATAATTTAACATGTTTTTTGTTTCTGTACAGATTTCCACAGTATGTACATAAGTAAGAGCTAAACCACTTTTATAAAAGACTCATTTTGAATAACCTTTTTTTAAACAGTTAAAAAATTTGATAGTTCTAAGCTTTATTAAAAATTTGAACAAAAAATAAACCGTCATAAACGAAATTAATTGTAAAAAAATGTATACGTTAGTGAAACAATGGTGAAAATTGGTCCCTTATTTTCCAAGAAAATCGCGGTCGTACAAACATACATACGGATCGAATACAGAACCTCCTATTTTGAAGTCGGTTAAAAAGATACATAAAAAGAATAACCAGATAATTACTCAGTCACGTTAATAAAGATTTTGTCAATTAAGGTATTCGGTCGACCTAGAAGCATAAAAATGTAAAAGCCGGAAGGTTACAACGGATAACCGCCTAATAGTTATTTTTTCTATCCCTCGGGAACTGCACTTTTTTCTGGATATAAATACCATCATATGTCCGTTTCTGTACCCCTGAAAATGTGTATGCAAAATTTCATGATGATCGGTTTATGCCCGGTTCCTATATCAAGAAACGATTCGTTTTGCTTACGGACGGTAAAATTTTCGTTGAAAATTCAATGTATTAGTGTCTAAGGTGTGAAAGCGTCACATAGCGTCTATAAAATTTCAATAAATAATTCGAAATACAACGTTTTACGGTAGTCAAATTACTCACAAGGGCTGAGGCTGGGCTGAGTAAATAGTTTACCATGAGATATTTCCTTTAATGATGTTAAAGTATGCCTGAAAATTTCCATCTGAGAATCACGTCACACCTTATTTAATTAAAAATGTTTTTGACTAATCAGATATCCTTGACCGCTGCAGCGTGTTTTATGAAGTAATTGACGAATCAGTATGATGCATGCGAGTAATAGGCAGTAATACAATGTCAGGCCCCATATCAAAGCAATATCAGCAGACGCCGGCGGATAGAATTTTAATAATTAAAAATCACCCCAACCATGAAGGGAGTCTACACATTGCACATTACACGTTATCATTTTTAATTAAAATTCTCGCAACCAAACTATAATGGTGAAATATTTTAGCTGTGTTATCGTTGTTTATGATTTATAAACATTATTATATGTTCAATATATATTTAAATTATATAAGTTAACTTGAACTTTGCTTTATACATGCGTTTATATATAGTTTGTTATAATTGTTTATATATATATTTTTTTTCACACATCTATATTTGAAATGTTTTTTTTTTGGAATTGCGATACAACTAATATTAATAAACAGTTATACCGATAAGACCAATTCTATGCAAACATACTGGCGCGAAAAAATTCATTACATATAAACGCGTCCTAACACCACTTGTCACCTTTTGCAATTACCTATGTAGTTATGTAAGCTCTAGACGCTAATTTTCATTATAGTACTCATTACACGCCACATTATTTTGTTAGTCACAATATTAGGCAGTATTTATATATTTGAATACATCCAAATACTATGAATGAATTTGCAAGATCAGTGGTTCGGTTATATTCCTTGACTGCACGAATGGCACAGTGGTTGACGTAATCTAATCGCCAGCTGCGAGTACCAAGTAACCAACCACTTTTGACACGTAGTTAACATCGATATCCTCTGAATGTTGATCCCCACATAAGACAATTTATTTTGTATGATTAATTCCTTCGTGCTATTCACACTATCCGTTTATAAAATCAGTTGTAGGAAAAAGAATTTACCTACTGTGGGCTCTATTTCAAACCAAACCAAACCCGGTTTAGAACAATGTAAACAATAACTCAAAACATGGCCTTTTATTTTATTCATTAATTTTCGCTACAACAGCCACTTAAACAGTAAAATAAACTTCAAATACAAAAAAGATTCTATATTTATTGACTAAAGCACTTCAGTTGGTTTAGATGATGTCAGCTATTTCATAACTACTGCAAACAATTTTTAATTTCCATTCAGTTAAGCGCTCTTACATGCAATATAGAAAAAATAGCAAACATTCAGAGCGATTCCAATAGGCTAATCGTGAGTTATTAAACCCCTCGCGGCAACCCACCTGATCGCCTGCCAGCTATAATAGAAATACCAGCGACTTATTATTAAAATTGCTGCTAAATTGTTCCCCTCGCCCCTCGGATTTCGTGGCTCGAAGGTGACTTATTGACGTTATATTGTACTCGTAATAATATTAATTTGACATCTCACAACGCGTTACTAAAATTTAATTTAATTAAATTGTATGGGCCGTTAGTAAGGGTCCGTATTCACAAAATTAATCCATCGTGTGACTATGTACTTTGAAGAGGCATTCGAAAATTTTCGAAATTATCCAATGGTGTGTAAAGCTTGCGTTTTAATAAGCGAATGAAATAAAACAACTGCGACTGCATTTCGTTATGAAGAAACATTAATTAAATCCTGCTAATGGTGTTCTACGGTTGAAATATAAGCTTTGATTAGACTCCGAGTGAAGCCAGTTTAATTTGGTTCACTCAAGTTTTTTTGTTGTCTGCTGCATAGCGCCCCTACAATGTGTAAACACGAGCGGCAAGTACTGGAGGGTTCTTTAATATTAAATTAAACGGCATTGGCCAACTAGATGACTAGATTCGCAGCGGTTGAATGTATTGGTAGCGGTTTCCGGGGCCGGATCGTGAGAGACAAATAGTTAACAAAAACAATGATAAATTAAAATAGTACATTGTTATGGTAATATATGGGTATATGTATATGGGTAGTTAAAGCATACACAAACAGAAGTATTACTCACTTGTTTGCAGAACGCCACGAAAACGTGCAAAAGTAAATTCCTGCATACGCCGCCAGTATAGCGGCGCCAGATCGTGAAATTCTGACAACCTCTATCAGAAAATATAGTTATATATTTGTAAATCAATATGGCAATGTTGTCAAGCATTACGTGTCTCGATACAACAGAGCGGTTAGCTAATCAAAACGTATTGTGGCTGTATTAGAACACAATGTTTATGTTAGGTAACTCAATCAGTGGCAGTTAGCGGTATTATAATAACACGGGTATTGTTATCTCGGTTCTGGGACATTAATTAGGTAAGTACGTGGAACACGTCAGTCTCTCGCTAATTAATTGAGCGTATTATTGGTGCAATGCCTAACCGATGCGGTTACAACGACTACTGTTGTACTTGATATCACCAATGATTCATGTTCGAGATTTTTGTGCTGCGACTTTAGTTAATATGTACATATTATATATGTACAGCCATGTAGCCGCACAACTTTAATTGCTTATTCTTAAAGTGTTATTTAAGATAATATGTACTAATTTCTAGTCTGCTTTAAATGGTACCACAGGTCCTTAAACTAATTAAATATTTGTTTCTTTTTTCTTATTTGCTTCTTTTTAGGTTGAGTATTTTGTGTATCATTTTGCATAGATATTGATATACTATACCCGAGTTTATGGCAAGAAAATTTGCTGAGATGGGATACTAAATTAGAATATGCACAAAGGGTGGGCTATTATTGACAGTAATATATTTACTACTATGCTATACAGCCACTGGCTGTAGAAGAGCCACGATACACTTTTGTTTGCAAAATTAATCAGTGCTGGAAAAAAAAAGATAAGTAATCAAGTGTATAACACATAACAGACTAACAATCAATTTTGATTTTACACTCGGCATCTTACCGCTTAACCGGATACCGGTTAGTTTACCAGGTGTGGGCAGCATCTCACCTCTAGTTACAGCGATAAGCATTACCTACTTGATACTGCCGTGATTCATAAGCATAACCGATTCTCATTACTTGTTTCTGTTAATCAGTTATGCGATTAATCATTCTTTTGATACGGCAAACTGACTTGACGGCGCCTTTGTAAACGAGAAAAGCTGCCGTAAAAATGAATACCTATCTGTATAACCTTAAAGCTCATGAAACTATGTTTTTAAAGTACACAGTACACAAGTATTCAACAGAGGGCTTATAAAACTCACTATTACTAATATTTTTTTTGTACTTCCATTGTTCTTGCATCATGAAGGGCTAACAGAGATGTGCCTTCTAAAATACTGAAAATAATATATTTTTAGTATAAACTTAATTATAAAGTTAAGTGTGATAAGTATTAAACTAAATATTTACTTCCTATATAGAAAATCTACTTAAATTGAAATTGAAAGTTTGCTCCCTCAATCGCAGGAAAACGACGTTCGTAACACACTTGTGAAACACTTTAAAAAAATATACATGAAAAAAGAAGAAGAATGATTTAGTTTTCAGTAGATCAAAGCAGAATGTTTAAGAGAAGAGCAGAAGAAGAGCCCAGAAGTGAAACAAGACAAGGCATGGTCAAGTCACGTTTTCATTCATTGTTCTTACAAACAGATAATGATTTTACCGAGCTACTGTTCTGATTGATTGCAAGCGTTGGGCGTACAAAGTATACTCCTACGAAAAGGAGACAAAATACACCAATTATATTATTATTAAGAGTTTCTGTTACTGATGGAGTCCCATTCTACGTTTAGTTTAACTCTTACTTAAAGCCTTTGAACACTACAATTTTTTGTAGTATACACACAACGCTGGTCACTTATATGACAGGTGACATGATACATCGGACACGTAGCTCCACGGAATATTTTTTTAACATAGAAATTTCAGTTTGTCCACCCTAAATTATTCTACCTTTTTTGAATGGCTTAAAATCTATCACACGAAAAGCTTTACCCAATAACAACAAACGTAAGGAAGGGTCTTAAAACACATGTATCTACAAACAAAAAAGGTGAACGATTTAATTAACTGTGACATCCGGTGAAATTAATATTATCTGTAACCCATATCAATAGGACGTGATCTCTCAGTAGTATCAAACAAATCATATCGGATGCATAATCTCAAACTAGTTGAGTAGGGGTTAATTCGTATTGTGGGCTAATTGAGTGCATAACACGCGTTACTGACACGCCTAATCAGTCAGTAATGCCAACCCACATACCTAATGTGACGCTTATTGATTGAACAACGTATTATAAACTAGCGACCGCCTACGGATTTCCTTGTGAATAACATCTTAACTTTATATTAAAACCGCAATAGATCGGCAAGTTGCCTACGAATATTAATTTTGATTTTTTTTTAAAATACACTACGTACAGCCATCATTACAGGTACAGCCATAATAAAGCACTCCTATGAAAAAATACCTAGGCTTGTCTAGCGGTAGTAGTTATTCCCGCCAATCCGACTAGAAGTGTCGGGGTCCATATCATTAAAATAAGTATACAAGGCGAACGATAATGGGATGGCATTGGAATACCAATCTTCTAATAAGAAGAGAGCTCTGTAGAGGTTAAATTATGCGTTCAGTTAAGGCTGGCTGGTTGAGCCTAGCTCCTTTCAGAAGCACAGTAGCCTCCTGGGGCATTCACAGGTTTCTAAGAGCGACCTTGGGAAGGATTCTTGCCCATTGTATGGTCACTCCCTCACACTCCATGATAACGTGGGGGGCAGTTTCTTCTGCGTTGAGACATCCTCTGCATAGAGGGGTGTCTGTCGCACTAATAACATGTCCGGTAGGGGTCGACCACGCAGAACATACCCTGATCAAATTGATGATATTCTGAAGAAAGGGCAGGTCAGAAGTACTTGAAAGCGACGGATTTGTATGAAAGGTTTAATTATTATTATTAATTTAAGAGGAAGCTCTGGAAGTATGAAAGAACCAAAGTGGCAGGTTGTTACTGTGGGCTCTGCTCCTCCCCCGTAGGACGAAAAGTGTAAGCTGATTGCGATTTTGCAATGATAGACGAATTAAGTTAATACTGGTTTATTACTAGACTCATGAACTGACTCAATCTATATATATAAGAATTTTTTTACTTATATACTAAATAACAACAAAGGATATACATTATACATGGAGAGTGTGCATAGTAGGATCGTATCAAACTAACATGTTTGCACGTATTTCATAATAATTGCAAATAAAGTAAATAATCTATGTCATCACGGACATGCGTACTGATGATTAGCAATAAGTTTATTACGTATATACGTAACGATAGTAATGAGAACGTCTTTAAGTCTCATCTGAACCTTGTCGAATGATGAAGCGACGGTCAAAGAAAACCATTTAATCAAACACATAGCATAAAATTTTATAATTGTTATGTTTTTATAATTGTATCAAATCATCATCATCATTTCATAGCCATAGGACGTCCCCTGTTGGACCCTCTTGTCCATAATGACTTCCAAGAAGACCGGTTAAATGAAATAATAAAAAATACTGTAAATAGGTAATGAGACTAATATGTTGCATTTATGCATAACAGTTTAGATAACATGCTTAATTCTATTTAAACTTGACCTACAATAAATTTTATTACTAGATAGTAATATGTAAACTTTATTAATTACTCTTATAGTATAGAGATTAGATCAGATCATAATTAAAGAATGGTAGCAGGTCAGTAACTCTTGATAAACTCGACTGGAACTATTCACAATGTCTAAAGAGAGCGCGGTCACGCAATATAGTTTAAACGCGTTATCCTTTTACGTGGGGCGTACTTAAAGTTTCTGTACTCTAAAGGTTTCTTTCCATAAAAAATCAATTATGGAATTCGAAAATGAAACTCTCCGGGAACATGTTACTTTTAATTTGCGAGGTTGATTTAAATTCAACTCGTGAAATTTTTCTTTAAATGATTTTTTAACATTTTTTGGGTTAAGTCAACAAGAGAGTTGCTAGAGACTACAATTGCCATTTGGTGATGAAGCCCCATATCGCAACTCTGTGTATTCGTGGTTCGGCGAATTTAGACGTGGACGTGATTCTCTCCATGACGATGTACCTACGTGAAGATTGGCCGGCAACTACCGTTACAGAATCCAATAGTGATACCGTACGACAACTCATTTAAACTGATAAAAAAATACTTGTCAGCAAATTCGTACTGTATTAGGCATTGGAATGAACCAAGTGGAAAACATTTTGTATGTGAATCTGAAGGTTGAGAAGTTTTGCACTCGATGGATACCGCATGATTTAACGGAAGACCATAAACTAATGCCTGTCGAGTGGTGCCGTAAAATGAAAAAAAAAGTTTAATCGAAGACAGTCATTGCTTTGAACCGGAAAGAAAAAGCCAGTCGGCAAAATGGGCCTTTCCTTTTCAAGACTTGCTGACGAAATTTAAGAAAAGTTGAGGCATTAGTTAGAAAATGTTTGCTTCTTTTTACGGCAAATCAGGTCATTACACAACAGTGTCGCTTAAATACCAAAGGATAGTGACCGCAGATTGGTACGTCAACACTTGCTTGCGTCCTCGAGGCAATGTCGTCCTTCACAACGATAACGTTCCTCTCCTCACATTCCACTAAGGTAACGAAAGTGTATTTGAAGGCTTCAAATGCATAACTGATGAGTTGATGACGCATCAGCCGACGCAGACCTTGCACCCTGCGACATCTTTTTGCTGCCTAAAATTAAAGACATACTTGCAGGTACACGTTTTACGAACCTTGAATCAGCGGTGAATGCGTTCCACGAACCCATTGAAGAGGTCCCTATGCAAAACTGGTCTAACTCCTTTTTACAATGGTTCTAGCGAATGACAAAATGTATAAATTGTGAGGGCTTATACTTGACACACAATAAATGTATCTATATCTATCTGGTCTTATTTATCAGAATCCAGAAACTGTTAGTATGAATTAAGTAGAACTGAATTCAAGTCTCAACCATCATCAACAACCGATCCTCTTTGCAAATCCTATTTTAGACCCTATAACTTTTTTTGGACCTTGCTAGATAACTTTTAATCACAGTAAAATCCTTGTAAAGTCTTTGTCTCTTTATTTCCTTCGAGACTGGTATTTACCACCTATTGTGTGAAAACACAAAAATATACCTAGAATTTACTGTAAGTAAAGTAAGTACCGAGGCTTCCAATGTCCCATTGCAGTCAAGTGCGCAATAAAATACGCGACCTCGTTTAAACTTCTATAAAGTTAAACGTGTTCCCGTTAAAAACCTTACAGTATACACAAATCTAATAAAAGCGATCTAAACCACCTTCTAAATCTTACACAAACACAACAAAAATCATAAATTACATAGACATAGCTACAAAGAAATATCAAACTAATTAGCAAATGATATGTGGAAATTAATTAAGCAAGTATATTAATATCGACATAATAGGTACGTTTAGAATAATAAATTTAATTAAGTACCGGATGATAACTGGTCGTCACTATTGGTACACTCAGTGTTTATAGACAAAGAATACGTGAGAAAAGTGTTGTTATAGTATTCTAAAATCTGGTTTTATTTATTTTAATTAAATTGAGAGGGATATTAATATAGAGGTTTTAGTAGCTGTTTCAAGTTTAGCATGAGATGATGATGTAATGAGCTCGTTCACGAGCAAGTGATATCTCCACTGTCGCAAGCGTTTAAGTATATGTACCGGTCCCCACTGACTGTCAGGCGAGAGTCGGGAGAAGTGTGCTCGAATCCTACGTTTCGTAATAAAAGAATTAAAACCCATTGAAATCGAGGCTTTTGTAATAAAACCACATTCGTTCGTAATTAAACGCAGCATATTTCATGGCCATACCTATGTGCTTCATAGAATTATCCGGTCAATTATAATTAAAACACAATTTGCATCCGATATTGAATCATGACGGACATTTGATTAAATCGATGCGTGCCGACTCACGGAGGTATGTTACTATCCTGATTTGATCGAACCAATTAGTTAGTAAATTAATTTCATTTCCTATAATTAGAATACTATTTCCGACCATCATGTACTGATATTAAAAACTTAATAATTACATGTATTTTCTATTATAATTGGGTAAATTTTATTAAATACTTTCTTTCTCAGACTTTTTTTTTTTGGAAGCCACCACGGGTCGTCACCTCACTGGGCCAACGGTAAGGTCAAACTGACTAAAACCACACATTCTCCTGTCACTGGTCTTCACCCTGACAGACTTGGCCGCCAGTTGAACAAGGCGACCCCACCATGATGTACCTGTCCAATCTAATTTAGGCGCTGGCGGAACACGTCACGCCGAAGTCTTCTGCTAAGGCGACAGATACCTAGCCCTGTCCGTCGCCCTCAGGCAAGTGCTTATGGAGACCGGAGATCGTTTTGCACTCTCCGGCGCCTGGTGCGTCTGCTGCGGGACGGAACAGTACTAGTTCTTTCCCGTTCCCTACATCCTAAGGTCATCATCTTCCTGAACTTTTCCCAATTTTCAATTTGACAACATTGCAAAGGGTTTTTAGCTGGTTCGTTTTATGGCCGGCCGCCTGACTGACGCCAACCTTCCTTGAGAATGTAGTCGTTTTAAGACGGGAAGGAAGGAAGAAGGTTAATTTGTATAAGAAAAATGGGTAGGGAGAGGAATGTAGGGTAAGGGATACCGCAAGGACTGATTCTGTAGCTCGCAAAGGCCGGGGTCGCGTACACGAGTGTGCTGTATTTCCTGTGACCACTAGGACCCCTGTCCTATTGGCCTCTCCAGTCAATAGCCAACTGTTCTATCAAATTTCATCGTCAGTATAAATAGATACCGTTTATCCAAAGTGTATCTATATATACATATGTTATATAATTAGTTAAATTTATCCGGGCATAACATTTTGATGTAGCCACAACCCATTCAAATTTGAATCTATTCTTAAATGTTTCTCTTTTATGTACATAGAATTTTTCTTTCGTTTTCTTCTTTGGTCTACTAATATCTCATGTTATAACATTTTATTGCCACAATCATCATGAAATTCATTAATCATTTAAATGAATATCAGACACAGCACTTACAATCAAAATAACAAAAATAAAATAAAAAAATCTGTTTTTTTTTTCCTTAAGAAAACACTAATACAATTTGAGTTCTTCTCTTAAGCCTAATCATGAGCAAAAAATCTCTAATGGCATCATCAATTCATCAGCGAGCATTCAGATGATTTGATATTCTCAAAGATGAATGAATATAATCAGTTCATATTCAGTCGCGCCCCCAAACGGGTCGAACACACTCAATATACTCAAGTGTCGCAATAAAAAAGGTCGTATGTTTTTAATTAAACGCTTATTTTGAAGAGGGAATGAGTCACACAATAGCTCATTGTGTGACAGTGCTATTGCATTATTGACGTTTTATTATGTGAATGGTTCTGGTCCCAAAGGAGCACAAAAGCATTGTGAGCCTTAATACTATTCTAATACCCTTCAAATTTCACTAATGCTGTGTTTTATAGTTCATACTTAAAGGAGAATAACAGTACAAAGAAATTATGACATAATGCATAATGTGTGAATGGTTGAATAATATCGATTATTACTGAGAATTGAACTTCACAATCAATGTAGAATAGAACCGATTGTTCGAGGGTAATGAGAAACTCAATCATTTCCTTTGCTGCTACAATTAGTATTTTGCTTATGTGCATACTTTTATACTACCCTTTGTACGACGACATTCGCGTAATAAGGTTATCAAAAACGCCACTGAAAATTGTTCTTCTATACCTATTAAATAAAACAACAAATAAAGCTTTAGGCATATTAAAAAGAATGAATTTAATCGACAGTTACGATTCGTCCTTTTGTGGTAATTTTCCCGCTCTACCCAAAGCTATCTTTTTGCCCCGAATAGTGCAAAACTCATTAATGTGCTAAAGCAAATGTGTCTCTACAAAGCAGTGAAAACGTTATTATAATTATCACCATAAATAATTACCATTACTTTGTTCGGACATGTAAACAAAACACAAAGTCCCCCAAACAATGAACCTGAACAAGTATTTGACGAAATAAATAACGACTTTATACAAAACAATCGAGTCACAAGTGTACTTAAAACCCACCTAACTTAACTTGATCTATGACCTCTTTAGTCGTAGCTTAAGGGAGGCCAACCAAGCTCTAGAGTTGATAGAAGTAACAGAGGAGCGAGGCAACTTAGTAGCAAAGCAACTGAGGAACTTGAGCATCGAGTTTCAAAGCGTCGACCCGCCGCGCGTGGGATCTTGCTAAGTGGATTAATTACGAGGATGATCTTCCACCTAAATTAGTCTAACAGCCGTATACCGTTACATGAGCCTTTACGAACTACGCTTTGTGTTTATGGTGAAGAATTTGTATACCTACGTATATACACCACATGCATTTTAATTGTAAAATGTAAATATGTAGTAAGTAATAAGTGAGTGTTCAAGGTATATATATTTTACTAGCCGTTCCCACAGTTTCTCCTGCGTTTATGGTCACTGCTCCACTCCTATTGCTTGTAGCGTGATATTATATAGCCTATAGCCTTCCTCGATAAATGGGCTATCCAACAGTAACATAATTTTTCAATTCGAACCAGTAGTTTCTAAGATTAGCGCGTTCAACCAAACTCTTTAGCTTTATAATACTAGTATATCTCTTGACTCGCATACTTAAAAATATCACATAAATGAATTTGAATTGATTTCTATGGTTGGTTTACAAACTTAGCGTTTACTGCAAATAGTAACAAAGATCAAAACAGCATAACATAGGAGTTGAAAGATTATATTTATGTACGTATTTTACGTAAGTACGTAATGCCTAATCTACGGCACTGATTCTGATGAATGAGGTGTTCACTCAATTAAAAGGTGTTACATAGGTACCTACGGAAAGACTGTGTTACTTAATAAACCGACTATAGCAATAAGTAGGTTCTGGGTTAAAAGGTAAGGAACTTATTGCCTTTAAGTATAGTTTTGTTTTCAGAAATCGGATTAGAGCTTTTTACATTTTTCTTTAATTAAAGCATTCTTCCCGACTGAATTTCTCTGCAAAACTAATATTGTTTAGAAATTGCTTCCATAGCTTGCATAAAAAGAAAACATCTTACTTTCTATCATCATTAAATATACACCAACATAATGAGCTCTTTTTCTATTTCTTTTATGGTTGAACCGTGAAACGTCATATTTAGGTAGTTGTTCTGTTATCTTTAAAAATACTTACTGCACTAATGGATAGCCTCATTGATTGTTCTAGTAAATTACCTGAAACAAACATCATATGCATATTAATGATCGTTCTTCTGACCATTCATATATAAAGTAAACATGTTTCAATATATACACTCATTAATGCTATCAAAATAAGCGTTAATAATGTCAAATTAAAGAACCACATTACATGAAAAAAGTTTTAAATACCCGCTACTAGAGCTACGAGTAAGTAAACAGATAGACAGCTGGCCAAACACCGGTAAACCCATCTGTACTTCTACAATGTTCTAAGTAAATATTGGACGACGATACATTCGTGGTCAATTGGTCGGAAAACGAGGGTTACTTTGCTGTCAAAATGGGAAACACATGAAACCGGTCTTTTATGAAAATTAGATATTCTCACGAATATATTTCACGCTGTTTAACCATGACACATCCTCTGTGCTATGCATGTCCGACAATCAAGACGAATTCGTAGCGCAAAGAATCGATTATTGTCGAAGCACAGTGTCCACGCGTACATTTACCCCGTTACTATGCCATTTCGTACGTAAGTAGGTAGTTAAGTAGTATACCACACCCACGTCATCCTGGAATGTGTCGGAGTGGCCTCACAACGGGCAAGTATCCTCGTGGGTGCAAGATCGATCCTAGAAGGTTGTGAACGCCCCAGGCGGCTTCTGTGCTTCTGGAAGGAGATAGGCTGGCTTAACTAACCAGCGGATTCTGAACGCATAATGAACAGAGTACGAGTTTCCATAGCCACAGACAGCCACAGAGTGCACTAAACTTAATTTGAGAAAATTACTATTAATATATACAATTTAACAAATTTCTGTTACATTCAGCTGCACTTTGCTATAAGGTATGTAAGATAAGCAAATCGTAAATCCTTAATTGGCTGTAAGATAGGTATAAAACTCTGTAAGTAACCTATCATTAAGAGCTGTGGATTTTTTTAACACAATAAAAAATAAATGTTCTTAACATTGTAATTGAGAATATAAAATAAGTGTAATTATGTACTTATACGGGAATTAACGCGATACGAAAAGACAGACAACCAGCCTACATGCCATTTGTCAAAGGAGTAACGGATAAGATCGGCTCCGTGTTAAAGAAATACTCCATTCCGACAGTGTACACACCAGGCATAAAAGTTCAAAACATCGTGGGCACACCAAAGGATGTCTTGCCTTTACAAACTCCAGGTGTCTACAAAATAAACTGCAGCTGCGTAAGTTCCTACATAGGCCAAAAAAAGCGGACTATTGCTGAAAGGGTCAAAGAACACATCGCTGCTGTGAAGAACCGACAGATTAGCAAATCAGCGATTGCAGAACATGCACTCGAAGCGGGCACCAATCACTGGATTGAGTTTCACCGTACGCAAGTCCTCTCCACGGAACGTCACTTTTACTCAAGAGTTGTACGTGAAGCGATTGAAATAAAAAAACACAAAACTTTCAATTGGAAAGATAGTTTCAAATTATCAACAGCGTGGGATCCAGTGATAAAAAACATGCCACCTCGCTTTCATGCGCAGTTGGGTGAACACTAGAATAGGGGCACATCGGTTTGCTTAGAGAATAGGGACACTGTTAGTATAGTATGTGACGGTACATGGCGAAATCAAAATATTAAAAATATCAAAAATGTGCGGGTGGATGAAGAACCTTCTACCTCACAATCTCGACGACGGAGGGCGTGCACCGCTGAGCCAGTCAGCCTGTGACCACGGCCAGTGCAACCTGGTCGAAACGTCAGGCAATTCAGAGGTATGTAATACCTTTTCGTGATCGCGTTAATTCCCGTATAAATACATAATTATATCATGGAACGCGAAAGTTTAAAAGTTAGTATAAAATAAGTGGGTTAAAAAAAACTACGCATTCTAACAAAATATCAAATTTAATTCTAAATAGAAGTTATATTACAAACAACTAAGTCCAATAATAGCTTTTCAACCCCCGATGTAAAAACGGGGGGTGTTATAGGTTTAACATGTGTTAAAGTTATAATGTGTATTTGTGTGTCTGTCTGTGGCATCATAGATTCTAAACGGATGGACCGATTTCGATGAATTTTTTTTTGTTTGAAAAGTGTATTGATCGACAGGGTTCTTTGCTATAATTCAAGAAAATCTATTCAGCTGTTCGAAGATATCAGATCTTTTCTATACGTTGATGGGATTTTTGAGTATTAGATTTTTGAGAAAATACCCCCAGGTATTTAAAATGTTTAAATTATGTTATTTAAAGACCTATTTGAATGTTATATTAGGATTGCCATTAATTTATTACAGAAAATAACGTTTTATATTTTGTAATAAATAACATCAAAATGTACAAATTCAAGTTGAAACTTTGAAATATGAACAAATGAAAAATGACACATACACACTAGATTCGCCACTTGAGTTCACAGTAACATTAATAATAAAGTAGTAATTAAACTAATTAAAGTCTATTTTTATATATAGCATATTCATCGTGGGTAATTGAATAATGTTTTAAACGAGTTCAGTATTTTTAACTAAAACTGAACTTTAATATTTTTGGATCCGAATCAAAAGTTCCTCTAAAATAAAATCGATTTTCATTCGAAACCAAATCGGCAACGTGTTAGGACATCACTAAATAACTACTTATCGAACTGTCAAAATGAAAATAAAATAATGAACAGAGTATAGATACTTTCTTTTTAAAATCACATCAAATATTGTTACTGGTTCAAGTTTAAAAAAAAAACTTGCAAAACATTTTTATCATCGCATAAATCGCATCCTTATAAAAAATGGGCCTTGGTTGGTGGGCAATCATTCATTCATCACATTTATTTACAACAACAACAACTATTCCCCTTACAGTTTAGAGGTGAGCTCTCTTATAGGACGGAAACCGTTTAATACTTTCTGCTTCCTGGGTCACTACTGCAAGATTGGAGAGCAGTGTTCTATGCAAATTTATTTTTTTGCATTAAGATAAATAATAATAATATATGGGATAAAGTTAACCATACAATAAGTATAAAAATATATGGCAGTCAATTATATGAGTCCCCTGATCTTCAAACTAGAATTTCCTGGTTTTTTTTTGAGAATCAGTGGTTCCGCATTGCACAATGAACTAAAAGTAATCTTTAATAATACTTCAGTAAACGTTAACATGGTCAGGTTGGACAATGAAATGGGTCATATTATGACGGTATGAGTGTGTGTGTGTGGTGTGTGTGTGTGTGTGTGTGAGTGTATGTGTTTGTCTGTAAGTATGTATTGTACGTCTGTCTTGGTAAACTACATTAGGTTCTCTGTATCGTGGTAATTAAGAGCGTGTAACCATTGTTCAATTTTAATGTTGACTTTCAACTAAAGAAAGAGTAAGCGTCCCACACACCGTTCATTCCTAAGACAGAACCGTGGTCGTGAGAGAGGAAGGATCATAACTAAAATTAGCCCTGTAGGCCAGTATTAATCCATATAAATATACCCTCAGCTAAGACCACACTCTAAACACAATACAAAATTAATTCCCGATATTAACTTCATTCGCAAATCACAATACTAACACGATCTAAATTGGCTACTAAATATTCAGAACCAATAGTCCATACGAAACATACACGCACAGGTAATTCGACAATGGCCGGGTAATTCAATTTGAATCACACACAATATTCTATTAATCGTGACGGACAGGTGTAATCAATCCATGAGCGAGCTCGGTCGCATTGTCCCTGGGCTGCTAGTGATGCCTTCACGCAACATCACTAACATACACTTTATTATATTAAAGTGTCCTAAGTAGAACATACATGTAATCGTTATCGTATAAACTTCCAAACCAGGGCAAAAGCTGGCGATTGCGAAACATACGTCTTTCAATACCGAAAATGATGTTGCTTCTGCTTACATCCAATGAGCATCCAAGACATCATAAATGACAGTGACAGAAACTATACTACTATGGAGGAGTGGTGTTTAATACAAAGAGGGGACACTCAGATCAGTAGTGTAGTAGTGTATAGCAATGCACATCAAACAATAATTGAAATCCTCGAAAGGTCGGATGACATTATTTATTTTATACGTGACTGGCCTGTTGGCCTAGTGGTTAGTGACCCTGACTGCTATGCCATAGGTCGTGGGTTCGATTCCCACCAGAGTCTGGGTGTTCTTTGTGTCCGTTGTTTGTATGTTTGTAAAGTCCCCCGCGACACAGGAGTAATTCCTAATGCGGGAGTTGTCTTTTTAAAAAATATAAAAAAACAAAAATATTTATATATTTTGTGAGGGATCCTAATACTTTTTTTAAAAATAAAAGTAGCATAAGTTACTCCTTATAACACCAGCTATCTGCCAGTGAAAGCCCTGTGGAAATCGGTCCACCCGTCCCGTCAGACAGACAGACAGACGAAAATTTTAAAAACTGATTTTTAGGCATAGGTATCGTGCTAATAACTGTATGAGCTTTAAAAAACTATTATTTTGACATTACAAACAGATACTTCAATTTTATTTATTTGTATTGATGTATTGATAAGACTCATTGAATATGGATGACGTAAAACCGTTCATAATCGAACAGTTGTAGAACAAGGGAACAAAATAGAAACAATGCAGTCAACCTATATTACCACCGTTGTATAAAAAACACAGTTGTGTGTGACTAAATTGTGAGAAACAATCTTGTGGTACGGGACGAACCTGAGTGATACCCACTGACACACATATCTCATTATGGAATCAATACAAGTAGGTTCGTATCGTAATACGAGTTGACGGAGAAAGGGATTATACTTTAAATGCAAAAGTTTATTTAGGTAATTCTCGAAAAAACACCTTGATATCTTTGATTCAGACACCTGTTGGGTGAACCTACTAGATGTAATTTTTTTCTACATTAAATAAATGTAAATTATCTCTTCGACCATAGATTGCATAGGCACTATAGGCATTTGAAAAGGCCGTGTTTGTACCTTAAATATATATATATATATGTATATTTATTTTAGAACATTAAAAAAATAATTAGCTTTCGAAATTACTCATCAGTGCTCATCAGATGGTCACTAAAGTAAGACTGCAGCGTATGATCAACAAGTACTGATCCCAGGTTTCGACGTGCCATTCACGAACTAACCAAGATACAGGCAGTTATATAGTGTTTACTCTTTATAAAATTTAGACAAAAGTAAAATGTTTCTATGACATTACAATCCGTCGTAATGACGTCTGGCTCAGCAGCAGCTGTCACAAACACCACTAATGAATAAATAAACCAAACAAACAGATAACAAGAGATGCCAATTAAACAATACACTAATTAATTCCAAACATTGGTGTAGTGGACTTAATTAGAGTAGAGAACATTATCAAACGAGCAATACACAGGTATATCTATATAGTGTAGATGAAATGAAACGCAGTGGGAAAATTTATATTCGATTATGTCATATGATTCGATGTCGCACTCCGGTGTTGAGTAGACTATCGATAATATTTCGTACTACAAAGCTGGAACTGTCGATAAAAGATAAAACAGGCCAAGGAGTCGCAACTCGTAGCGTTGTACTCGTAAATGATAACACATATTAGGCGTAAGTCGCACGAGCGTCCGCGAAACATAAACTACTTTACGACAATCTCATAAAAGAAGCCGCACAAAGTCGACAGTGCCTTTTTTAATATCGAAGGCGAGAGCTGGCCGCACTGTCCCACGAAACATTTTCCATTAATAAAACGCGAAAAGGAATATTACATATGAAAAAGACATATATCCGTATCGCCGGACCCGCCGCTATCTCCTTGGAAGGTAATAACTTCTTTACAAGTCCAAAGTCCGAGGGATTGAAAAGCAATTTCAGCAGGACACCCCCGCCCTCACGCGGGGCCGGACTCGCCATATTTCTTTTTCGCCGCTACTGTAATTCGCCTTTGATTTAATCTAGAGAAACAAATCTTTGAATGTGAAAGTTTAGTGATAGGCATCAGTGGAACTAGTTTCGCTGATTGGATTCCATCCCCGGCTCGTGCGCGAAGCCCGATAGTTCCTACAATTTGAATTGGTCACTGCAGATATTCCGCTATTTGTCTGATTCTACTACAAGATTGCATTTCTTATTTTCTTAGCCGAATTTCGGTCGCCGTATTCAAATCTTTTTTACTATAAACGATTTTATTCCAAATTGAGAACTCTTGAGTAGTGTATTCATACCATGAAAATAATAATACTATAAAACAATATTGCTTAAATTGTTCTCATTTGCAATCACTATAAGCTACGCTCTAATTGGACTGCGCAAAAAAGGCAAAAAAAAAATTCTATGACTTAAACTTGAGTAGTTTTGTTCAAATGATATCAAAATAATGATGATAATGGTTGATTGTAAATGGATGATAAATCTCAGTAGATAATTATCTTATTGTTTATAGTTGTAATAAAAACGCTGTTGCGGTGTCATCGTATCAATTTGTAACGTATCACTAAGCAGATAGAATTGTAACAGGAACCAGTGAAGTCGTGGGCGGCGAGGCGTCCCGCCACTATCGACTTACCACCTCGTACGTTAACCACACCGCAAAATATACATTACAACAGCCATTATACCCATATTCAGATACTATTGAATAATATAATGCGCTCGTCAATAGTAATAAAATATTTCTTCTTGAACCCAACGGCGAGAAGCTGTGTTAGTTGTGACTTTCGTGATTGAATGAAATCATCAATGATGAATCATGTTAACACATCTTTTTTTAAATCTTTCATCAGACACACTAGTAAATTAGTCAATTCGTTCCCCTTGCTAATTGTTTAAAAACATTTTACTGCCATGCGATTTGACTACCGAGTGTTGTTGATTTGATTCTCTCACAGCTCAAATATTTTTTGTGACTTACAGATAATTAATAGTTCTGAGTCTGTGAGTACTTTACTTAAGTGAACTCTCTGTACATGACGTGAGATTGCTCTCCAGTAGTCCAGTACAGAAGGTGTTTCTTAGAAGTTACATAACTATTAATTTATAAATAGTGATTTAGTTACAGAAAAATTTACAATAGTAAATATAGTACTAGATTTGGGTTACCATACTGAATAAATATGTATTTAGCATTTCATTGCATTTACAAATACAAGTACAATGTTGAACATGTTTAATTTTAGGTCACGCTGACAATTAGTCACGACTTTGTGACTAGTTCGGTGATCAGAATAATAATGAATTAACGGTACTTTAATTTAATTCAGAAATATTAAAGATGCTTGTGTTCAGAAGTGCATGTCCAATGGAATAGTCATTGTGAACACTCAATACCTAGGAAAACCACATTGCATCCGATTGCAATTAACTAGAAAAGTACATTGCAGTTATCCTTAAACATATATTTTCCTTACGCTTTCTAAAAAACAAATGCGTTCTCTATCACAAAAGAGGCATATTTAACTGTCCTCCCAAAGTTTCCGTAACATAATAAGATGAGTAAAGAAATCTACGTAAAACCCACTCAATTTGTGAGACGGTCTCGTCGAGGGCCGGCCGCAGATCGCTATCGGTCAAACTATTCCGACCGCCTTATTTATATAATCTAACTATTTGCAAGGGACAAACACCCCTTATGGTATTTCTTAAGGGTTACTTTTAATGAAAATTCGTAGTTTAAAGCGGTGAATTTGTACACCATGTTTTATATTTTGGTTTTTGAATACAATATGATACATCTGAAAGTTAATATGGTTGTAGTAAATTTAGAATTTAAGTAATTACTAAAATTGTATGAAGAAATTTTGGAGTTTAATTTTTAAATAAAAAGACCAAAAGTGTCCAACCGATTTCGTGTCGTGTCGTGAGACTAGATAAATAGACAAGTCTAGAGCATAGAGTTGTGTTTCTGCTGTTTGTTAAAATTGACAACGCGTAAGTGACACCACTGGGTGTTGCGACCGTCTGAACCCGAATTTTTTAACCAAATAGTCGACATTAGAGTCCTCGAACCCGCGTTGAAATATATTGCATATTGATCGATCTGGGAAAAGGTCGACTGTATTATTTTGATGTAATCATACATAAATGAGGCATTCTTTGTTTGAAACTATAGAAGTCTAGAGAGTGGAGTTGTAAATGGTAAGTTTATGATTACGGTTTGACACAAACCACAGACATTGAACAACTAAAACTACTAATTACTGTAGAACCTGATTACCACAAACCGCTTTACAGATAATTTTATACGCTTAACGCTGACTGCTATGTCCTAAACATTTGTTTTAAGATGTTATAGTTAATTTGTAAGCTGTTCTGTATCCCTAATATAATTCTGTGTAAGCGAGGGTAGGCACCGGGGGTTAGCGGGCCGCCACCGCGCCGCATACGCGCCCCGCAACTATTTTCTGCGCGAACGAAACTCTATATTGAATACAATCCTAATAGAAAACACCTTCCACATTATACACTTCGAACTTATAAATAACTAACCTTCGTGTAAAAATAAAAGTAGAAACCTTCGGGGACACACTTGTTTTATTTCTTTTAATACTTTTTTAACATAGTTCGTGTAATAATAGAAACTTATCAACTTTATAAATCGAAAAACAATTTAATTAAAAATTCAATTCCGGTGTTTCTAAACTATTATTAACTCAGTGTTTAAGGATAATTAGATTAGATAATTAATTTAATACTACCTACTTAAATATTACACTTAAAAGCATACTAAAACTGTACTCACTGGGAGAGTTGGTACCAATTTTAAACACCACAACTTATATACCATCAACAGTATTGTTTCTGTTGGTAAGTAGGTTCCCCAGACCGCTTTACTCGGGTTTTTTTTATATCGGCTTGTGCTTTTTCCTGTTCTAAACTTAAGTAGTGCACATAAAGGGCTATTTTAGGAATCTAAACATGTTATACAGTTCTCTTGTCACACACTTGCGTAATTAATAATTGTACCTTTAATAGCAAATAAGTGTGGAAAAATGTGTGTTACCTCAGACACTATTAACTAACGAACAGACAAACATACACAGATTTATTCAATTAAAAATGGAATGGAACAAAAACGGCGCGCGCCTATTGTGGCTCAGTGAGCGGGCCGCGATCGGGCCATTTGCTACTGTTTTCAATTTGTCCGTCGCCGCCATACATCAGCCGCGGCACGCAGCGGTAGCAGCCCCAACTTTAATACACTTACGCTTGACATTTTTCCGCCCATTATGCATTCTGCTATACCAATACTTTCTGTAAACACTTACTAGGAAATTTAATTTAGCTAACGTTATTCAGTTTTCTAAGAAATTATTTCCATTGCATTGTTTTATTTTACAGTTACTTTCTGTAACGGTATAGAAAACAGTTTAAAATATTCTTTGGCATTTGAAAATCAATTCATTTTCAATTGTTAAAAACTTCCCTTGTTCAATTTTTGTTTGTTATGCAACAACATCGGTTATTTTGTAATTTATGTGTTTGCTACCTAAATAAGCTGCAGGTAGCGTATCATTTTAGATGGAATTCTGGATATTCATCATTTAAAATTCATTTCGCTACTGTCAGTTGGTTCTCGTTAAATCACCTGTAATTGATTCGTGAAATTGCTACATATGTTTCTAGGCAAATATGCAGTACTTCCCAACCAGTTTATATGGAAAATTCTGTTGAATTTTGTTTCAATTAAAGTATGTGCAAACTTTATAGGTATTGTTATTAGCTTATTGAAATGGAACAGACTATTTTTTGCTCTTAGATTACATACCTTGTAAATAAACTGTAGCTGATTTAACCTAGTACAAAATGAATGAATTATATGGCCCAGCACTCAACACCTATTTAATCACAAGTTGTTTTTAAATCTGCGTCTCCCACTACAATTATATTTACAGTGAAGGTTACAACATGGGTCTAAGGGGCACCTTATAAATGATTGAAAATTTGAAAAAATATGACATGTTAGCCATGATGATGGTTGTTTTAAAAGGGCTCTACCAAAGCACGAAAGAGATTAAGGATACGTTTCTACTGAAGTAGCTGTGAAAAGAGGTTGCAGTAAAGAAGAGAGGCTTTAGAGCGGAACGTAGACGAAGTGTGGACTCCAAGCAATGTGCACGGTCAATTTCTGTACGTCTCTTTTCCACTCATCCCCGCCTCAATGGAATCGTACCTAGCTTGAGCGTTTTAGCACGCAGCTTTAAGAGCAGCAAGACTCGCCGCGATTCACTTTCGCTCCAAATGTTTTAGAATGCATATCCCCTTATATCGCCTTCATACTGCCGCTTAATCTTACCGACCACGACCGAAGTAATTTCTCGCTCGATTAACTATGTACCTATTTATAAATGGATATCAGTAGTTTAAAAAAAAATACTTTCTCTGAAATCCTATGAATAAGAGCGTATTCAGCACACTTCCAGTTAACCTCAACTAGTGAACAAGCACACTATGCCCACATTTGGCCAAATATGTCAAAACGGTGAAGACAGATATATTAGAGACAGATATTAGAAGACTAGAGATTATTAGAAGACAGATATTACCTCTCGGTATCTATCTCACAAGCAAGATAACCTTCGGACTAAGATTATACACGTCATCTGGACTACCTCAAATCGAATCTTATAGCGCCAAGTGACCCATTGGGTCTGGCTTTTATTTATTTACTTGTTGCCTTAAAAACAATACACTGGCAAAGGACTCTAAAACCATTTCCAAAAAGGTATAACAATACTGTTATAATAATACAGTAAGTAATAAGGGAGCAAACACATAAAATTTAACACAAAGAAGGTGAAGGTGAAAAAAGGTGATTCGAAATAATTATTTGTGAAACTGGAATCCGAACCGAGTACAATGAGATAACAACTAACAACCCCTTAAAAAGTCCATTTCATTATTGTGTATTTATAATCCAGCCGATTTTATAACCTGAATTCTCAGTTATTCAGACACTAATTACTTGGCTCTATACAAAGCAGGTTATATAGCAATGTCGATAATAATGCAACGTGCATGTTAGAGAAATTCAGATGTACGCTAAACTCCAGGGAATGAGCGTAGAGCTCGTATCAATAATAATTAGAGGTGCTTTTACTCGACCAGGGTTGGTAGTCAGCTACGCTCAGCTTAGCGTTCTAATTGGACACCCAGTACCTTCCGATGTTTGACGAATGGTCCAAGCGTTGACAAACAACGTTCATATTAGAGAACACGGTTATTACTCTGAAAGCAACTCCGCTAGTGATTACGATTGAAGTACGATACAAATTGAAGCTTTAATATTCCAGAAAATACTTGTACGCACGGATCGTAATACAAGGGTGGCTGTAAAAATTTTAGTTTTCATTCTAAATGTTATTTTATTTATTGAAACATATTCAAACCTTTATTTCGATACCTGTTTTTAGTACTCTTTGATTGAATTTTTTAACTAGGACTAGTCTTTGCTTATAATAAGAGTTTGATCTGAGACGTTATTCAAACTGTTATTTCCATATCTATCTTAAGTATTCCGCGACTTTTTTTTTTCTAGTCTTCTTCCCTTGTAATGGAGCTTTGTTCATATCGATAACTGCAAACTACTTTAGTGACATTTATTCAAATATGTATAATAAATGTGCTGAGGTCCTGGGTTTGTCTCCTGGATGAAGGAGAATTGTGTATCACCAGATTATTCGGCCAAGAAATACTTGGTTGCATTCCCGAATTTTGCAAGTGTGCCCGATATGTAGCAACGCGATTGTTACTTAATACGTTTCAGTGTAAACTTTTGAAAGGTGACTCATACAATATGTCTGTTTTACCCGTTTAGGGAGTATAGGCGTGATGCTTATGTTTATGTATTTTACGTAATATATGTATTATAGCGAGAGGTCATATCGACAATATATCGAACCAGTTATTGACACTTTTGTTAAAACATTATTATTTACAACTTCGTGAATAAGTATTACATTACGCAGGATAATATAAAATGAAATTCCCACTGTATGTTGTTTATGAAATAATATCAGTACGTAGTTATGAATAATACTCGTGAGTTGAGTCGTATTTTCCATGAAATCCGAGACTAATTAGAGCCAGTGAAAAGTTCACACGGAAAAAATGTCGCGTCAATATGAAACGTTAGGTGTCGTGTGTCGTATGAATGATCACCTAGTCCCGTCTCTGCAGTTAGCAGTACACCAGTATTTGTGCTGTTATTAATTCCACAAAATTGAAAGCCGATCGGTGTTCGCCGTTGCTGTCGCGTTGTTGACTTCAACGCCGATTTAGTCCAGTTTAAATTGCATACTGTGACGCTTTGAAACTTTACCGCGCTAGGTAATAGATTCAACGCGAATCTATATTGTATTTTATTAGCTGTATTAGAGTCTCGGTAAATAGGATTTTAGGTTTATTTATTTATAGGATGCATAAATTGAGAATAAAAAGAAGTCAAAGATGACACGGCTTGGCAAAATAACCCATAATCACATTATGTTTTTGAATAAACATGGCGACAATAAATGTGAACCAACTTTATCATTACATAACTAAATTTTCAAACAAACGCACGATCTGATGTTAAGCGCTTATCAGTTGCTATAAAGACTGGCGAGACATATGTCACTGTCACTTTTGCTTTGACAACTCTATCCCCGTCCCCACGGATCTCTGGTGACCTTACTCAGAACTAATAATTATAAACTGTAATCTGATTTATAATTTATAATGTTTAGTCTAATTTTAACTCGTTTTGACCTCGTTACTTAAAGTACGTTTTTGATTACACTATACAATTTCGAAATCAAACATCGCTCAATAAAAACTAACAGCCGTTACCTTTAACAATCAACAACAGCTTATTCAAATCATTTCCTGTGTAATCCTTAATCAAGTGGGCAATGAAAACAACCTACTATAGGAACTAAGTATCGAGCTGTAGTAATTTCGAGGACTGTTGATATGCGCCGGCCCACTGAACGTTCAAATTGCCGTAGCGAGGTGCGCGTTCCTGCCCGTTCGTTACCGTTCCGATGTTTGCTACTCCACGAACCAAGTGAACTACAACATCAGGAAATGAACGATTTCTATGAACGGCTGACGACTCTTGTATTATGTACATCTAAGGTATTGGCTTCTCTAGTTTAATCACTACGGGATTGAATCAAATTGATTGCTCTCTTACGTAAGGATGTCTCTTGTGTTGAATTTGACAAACTTGGAAGTGACCTCAAATATATAAGATATGCCAGAGCACCTCCAGAGGCCACCACCAGCTCAGGCTTTACGTTTAAAAATTTCTTTAGCTATTTGACACTCTTGGGATTGGCCTCTTGGATTGGATGGGATCTTCTAATAAAAAAAAATACTTAAAGGCTGAATGTTATGACGGTCGTATCATATACATCAACAAAAAATTGTTGAATTTTCGTCAATTGCGGTCCAATACGATGAGAACCCTATTTTCCGTATCTAATCCTTATAGTCATTAACAGCGTAACCCCGATGAAGTCATAAATTTCATCTGACGCAATTTATTTATAAAAGCCAAGCTGTCCTGCGTTCGCTTGGCAAACAAAACGGCCTAATTGAGCACTTATGTCGTCACTACTACCATCGACCGACCAGTCAATGCTGACACCAGCAGGCTACGGAAAACACACAATACAGGATGTTTTCCGTTTTAGAGAGAGCTCTTTGTGTCTGGTTATCTGCAGCTTTTAGACCTTTCGTGTTGATATATCCAGATGGATTGTGCAAGTAATGGAACCTAAGCTGATGAAGTCGCTAATAATTAATTATATTATTTACTTGTGTGTCCTATAAAACCTCCAAAAAAAAATATTAAATATATCAACTTTTTGCTTTAACGAGGGCTATATAAAGAGGCTTAAAAAATAAGTAAAACATGAACACAGTTTGTGACCCCACTTAACGTCATCATGCCCAAATTTGCATAAAATCTGTCGACCAAAGCTTCAGTTACAAACTTTTGACTGTACTTAAAAAGCACTAAAATCGAAATGAACCATAAACGGTCGACCCTTATTTTGGTACGACTCAGCTTCCCGATTTTTACGTATAAATTAGGCTTTTTTTTTAACAAAACATCAGAGTTCAATGCTTTTAAAGCTCAACAAAATTAAAATCTTTAATTTTACAAACGCTTGCCATCTCTTGTTCATTAAAAGAATACTGAGACATCAATTTCTCTTCTAAGATTTAAAAAAAGGTTAAACTTTTTTCATATATTTGTTGGTATAATAAGTATAAGAGCATGTGAGGAACACTTGAAACTTGAAATAGAAGATAGGGGTGTCATCGTTGGGGTTATCTCGATGATTTATTTTTGTTTTACCCCATTCACTTTGCTATAATTATTGCTTTTGAGTGTCGTGACTAGACTTTTCAATTTAGTTAAGTAGGTGTATGTCGTTTGTGTGTGAATACGTAATAATTTAAGTACAGCTATTTACTGCTTTTTAATAATGTATCACATTTTGTGGTGCTACATTGCTTTATTAACTATTGGTAAGTGCAAAAGTGTTATTTTCCAACTATCAAGGCTCTATGCATATAAGATATTTGTGATAGAGAGCCATCCTTCGACACGTAAGGGCCGGCTCGACCGGAGTGATACCACGGCCTCACAGAAAACGGGCAGTGAAGCATTGCTTGCATTGCTTTTCGCCGAGTGAGTGAGGTTACCGGAGGCCCTAACCCTTCCCTCTTTCTCTCTCCCCTCCTTGCCCACTATTCCCCCGTTCCTCTACTCCCACCTTAAATGCCGGCAACGCACTTGTGACTCTTGAGTTGCAGGTACTCATGAGTGGCGGTAGTCATTTACCATCAGGTGACCCGTCTACTCGTTTGCCCCCTATACCATAAAAAAAGTAATTGCGTAGAATTTTATTCACTAAAAATTCGTATTAATTAACTGTTAACGTCTGACATAACGTATATTTTTACAAAATAGAAATTTAATAAATAATTTCATTTTCAAACAAATCGTGAATGTACTAGACCAGGGGTCGGCAACCTGCGGCTCGCGAGCCACATGCGGGTCTTTCGATTTAAAGTTGTGGCTCTCCATTTCCAAATGTAAAAAAATATTATTTACTATCAAAACTCTTAAAACCGTGTAATTGAGTACTATGATATAGTATAACCGAGATTTTCAATTATATTTTGATTCACATGTTTATCTAAAAAAAAAAGTCATCCAATTCCTTTTATGGTGAATAATATTTTAATTAAAATTTTTATCCGCCAAATGTATAGAGGCGTCACTTGCATTTACAAATTTAATTGGCTCTTCCATCTCAAAAGGTTGCCTACCCCTGTACTAGACCAAACCGGCGCGGCGGCGGCTCAGTTTGTATAGTAGATAATCCTCGTTATTCCTGACTGTTTTTATTCTTAAATTAATGGCACCTAATAACTATGTTATAAAGCTGAAACTACTGTAATCTTTACTCTGAACATTTACTGAATTTAGTAAATTTATATAATTATTGCTGAACTTAGGCCTCCAACACAGATAAGAAAATAGTTACTTGGTAACTAACGAAAATAGTTACTGCCTTCAGCAAGGACTTACAAAGCATAGTTTCCAGCATTTTATCTTTATATTATTATCAGACAAATATTTACTTAACAATCCAATTAATTGGCTACAACGCTTACGTATATTACTCTGACTTAATATAAATATTGTGGAGGCACTATTTTAAAATATCTTTTATTTGATAATAACCTAAAGATAAAAGGTTGTAAACAAATCTTATTTTATTAGTCGGATAATTTTTGGAAATAGAAAGTAAAACAATGGCAACGTCCTGAATTAAACTGCTTTTCCTGAGACCCAGTTAGTTAGGGACCACCCTAACTGGGTCTCGGGTAACACACCAGTGTTAGTACTTAAATTCTCGAAAGTTCATAATGTTTAGCTGTCAATTGGCAACAAAAGACTACTTTCACAATCGGATATGGCACTAAAATTGTGACTCAATTCGATTGTGTCAAGTGTTATTGTTTTTCCCTAAGTACTAGTATAAAGTTGTATTCGTTAGTTCGATAATGACGTTTATTGACGTCAACCGGCATTCTCAATTAACGATAACCCCGGGTCATGACTTCCGATCGGCTGTAGGTACACAGCGCTCCATTCACGCATTGCTATAGTTATAGCTTTCAAATCCAAGCACGGTCAATTCGGTAGAGCGACTTCTCACTAACTCAAAAAAGGAATTCTTACATATTTTTTTTTTGGGTTTTTTAAGTGTTCTTTTTATATATTTTATTTTTAGAATGTCTATAAATAAATATATTTCCATGTACTTTTTTAACGTTTCGTACTAATATATTAGGAACTGAACTGTCAACAAAAACTGTATATGGCTGTATAATAGATACCTATACTTTAACTACTCGCAACGTGGTGTTACGATGTGATCACCCAATACCTCTCGGATTTCGACATGTGGGATTAGGTTTAGATTCAATCAATAGAAAGGCGAGTCCATAGCCATCTGCTGAGTCTGCTTTAAAAAAAAATGATCACGTTAAGTTAGTGATGATTTTAAAGAAACTTTTTTTTTTGCTTTTCCTTGCCAAACTACTGTTTACCACACTAGTGGTGTAGTAAGAGTTTTTGTTTCCTCGTATAACTTAAATAACACATTGACTAAGCTGTTAAATTTTAGCTTACAATATTTAATGGCTCCAAATTTTAATAAATGCGTCTGTACTGAAATGGTTGTCTGAAGTAGTTTTAAAGGTGAACTACTTTTCATAAGTTTATAATTAATTAATCACCATCAGTCATCAGTTTCTGAAGCTGAAAAATGACTGAAACCGTATTTCGTATTAAATTGCAGACAGTAAAAATACATAAAAAAGATTTCGTGCACCTGGTTCGTGATGCTATTGTACCTTATTCGACCTACATTATTAAAAATATAAGTGCTCACATAACACATTCCGTGTTCTATATTATTTAAAATGACTTGAATAACAAAACATTCGTACCAAACGGCGTGACTACATAAAAAAAAATTGGTGCGTGTTAATATACATACACATGTATTCTATGAAGTTTCTGACGTGAATAAATCTAATTGAGCTAATGAAGGAGGAATTTCTTAATTAGTAGTGTTTCGAACGAACTATAGGCATACGTAGTGTACCGAAACGGGTTAATTACGACCGATAACTCTTTAATTAACCTGCCTAATAACAGAGTATTTGCATTCGAGCCAATTAGGGAGTCGACAAGATCGATAGAAAATATTATTTTCTTGTTAGCTCACAATTTTGTTGAGAAACCAATTACTTTATGGTAGTAATCTGGAAATACTTTAGATCGTATGTGCCTTGTTATGCTCATCTACGATTATCTACAGACAGGACAGTTTGGGTAATTAAATTACCAATCATTCTGCAAAACATACCTACAGTTACCACATAACCTGTACTCTTTAAACCTAACACTTAATTGGAAGTTGGGTATGGTTACAGTCGTACACAACTTGGCTTGGCACATTATATCAATTATATTTTCCCATCGTCACATTTCTTTAAAGGAGAAGTTATTAAGTATGCGTTTGTACCAGATAATTAAAGTACAAATTTTTTATTAAATCCATTTTTATCTTCATTATAACTCAACGGAAATAACAAAAGACTGATAGACCCATGCATGCTATCTTTCAGTTATTTTCTATGAAAAACATCATGGCTAAGTTTTTTTTCGTTTCTAGACTAAGTAGTTGTATATTAGGAACACGAACATTTACGTTAATTCATTCATTTACGTGCTGTTCTCTTTTGTTTTGTTCAGTTTTGTAGACAGACTCCCGGCAGTAACAGCAGATCCTATGTTAGAAAGAGTGCTTTCGTCTTTGATTCTGATGATGATGATGTCTACAATTTCACTTACAAGTCTTGAGCTATCATCTACTTATATCATTGGGTAAGGCCCGTCCACGGCGATAGACATCCCAAATTCTTAAATCAGTGATATGGAATACGCTAACTTGGTTCATCTGAATCTCGCTAAGCAGAACTACCACAAAGGACTTCAATCTTCTAGTGTAAAAATAGTAGTCAAACGTATATCTAAACCCTTCCGTACCTCAAGTCTGCTAGTTTTGGCTGAATATCGATCTTTCCACGTTGAGATTATCTTCTATATATATACAAAAATGAATTGTTCTGTGGTAGTAGATGTCAACTCATACATCACTTCCCATCGACTGTTAGCACAGGGGTCCGTGGTTCTATCTTGTAAGAGAAGTAGGGCACAGTTAATTTCTGTTCGAATTTTAAATTTTTCAAATAAAGAAGTAACGAACACCGCTGTTAAAAAGAACATATCAGCTGGTGATGCGAATAGTAATTGGCGTTGGTAAACGCTTGTAATAATCATTCCATATGTTTGTTTACAAACTTAGTAACGTTAAAAGTTAAATAGAGGTCGAGATACTCCCTGTGTTTATTTGTCATAAATAAGAAAATTAATTAGACTGGTACAAATAGTACGCACGTAAGTAAAATATGATTTGTACGTCAAGTTGTCCATATGCGTCAGTCGTCACGCCACGCCGGGGTTATCTCTGGCTACGGAGTTACTTTAATGAGGGACGGGGGTTAAGACGACTTTCTAATTACACATACACTTTATGAACGCTTGTCTGTTAATGAGCGGACAACGACATAATATGTATTTTGCAACTGTAGCCTGTTTACAAAAAAACTTTATAAAAATAAATTAAACTTAGTTGGCAAAGAAGCACACGCCACTCCAGATGGTAAGCGGTTACCAATACTTGTAGACTCTGACCAGACCTATTACTGCTAGAACGTGACTCCAAAGTAGGCCGTAGACTAAGGTTCTTCGGCGTCCGGCGACTACTATTCAAGCAAAAATCTGACCTACCCCTTTCCAATCGATATTCCAATTTGACTCAGAATATAACATAGACATCTTGGTGTATACTTAGGGCTGCCATCCGTCCGGGTTTCCCCGGATTTGTCCTAGTTTAGAGGGCGTCCGGGGAGCGTCCGGGCGGGGTTTTCAAAAAGCGTCCGGGTAAAACCCACTCTGTGCCAGGGGCAACTTATAATTATTAGATGAACAAGCTGTTTAATTTAATAAAAAAAATGGAATCGGCGTTTTTTTTAAGGTGTCCGGGAAAGAATCTCGATTTCACATATGTGTCCGGGACTATTGAAGAGATTGTCCGGCGTCAGCAATTTAAGTGATGGCAGGCCTGTGTATACTTATCTAAATATAATTTTTGGATCCGAACTAATGTTACTTTTAAAGTAACTGGCCGTCCGTTTATTCCCTTGTAACGACTTAAATCGTTTATCAAATGTAATTAATTTTGAAACCTTTATCATGGAAAAAATACCAAGGTGTTCCTAAAATGACAGAAGCTACTAATTACTACGTGGGCACAAGCACAGATAAGAGGCAGTAATAACAAAATTCCTAAGCTTAGTAAGTACACAGTTGGTAATCTTACAAAACAATAATTGCACTTTTAATCGGCGATGTCAGCAAACATTTGCGAACCTCAAGTACCTTAGAGAACATAACCTTTATTGACGGGGGCTAGACAAACGTTTCAATTGGTTTCTAATTCTATTAGACATACATTATTTACAAAATTATTTTTTATCTGTATGAAATACATGTGACCTTTAAACTATTATGATTATTATCTGTATATTCATCACAATAAAATCGGTGTAGGTATATTGTAAGAAAAATAAGGTAATTAAACGAACTGCTACAGTTGATATCAAAATTTAAGATGCCAGTCTAATTAGCATAATCGCCTACAATTAGTAGAAAATGTAAGGGTAATTATTATAAATATATATACCTATTTATTCATAATTTACTTTATTTAGTATTATTCTAAACTTTGATGTATGTTTGCGAATAAACAAGTGAACTCGTATAACCGCAAGCCAATCGCTATATCGCTTGGAAACCCTATTCATTTAGGTTACCTACTAAGTAAAAATTTCGCTTCTCACTTTAAATTTAATTAGCGATTAGCAATGCGATGCGAAAACAATTCGCACTATAAGACTAAAGTTACTTCTTAACCATAATAAACTGCTAAATTTATTACAAAAGAAAAAACAAAAGAGGTTTGAAGGGACTGGTGGGTTGTGGGCCGTATTAAATCAGTTTACTAGCAAAAATACTCCTATTGCGAATTTAGATGATCAACGATCAACAGCCTAAATAGTATAAACACGTCAGAAATGAAAACACACACACACATCTGTGTATGTATCTGAACGCGAGCTCAGTGCTTTTTCCCCATACCAAAAGTGGTCAAAGTTTTCACTTAAAAAATATCGTTCCGTAATAACATGACATAAATTGAAACATTTAAATAACCATCAATGGTAGTAAAGCCCTTCTAGATAAGATGGATCTTAACAGTATTTAAATTGTACTGATAGATTGGTTCATATTCATGACACTAACAGAACAGGAAGTTTATTCTAAAAACATCTACTAGGTCCCGTGAACGAATCAACTTTTTAAGTAGCCCATCGCTACTGTTCGTGTACGTGTTTACGTGTTCACTGCAGAGACTGACTTTTACTATGATATTTTGTATTTTTTTTATGGTATAGGTGGCAAACGAGCAGACGGGTCACCTGATGGCGCAATGACTACCGCCGCCCATGGGCACCTGCAACTCAAGAGTCACAAGTGCTTTACCGGCCGTTAATATGGGAGTAGGGGAAGTGGGGGAAAGCGGGGGAGAGGAGGAGAGAGGAAGAGGGAAGGGTTAGGGCCTCCGGTAACTTCACTCACTCGGCGAAAAGCAATGCAAAACATTGCTTCACTGCCGATTTTCTGTGAGGCCGTGGTAACACTCCGGTCGAGCCAGCCCATACGTGCCGAAGCATAGCTCTCCAACCAAGAGATTGCCACTCATTACCTATATCCATCTATACAATGGCTACTACTGCTGGTGTTGCCAAGATAGACTATCGTAGAAGACTCTAGAAAAAATGGATTAATTACACTAAGGTTCTTTTGATCTTGAACTCAATCAGGACATCCAAAACTAGTCTTCACTCTGTTTTTTGGATTTGAGTATTTTCAAATTTAGCAATATGACGTCACAAGTATCACGATGAAATCATCACGATCACGATCAAATGAAACAATCTCAGAAGATAATTATGTAGTAGCTAACTCTTGTCTATGTATGTATCTTATGTATATGTCTAAATATTTATTTTCTTGTGCACTTCTATAATTTTTAATTAACAATCGATATTCAAGACATTAATAGTAGTTGTAGCCTTAAGAGCATCACTTAATGGTACACGGGGAACACGAGACAACAGTCGCGGCCCTAATTAAATAAGTAATAAGAGGAAGCGTCGCCCGCGTCGTTGAAAAACATAAGCCACACCAACAACCTAATTACGGGTGACCTTCAAATAGGGTTGGCACCAACAAACCTGTACAAAACCATTTCAATTTTATACAATCAAAATAACGTTATCAAAATTCAATAGATCACCACTGACAGGTACGTTATTGGATACATATTGGGTTTGCAAATTAATCCGTACCGGTGAATGAAACAGTTTAAGTTTTTTTATCAATTACGGTATACGGCGTATTTTTAGAGTGTGCCTTGTTTTCCGAATATTTTTCCGGCTCAATAATCCATTGTATAAACACATTCGACTTACATTACTGGAATTAAAACAATTTAATTTTACACAACAATTTATTTTCAATTTTCAATTCAATTTACAAACCATATTATCACATAATATAGTATTTTATTAATAATCAGCAATAAAACTATAACACCGCTTTTAAAGATAACCCCTTCAGTTGAAAATTAGGCCGGAGCTACTCGAGACTCTAAAACGTAGTTGTCCGCAAAGTATACCCACATATTCAACAATTATTTGAAAATCATATACATATTTTTCCCATGTGGCATACGATCCTATAACATTCGACGCAGTGGCGATTGGCGAGATAACAAGTTCAATCGTTATCCCCTATTCGTGCAGTTTGAATATTTTGATTTATTCTGACCATACCGTAGGATTTTCTGATAATCAAGAAATCTGAGACTCGAATTTAGTTACAATTTTTGATTGAGATTGCTCTTTTAGGCTCAGGCTTCATGTCATCACTGCATTAGTAAATTTCTTTGCCTATTTTCATTATATAAATGCGAAAGAGTATTACGTTGTTCCTCTGATACGCTCTAACGGGGCCATGCTTTAATTTTATTTTGTTTCTTAATAAGCTGAAAAGTGAAATAGGCCTGTTTTTTAGTAGAATATAATTAATAATAGTAGCAAGGCTCAAAAATTGTCAACAGCTATACAATAATCGCATCGCATCTATGTAAAATATGCGTCAGCCCTAACGGAGCGTCAACATCCGTTTCTCTAGCTAATTTGTTTGTAGTACGGAGCAGAGGAGGTTGCAGCCAGCCAGACCAATTAGTGGGCGCGGTGACCCTGCGTCCCGCGCCGAGAACCCGCTAATGACAACCCTAGCGCAAGGGTCACATGTCACTTTAATTATTTTTAATGAAACAAATAAAAAAATAAGTTACGAGCTTTATGAACGCGCACTTTTAAAATGTGTTTTTCGTTGCCATAACTAGTGGACTAATTAGTATTTAAAGCTGGGTTAACGCGAACACGATTAGGTGCTTAAACTGAAATAAATAGGAGAGGCCGGTAGGGCGTAGTTCACCTTCAATCCACGCGGTTCGCTTTTCACACGGTTGGACAATGGTGAGAGCTTGTTCTGTACTTTTGAAGTAGTAAGCTAGCATAGCAGGTCCCTATTGACGAACGACGGCATAGAATATAAGCGACTACGTGTGCAATACCCAATATTCAAGTGCTTACCGATGCTGACAAAGTCTTTAAAATTAAAGCTTCTGTGTCCATATGCAAGGACATCTTTGTAATCAATGCATGTAATGCACCGAATATTACGGAGTTAACTTCCATAGAAATAGGTATTACTGTGATCCTTAGATAATTGGCCTGAGTTTAGACTTTCTTCGTGTCCGAGACATTTATATTCAGATTCGAATACGGCAATTCATTCATTTATTTGCCGCATCCGAACATTAAATGTATTATTGAGTACCTAGTATTTTCGATATTTTTTTACGTATTTGATTAATTAATTATCTTTTTTTTTCTTTTTTTTTTCGTTGAAACCCCCACGGGTCATCACCTCACCGGAGCTAACGGTGAAGTGGTATGTCGGAATCGAACCGACTAAACCCACACGGTGTTCCGTCACAAGTGGGTCTATTGCAAGGGACCCGGGATACCCTAAGAAGGAAGTCTCCGGGAACCCCTGCAGACCTTGGCCGCCTCTTGATCAACAGGCGGCCACACAGTGGTGTACGGGGGGCCTTACCCACCTCCGATTTGGAGAAGCGCGATCAGAACACGTCGCGCCCGTCTCAGGCCTGCTTTGATTAATTAATTATCTGAGACAGCGAAACGAGCTCATAATACGATCTACGCGAAATTTGTATTGCCATTTTCTCGCACATACTGTTCCTTAAAACTGCTATGCATATAAGGGATTTTTCATTTAATACACTCTTAAAGTCTAAGAGAAGGAGTGTATAAAATTAAAAATTCCATAATATTAAGGGTGATTCTGTCATTACCATCCATATTCACACATCTTTGATGAAAATAATGAGAAACCTGTTTTTTGTTTTGATATCACTTGGTACAAAAATATTGAGTAATTTCATCACAAAGTTGTCTCAGCAACTCACAGTTTGTAGACACAATGCACTCCGTGTGTGGTAAGAGTCCATAACCTATCGGACCTAACTCTATTGGGACTTCCTATTTCGCCGCATTTAATATTTTTTACGTTTGACTTAGTGACCACGCAGCTGGACTATTTTTGGGATATTTTTTTCTCATTTTTAATGGTGCCCTTGAGTGATACCTAGTACCTAGAAAAAAAAATGGATGGTGATGACAAATTCACCCTCTCTTAATTCATCGCTTCTGCGATAACCCGAATCTACTAAAATGTCCATACTCTGCCAACAGCGTCAATGGCATGAGGGTGAAATTAAGAAATACGGATATGTCGATGAAAGAGTGGTTGGAGTGGCTTCCAATTACAGTCTAAGAAAAATTTAAAATTTAATCTGTGACAGCAGTTACATATTTATTTAAAAGCAAACCTGCTTGAACAAGCATTAATAATACCCTACAAAGTATTTTAATAAAATTTTAAATAAGACTGTCGTCGAAGTTATAAACCTAATAATACCTTCAATGAAAAGTAATACTGGTTAGTACCAGCACCCCTAATATGAACGATTTTCAGGACTACACAACCATTGAAACTGCTTCATCGTTTAATCCACGAAAAATACAAAAATAAAATCTGCCGATTTAAGAACCTCCGCCTTTATTGAAGTGGGTTAAAAAAGGTGATAACAAGGCCAGCTAATATGATTAAATTCCATCCAGAGATAAAATATTACATTATAATGAGGAATTCAAGGTGCGACCATTCTCATCATCGCAGCGACCAATCAGCACTGATTAATTTATCCTAACACCCACGTTTACTAAAGCCGGTTTATTAATTAGCCTAATTTAATTATTAGAAATGCTCTACCATGTTACGTTAAAACATAATTTTGCAGTAACAAGCTAATTGAACATTTAATTTATTATGTGGTTTCTATTAGCTTTTACTATTTTTCGACATCAAGTAAAATTTTTTGCTGATTATAAAATATGGAATGGATAATGAACTCATGGAATGTATACTTAAATTTCATAATAAAACATCGATTTCAAAACAATTAAGTTCACGCAAATAGTAGGTACTGAAGAGCTTCTCCACGATACGTGCCCTGTCCAGAATTGTCATCTGCTGAATTATTATCAGTCCTTAGCTTCGATGATAATCGCAATCATACAAGTATACGTAACGAACATAAAAATCTACATAAATATTTACAATAAGAAACAGATTATTATATAATCTGAACCAAGTAATCAGATACGCATATTAACCTCACATTAATTATATGTATATATTTATGCTCATTTTCAAGAATTATGAAGCTAAATAAAAAAAAATAAAAAAAACTGATAAAAAAGTGGAGCGTCGTTAATCTATTTTATATAAACATTCATTATGGGTAAGATAAGCAATAAAATGTTGTCCATTAATTGTGCACGGTAATTATATATGAACAGAAGGAGGCAGTGTTTATAATTAAAACGAATGAAGCATTGCCACACTGGCTGGTCTAGTGATGTAGCTCTAATGAGCAACTTGCTAATTAGAGAATAAACAAGCCGGATACGGGATTCTAATTGGCTTTTGGGACAAGCATGTCGCGCTCAGCGCCACAACCGCTCCGTCTTTTTATAGCAAAAAGATGCTTTCTTGTTTCTGGAGTTCCGTAACAAAAACCTTTGTACGCTTCAGCTTAGAACAACCGTTTAAAGTGTTTTATATTTAATAATATTTATCGATTCAATTCTCCTACACAATCAACTAATCAAGACTGTTCGCTTTCAGGTTAATATGATTTATGTAAAACGCTAAGCGCTCTGCTTTTTTCGGATAGAAAACATTTTCTTGAATAGAAGCTGTCTGACTAATATATTTTTTCTGACTATTGACGCCAGTAACCCAAGAATGAGACGGGAGGGCAGATGGGAGGATGGACACGGTTGACAATGTGCAAGTTTAACAAGTGGTGTTGTATGTATACTAAACCCATAGCTTCATCCAGACTGCAGACAGACTAAAAAAACTAACAGAAAAATCGACCGTCCGCAATTACCCGTATGAAATATTATATTAATTGGATTCTAACACTGGACGGTCCTACACTAAATATGTCCATGTAGTCCGTATCCGTAATCCTACATAATCTTGGATCTTGTGGAAAGCTGTCCTAATCAGACTAAGACATTTATTACCCGCACATATCCTGGCCACATTTTGATCCATTATGAGATACTTGAATATGCAATTATTTTGATGAGTAGATAGAAATAACATACTCGTATATACCGTAGCAAACAAAGTCGGGTATAAAGCCGTTAACAGAATAAAAAGTTTATTATTGACTCGGCAGAACTTTTTCTTATTAATTGACTACAAATAGTACCTTAACATCAATTAGTGTTCACGATAACGATGTTGAGCTTATAGCGAGAGTCGTCTACCTTTTGTTGTATATTTTTTCTAGTCTTATGCACAGGAATTTTATTCGATCGGATGGATATTCTGACAACTATGAGAAATGAAGACCATTTTTAGGACCAGTTTGTGTTATGCATATAATGTATAATGTGCTTTCGATTGATAGAAGTTTTTTGCAGTGGTGCCGTCTATAGTTTTGTAATATGAATATGTCAGTGTCTAAGTGAGATATTAAATATACATTTAGAACACTAACATTTTCGTGATTGTCCTAAGCACCCTATGCTTTAGTTTTACCTTAACCTTAACTGTATTGATTACGTTCATGCATGGATGAAATCAATATCAGAGATCACGTATGTATTTTTTTTCTCGAAATAAATTAAAAAATTATTTTGAGGCATTTTTGATTATGTTACGCCTTTATTCAATCCGTCATTCTTTAATCTACCTTTTTAATTAAAAATAAATATTTTTATATAATATAGTTCTTAACATAAATAAAATAATTCATAGAGATAGCGGCTATATTTAAGTTATTAATTTTAATTCAAATGCTCGAACATGAGCGACAACCAAGAACAATAAAATATAAATGTCTTATCTCTGAAGAAAATAAAATAATAATACCTATTTACAAATGAATTTCTGTAAAAAAGTCTTTAATAAAATTACTATAGTTAGGAAATGATTATTATTTTACATATAGGTAGGTAATGGTACTTTTATATTTTTAGACTATTAAATTTGGGAAGGACATTTAACAAAAAAAATTACTTGTTTTTTAAATTTTTTTAAATTAAAAAAAAACAAGTTTAACAAAACAACCAACCGTTATTGAACTTTATTGATATTGTAGGCGAGTCCGGAAACAGACGCCGATTATAAAATATGACAATTTGTGACAAGCGGCTTATCAAACAATTATGTTTATATGCTCCTAACAATACATACATTTATTTCCGTTCATGGAATAATAAATGCATTAGTTTGTACTGATAAGATAACACACTATTTTTAAAGTTGTTTCACTTAAATTTAAGAGTATTATTAAGTGACGAGAAAAATTTAAACCACATTTTAAGAGTTGGTTTAATGTTATTTTCTACTCGCAAAATATACACCCGCTAAAAGGGTATTCTTTCGAGTTTCTAAATAAGGGCATTTCTCATGGGTTCCATTTCAATAAAAATCTATCTATGAAAAAACTAGCAAGTTGAAAAACATTCTTAGGTACACCTATCTAATATTTTTTTTTAATACTTAATAATTAAAATTCATTCGAGATAAAAGAAGAGTGTAGACTAAGAGCCTCTCTATAATTTCTAAAATACCAAATAAAAGTTTGAATCTTATTAGTGTACTTTTTCAATATAGTTTAATAAAATGACTACTTACTTTTTTTACTTCATGATAATTAATTAAATAAAACAAGCTAAGTTATGCGGTATGTAACACATATGAATAAATTAATTATGATTAATATGCACCACCGTCGTAAATTCCAAATTACGTCTTCCTAACTTAGCGAGAGCAGTAACGTATGTATATTACATTTAAAAATTCATTTCTTTATTAAACTAAAAGATGAATGGTCCTGATAAGCACGGTTCTATACAATAAACTAATTAGTAATTAGTTTAAAATGGTAGAGCTAGTGCGTGCCTCCGCTCCACAGACTTAATAGTTTTTCAAAGTGCACGAGTCCGGTGGTAGAGATCATTAAGCGACTCTTCAAACCTGTCGCCGCATTACACTAATTGACGCAATTAGAGGGATTGCCGAACGGAAATAAAAGTCGGCTCACCTTCATGAAACGCCGGCCCAGCCAATTAGCCTAGCAACTCGTAATTAGCCTCTTCAAAACACTCTTACAGTCGATTGGTCTTTGCACAGTTAGAAAATTCCACAGCACACAAATATCGTGTTCATTTTCTCGTATTCAGAAAAAAATGTTTTTCACAGCACTGAAAAGTTTTTTCGCGATCGCGTGCGGGCGCCTCGACAAGCAATACAGCGACGTGCACTCACTTCAACCGCTACGGAGCGAATGCGCAGATTGTAGCGGGAGGAAGTCGCCACACACACAGCCAGTGCCACCAGGCTGTGCGAGGCGGGGTGTGATGCCCTTCCTTTTCCCGTACGAAAGCTCCGCACTTGTGGAGCTTTTCGCGCAAAGCTAACGTGACGCTTATGACTTTCTGATGATAGAACGACGCTTAACTCTGTAAGTGGGCAGATTTTGCGCGGTACCGCATTTAGGCCTAAATAAAACGATACTGAATCAAATTACGATCGGTCCATTACTCTACTGCGAGTAATATTTATATATATTATTAGTGAGTTAAAAAACAAAGTTGCATTCTTTTACTTAAAAAAAATGTTTTTTCCTCAACGTACACATCGTGGGTTATTTGTTGTAAGTGTCATGCGTGTTTATATTGCGAAACTAGAAATCATTCACCACAATAACAAGGATTACTGTACTGTAAATTCCCTTCAATTTGAATAAACATTTCTAACGAAATAAATAGCAATTATAAACTCGAACGCTAGGGATACCCATTCATCATTGATAAAACTCGTCGGCGATATCTTGTTCATTGCATTGTGCAAAACCCTGTCCCCATCGCTGGGCAGTGCCACAACCCTGCAGTATTTAATCCATTATTGAAGAAAGGTACACTTATGTACACCAGTCTTTGAGATTTTGCCTTTCGAATTATATGAAAATAAAGACAGATTAATTAAAGGCAATTTTTAAAGTGAAAACTTCTTTAGCGGCGTTATGCACTTTTTGGGATGGATAAAAAATGTTAAACTCGGGTTAGGACACGACCTGATCGAAAATTCGTAAGACGGTGCCGAGTTTCTTATATTTAAAAAAATATAACATTCGAAATTCAAACATTTATGAGCGGCCAGGAGTGCAGAACTTCCAGTGTACCCTACATTTAGATATGTTATTACTTACTTTTTATTTTTAACTTAATTATATATATATACAGATGTGTGTGTGTGGGTGTATGTATATGCAAATGCAAATACATTGTGAAGTTATGTTTTCACTTCTGACGTGCACTCCTATGACTGACTGCTTTTTTTTTGTCTTATTAATCAAGTACACAGTGTTATGTAAAGGTACATAGTGTTTTACGACATGTACGATCATCATATTAATACGTGAAGAGATTTCTTTGTACACTTTTTTAAGCAAATTTCGCGCACTGAGGAATGTGATATAGTTTATAATATGTAGAATCTATATATTAATATAGACGTAAAAAGATTGCTTTGTGGCCTTTTAAACAAATTTCGCAATTTTAGCAAGTTTCGCTTAGGACTGTACAATTTATAGAACTAAACTAACTAACTAAAATAAATCTTTATTGTACACCAACGACATATGACTTAAGTTTATATATGTAGAAGAAGTGGTATGTAGCAGAAAGCTAATCAATATGTGTTATAAGTCGATCTCTAAATCTCAAGTGTGTATTATAATGTGGTATTTAGTAAGTATACTATGCATATGGTATAATTACTAAATTCCACGTTTATTTATACTAAACGCTTTGACTGCTCCTTTTTGGTTCAAGTCGTCTAAGTCTGAACTGCCAGCGGCTATTTTTCCAGACAATTATAATCCTGGAACGTTCAAGAGTAGAGTGAATGGGTTTCTTTTAGACAGACGTGTACCATCTTCGTCAATTTCCATCAGGTGAGTTGGAAGACCAAGGCCTATTCCATTAGCCAATAAAAAAGAATTATCCTCGGTTGATGACGTATGGGATAAGTTTCTTTAATAAGAGACAGCTTAGTTTGATAGTTTAGTTAACGGTTTGTGCTTTTGGGTACTTTTAGAAAGTTCAAGTGTTCCTTATTAATTTTTTTTTATTTTAAATTGATCCAAGGACATTACGATCAAAATATACCTTTTTAATAAAATTTCATTGTTTTATATCTTGTGTAAAACTATTTTATAAGCTATTTTTATTTCATATTTTTTTTTATTTTATATAATTTTATTTACATACTTTACATTTCAATAGACTTGCCTGTTGGTCTAGTGGTTAGCCAGAGGTCGTGGGTTTGATTCCCACCCAGAACAAGTTATTGTGTGATGAGCATGAACATTTGTTCTGTGTCTGGATGTAATTTATCTATAATACTTATATCTGTATTTAGAAATATACCTAAGTATGTTTACCGCAGTCTGGTAATCATAGTATATGCTCTGACCAGTTTGGGATCAGACGGCCGTGTGTAAGATGTGTCAAGTTATTATATTGAGAGGTTTCTTGTAAATTTCTTGAAAGGAAATATTTATATAAATAACTAATGTTGTTGTAACATAGTATGTTAGCATATCGTTGAGAAGATAATCAAACTGGAGACGTTCCACTAAAGAACCCTTTTTTGATAATTACCGCGGTTAAACGTCTTGATAAGGATAGTGTCTTGTGTGCTGGTTAGCAGGGCTAACAGGGTTCCGTGAATCAAACCCGGTATCACAAGTATTTGAAAGTTATACTCACCAATAAATACTAGGGCTATTGGTTACCAATTGCTATAAAAACCGGCGAGTCGCGTGTTGTATTTTAAAAATGTGTTATTAACTCTTTGTTCTAAAAATATCGTACTTATTATTTATCTATAAATAAGAAGGTATAATAGTATAACACATATTTTATTGCAAGTACCTACAAATTAGCGGTTTTCCTGCCCGTGGTTAAGGCGTTATGATAAGTGCCTAAACATAAACAGAATAATATTATGACAACAATTCTTACGTTTAATAAGTAAGAAACTTTATTAATAAGGTAATACTACAAGATAACTCAATTTTGGTGGGGAGGGCACCTAGATAGGTACGTTCTTTTTTGTATTACATATTCATATTGTCGTCGCCACATCAAAAACTCTTATTTATTTTATTAAAATTAGGTACAAACTATAATAGATGATAACACAGTTCACTATTTAATAAGAATAAGTTAATAGACATTATTTTGACTGGTTATACCGGTAACGCAATGGTATTGGTCGATTGATAAATATGAATGAATAGTGGGGTTATAAAAAGGGTAGGAATAAGTTCAGAACATTGTCTTGAGTGCGAAGAGTGGTACGAACAAGTTGGCAGTTACTATAGTTAGTGATTTTCATATTATATATCAGTGGTTGTGAGAATGTTTCTTACAATATTTATATAAAAATGGATGTCGGTACATATACCTAGTATTATATAATAAACTCCGACACCGTTAGACCCATGGCAGAGAACAGTTGATATAATGTACTTAACAATATTTCTACAAACAATATTTCTACTACAACTTTTACACCAAAAACAACCCATAATTTCTTCTATTTACTGTCGTCTTTGCCCATCCAAAGATTGCTTGTAAGCTGACTGTAAGAAATTTCTTTTAGCGATAATGCTGCTCTTTGTACATATACTTCCTGTGATTGCCGTGTAAGCTAATTCCAAATAGATGTTCAATAAAGTTTGTGCCTTTTCTATAAAATGTATTTATGTTTTACAAATTTATTAGAATATGTATTAATAATAATATGTTTTAACATTTTGCGTACCTTGTAAAATGTTTTATAGAATACATAGTTTACAAATAATCATGTATTATACAAATTTATACACAAATGTTTCTTTATATTCGTCTTCTTCTAAATTGTAAACAAGTTTACTACCCAACAAACACTCGTATCACTCGCACTGTAGATACACGTTACAAAGCAATCACCAACAAGGATACCTACTTATTAGCTTGCGACTTTAATACATTTATTATAGTTAAATCAAGAACTAAAATTAGGAAGCAGTTATACTCCTGAGTTAGTTCGTTATAGTCAAACTAACTGTATGATGGTTTGCGACCTTGTGAAATCAGCAAAGAACTGATTATGATGGTAGAGAAGCTGACTGAATTGAACCTCTTCAAAGATATTTATGAACAAATTTTATCACTAACATTAATAATATGCACCAAAATAAATCATACAATACCTGACAATTAGAGTACAATCATGTTTGACTTGATCTAATCAGGGAACAAAATAAATCGTTTGCACAATTCCCGGTCCGGTTCGTACCAGATACGAGACAGCTAAGTCTCATGCAGTCTCTGTAATAAATAATACAATGATGTACATGATAACGTGTGACTGTATCTACGTGTAAAAAGAAACATGAAATTAAAGCATTAACTTGGCTATAATAGACGGAGGCACGACCGTAAGCCGTAACATTACAAAAACGTTATAAATGCATTATTCTTCAGTGAGACCGGTACTTGGCCCTGTTATCATTTTATGATGGCAATGGCACTTCTCCATTGAATCAATTAAGACAACGTAAAAAGGGTGCAATAAAGAATGATTTATTATTGAGGATCATAATAGTTTTTAATTATCTTTCAAGAGTAAGTGTGTTGAAAAATGTTAATATCGTACTTTAAATGTGGCTTTATAAAGATTCTCTTAGAAATATGAAACTGGTTGTGATATAACAAGGCAGTACTAGTTATGTGGTTAATATTAGTAGGTAAATGAAGGAGTTAGTAAGCTCTTTGAATTGGCTCATTGTAACAATTCGGACACCTAAGATTGCTTTACTTTTGCCACTTCGTTTATACATTTTAAAATTACAACTTTAAAAACAGTTAATGCCTTGCTTTAATAACGTAACGGACCATCGTATAGTTTTTGAAAATATAGCTAAATTAGGAACGTTTTAATTATAGGTACATTACCAGCTTTAGCCAACAGCTCGGGCCGCATGGCTCCATATACCCAGTAAACGCTTTTCATATTGAAAATTTTACCCAAATCCGTTTAACTATTTCATCAGAAAGGAAGTATTAACTCACACCCACATAAGAAACAATAATTAATTGCGCATGCACCATTTTTCAGGCGATATAATTTAATATATCCTGAACGAGTGTTCCAGCACCAGCAACGACCAACTGACGTACCTACTAAAATTTGTCTGAGAATAGTTACATACTTTAATCGTAAGTTCATATATATATATAGCACTAGATATATCTAATGACAAAAGGACTAGAAGTCGCCTAGAAACTCCACCAAAGAAGCTGAAACAGCAATAAGATACTAATCCATAAGTTTCCTAACGATGTGAACCCAAAAACATTTAGACTAATTATGGGAGGGTTAACAAGAATACTAATAATGTGTGACCCTCATTACTAGTAGTCTGTAGACAGAGAATGATATACATAGATGAATGGGTATAGTAATGTATCATTAAGAAAGACCTATACCTAATTCAAATACAAAATTATGCACAGTTGTATACACAAATAGTTTAATAAACACAAATCATAAGATGTATATGTTATATTATCAATAAAAATTAAAGTGAATATAAGAAATGTTTTTACCCATTTTTAGGGTTCCGTTCCTCAAAAGGAAAAAAGGATTCCTTATGAGAACATTTTATCATCCATCTTTCTGTCTAGGCCCTTTTTCTAATCAAGTTAAAATTAATACCAAATACTTATGTCTGCAGTGTAGTGCAGTGTAGTGAAGCTATAAAAAAATCCAGCTTCTAAATCAACGCAATCAAAAAATACGGCCATTGAAGCCTTAGATTTGACCAAATTTCAAATCAAAACCTATAGGCTATCCTATTGACCTAGAATCATAAAATTTGGTAAGAAACAAGGTTTGACAATACAAGTATAGGTGAAAATTCAAAATCCGAAAGTCGTTAAATTGTTTTTGTAATTACAAACTTATATTTTGCAGTTTAAAAGTTGGCTTTGTCGTAAATCGATGTATGGGAGAATATTTTTAGAACTGCAAATTTAAATTTTTCTTTCGGAAAAGACGAGCATAAATGTTCTATAAATGAATCCCGAGATGGACGTACTTTCCATACACATATGTTTACGGAACCGAGTGAGAACCGGTGCGCGAGTCAGGCTCGCATTTGTCTGGTTTTTTGTTAGTAAATTACTTACAAAACCCTAATATTTATTATTTTTAATTAATTCCTTACGAAATTAAAATATAATGCAAATGTTTCAAAGTTAGAGAATTTACTGATAATTACTATGTATAAATTACTTACCTACATTTTATCCCTTTAACTTTTTTGATGTTAAAGAAAGCTATAGGGTCCACTACATTGTAGGCTTTAGGGCTATTGGGGTGATTTAAATATATCATTTATTACTTTTTTTCTGAATTCCTTATTCCGAGGAAATAAAGTGTCATTAGCGTTATTATACAGCCAAAAACAAGTTATGATCAGTAAAACGGCTTTAGAATGTATCACAATTGATAATACAAGTTAACACTTAGGTGAATACGTATAAATTGCGTACAAACAAATCGAAACGAACTCTTGCGTTCTGTGTCAATTTGCGTTCCATTCAGTGCAGGGCCCGCAAAAATGAAGGATGTGAACCGTAGCTAGGGCGACTTTATCGACAAGCGTAATAATATCCTTTACCTAATAAATGAACAGGTTTTAATACAAATTATCACTACATGTTATAAAACATAGTCCCCTGCCACATCTGTCTGTCTGTCTGTTTGTTCGTCATAAACTCAAAACTACTGAACGGATTTTCATGCGGTTTTCACCAATAGAAAGAGCGACTCATGAAGAAGGTTTAGGTACATAATTTGTTAAGGTTTTGTGTAAATTGGTTGAAATATGATGATGATTGTTGAAGATGTATCTGCTAGCCGTGCGAAGCCGGGGCGGGTTGCTAGTATTACATAATTTTTAAAAAAATTACCGAAATTCATAAAACTGAAAAATACCGCAGAGTATGTTTATTCATATGGGTATACAAGTAAAAAATAATATAGGGCTACCTAAAAGTGATATTAATTAAAAATAATATTAATTATCTAAAATAACTGATATCCACAACGAAGATATCGCTTTATATAGAAAAAACTAACCCGTTAGTATTTAAATAACATATGTACCTATATGTTACCGGCATTCTGTTATTATTCAAGTATTTTATACAATACCTAGGAAAACCTAGTAGAATTCCCTGGGGTGTCCAGGCATGTTTTTGTATTTAATAAATAGGGATTTTGTTGCATTTAATAAACAATACATAAATAAGTTAAAAATATACTGCCCCAAATTTTGCCCTCGAAGTTCTAATCTCTTATTGTTGATGTAATGGACATATATTCCCATTAAAAGACACGCACTATGACGAGTGAATATTTTGTTTTACGGTTTTTAATTAAAATGGTTTGCTCGAACTCTCTATTTATACTTCAGAATTAAATTCATCTCTATTATATAAATTTTAATCATGATCTAAATTACATGAAACTGAGAAAGCTATTTTTATTCTCAACCATTAATATAATTAGTTTTGTGCTGCAACTTTTTATTTATCTCACCAATTATTTAAATGTTTATAAAGAAATTTTAATTACATACGTAGTATACTTGTTATTTACGCTAACTGACGACGAAATACATTTATCATTAGAACTTAACAACGGACTACATGCGTACGTCAATTAAATCTTGTAAACGTCAAACTAACAAGTCGAAGAATATGAAACTTGTCTGATACAAAAGTCATCGATAAATTTTAACAACATCACTACGAGCGACCCGAACAGGGATGGGGGAACGTATTGACGCATTCATTTTCTATACACATTTAATTTATTGCCGAGTAACTCGAGACATGTTCGCTCACAAATCAAGCAAGCTTTTACGCATTTTCAGCGATGTTTTGTGAGCCGCTCACTCGGAAGCGCCCGCTCTAACCAAGGAAGGGTTATTGTGAAACGACCTTTATGAACCGACAAAAAGTTAAATCTTATATTGATGGTTCAAATCTTATTATGCCCTTTAATAGGGCCAAATTTCAATGACTTAGTTTCGGCAGGGCTTAGACGCCCCTATCTTGTACACGTTTTGATGAATGGCAGATGATTTCCATTTCTATTTAGTGGCACTAGACAAATGAAACCTGTTTTATTTATATTGTGTGCTTTATTCAATTTGTCTAGGAAAACCCTACCGTTATTTTAGGATATATAATTAAAACAGGGATAGTAATGAAATGTCTATAAATTAAGCAAAATTATTATTTGAATTGAATTTTAGATATTATTGATTAGCGCATTCATAGATGTTAGAACACCTGCAGACTTCAAAGAGATATGTTATTTGAAATCGATTGCTTCCAAAGTCGATTTAAATTTTTTCTGAAAAAGGAAAATTGATGTTTTTCAGCGGCAACGACTTAAGCAATTCGAATTAATTATTAATTAATATCAAAATCATAAGTAAATCCGCTTGCTTCCTTTGTATTATCTAAATTAGTCGAAGACGGGGTAAGATTTATTTGTCACATAACTTGATAACATAATATCTCTTTCAATATCATTGATCGAAATAAGATTGATTACCTAATCATTTTATTTATTAATATATATTGTTTCATCTTAAGTATAATGATGGCTGTATGCCCGTTTGCCACCTTGTAGTAAAATACAACAAAATAGAGCCAATCTACACCTAGATCTGTTACGATTGAACAGAAATATACGACTGAAACCGAGTAATATTTCTTTCCAAATAGAATTATAACGTTAAACCTTAAGTTTATCCGGTGCACAAAAAACGTCCGTGTTGGCGGCTTTCATTGAAATCGACTTAAACCAATTAATCACTCTTATCAGGTTGTTTCCTCGGAGTTTTTCGACAAAGGGATCGAGGGCTGACCATTGAGCTACCATTGAACTGTTGTTGGGGTAAACGGGGCTACTATTGTGGCGTTTTGTGAACGGCTTTCGGCTATTGTTGGAAACTATTGTGATGGAAACTGATGATGCCTTCGACTCCTGCCGTTCGATCGACGATTAGTCTTCTGGCTTAACGTGAAATTAATATACATTTAATCTGATATGACATGACGAGAGGCAAGATTCCTTACGCTTCTTAGCTTTGTAAAAAAAAAAAAAGGTCGTTAACATTAAATTTTCTATTAACGGATATGAGTTTTTCATTCTAATAAGTTAGTAAACTAAAGAACCCAAAGCTAAAGTGTTTTTAGAAAACCGTAGCAAGTTAAACATCCTTAAATCTTAAGGTTGGGGATTCTGTGGAATATTGATTTTGACTGTTAGACACACCTTACAAGTTTTAGTCACACCGAGCATATACAACTACAGGTTTGAAATCACCGGGCCCGCTTTGGGTCCGATTTAGGATCTATCGCCGAGAGATGCGGTTTACAAGTAGCGTGGCAACTAACTCGCCAGTCTCTCGCTTGCCCTAGGGCCAATTTTGTAAACCTCATCCTCTTAGAGGACAGAGCAAACGATTGCACACTTTAAAACAATGTTCCTAGATCATGGATTTTATAGCACGGTATCCTATTTCAACTCTTAAACATTTGGCGACCAAATAATACTCTAAACCCTTGATAAAATACAATATGTGTAGGTATTTTCCGATGTCGAGAAGTAATACGAAAAATCACCATCTGGAGCTTCTCAAACTCCGTAATTCGTCTTAAGAGTTTAAGACAGAGACAAAAAGCTTTACGTCTCCAAAAACATCGAAAGCTTAGCAGTTCGAAAGAAGCTCACATCCATTATGCGGCGCTTAGCGGCTCTTCACTAAGGAAACAACGAAACTGGAATTTACATAAATTAAATGGTAGCACCTTTCGCCAGTTTACAAAGTGCGCTAATGACAGCAAGCTCAAGTCTCTCACGCGAACTGATTCGGTATCACGTGACGCGCTCACCGATTAACTGTGACTGCAGGAATTAGAAGCCTTTTATTACTTCCATAGCCTACTTGATTACGTAATAGGGATAGTTGTAATCATTTTAGATATTTAATGTACCGAATAGCAATAATAACGTATCTCAGAACAATTCTATCTCGCGAATGTGCACTCAATACAATGTAATGTATTTAAAAGTCTTTTAATTAAAGAGTGTTAGCATCAGTAAGATAAAAATAATGAAAGCAACCAATTGATGTATCCTTTTTCCTTTTTTGTTTTTCATTACTATTGGTTTTTGTTTTTCGTGTGTTTTTGTATAGTTACAATTGGAATACAGATCTGAATAATGTATACTGTTCTATATTTTTGCGTGTATGTTGGTCTGTAATCTGTTAATATACCTATGTAATAAAATAAAATAATGACAACTGCAGTATGTAAATAACTGTAACTACAGGAGTACCATGTCTTATACTTACTATCAGACTTAATTGCAAACTTTAAAAAAAGAGTATACCTAATAACCATGTTTTAGATAAACACTAGCAGCGCCCCGCGGTTTCAAACGCGTCAATCCCGATCCTGAGGGAATATCGGGATAAAAATCGGGTATCGGGTAGCCTATATGTTAATCCAGATCTTCAGCTATCTACATACCAAGTTTCATCGCAATCGGTTCAGTGGTTTTGACGTGAAAGAGTAACAAACATCCATACATACGAGTACATACATTCTCACAAACTTTCACGTTTATAATATTAGTAGGATATTATTATCCTTTTCATAATATCATGCCAAATTATGCACCCGGCTTTCAAACCAACAAATCTATACAAACAGACAGCAACTTTCTCGTTGCCCATTAGTATGATAATACAATAAGTATCGCTAAGTTAAGCGGCCCAAGCCGGGCGCCTCTCTAGTACTTCAACTTTGTTTACTAAGTTGTTCCAAAACAACCTTCTTCCAACAAATAAATAAATATAGGTATGTTTGTATATTCAACAAAGGGCCCTTCTATACTAAGTATTTAGTAGGATATTTAAAAGCCTTGAGGATGGTGAGAGGGTATTTAACAGGATATGACACTTAGGGACCATAAACAGGTAAAGCGTGGAGAACCACTAGTATTTAACGAATAAAATCTAGGCAGACAAGAGTTCTAATCTGCAAGACCAAAGTTATCGCCTTGGTTTAGCATCTCACAATAAAATTAAAACCTAATTGAGAGAGCCATGCTTCGGCACGTGTGGGCCGGCTCGAATCCGCTCGATACCACGGCCTCACAGAAAACCGGCAGTGAAGCAATGCTTGCATTGCATTTCGCCGCGTGAGAGAGGTTACCGGAGACCCTATCCCTTCCCTCTCCCTTATTCCCTTCCTTCTCCTCTCCCCCTTTTCCCCTCTTCCCACTCTTTCCCCCCTCCCCCTCTTCTCCTACTCACACCTTAAAGGGCGGCAAAGCACTTGTGACTCTCGAGTTACAGGTGCCCATGGGCGGCGGTAGTCATTTACCATCAGGCGACCCGTCTGCTCGTTTGCCCCTATACCATTAAAAAATAATATTAAATTTCTACTTATTCCTAAATCCAAAATCTTAAGACTTTTTAAAAGTTGAGTTGAAAGTGATATTTTATGTTTTTTATGGGTCACTCTACATCTACAAAAGCACTAAAACTCTGGAATTCACGGTGAGGATACATTTTTGGTTAGGCTATTCTCTTATCTTGGACACTGTCTGACAAGACCTAAATCGAACAAAAAGTTTCGGAGACACAGGCCGACATGGCAGTTAACTTGTTAAGAATGTATTTACATCCAATCAAAAATACCGCGAAACAAATCAACACTCAAACCGTACAAGTATCTTTGATTGAATGTAAAATTTTACACGGTATGTTCAAGTCCCAGCTAATAGGAGACCAGGAAATTGCCATTACTGAATTGCTGCTGAAGAAAAATTATAAACGTTACTAGACGTTTCGAGACAGATATAAAACAAATCAATGGAATAGCGTCAAGGTCTCAAAAAAGCTAGAGTTTTATATAAAAAAAAAACTAATCATTTAAAATTGCTTACCTATTGTGAAAGATAATGTCGAACGAAACCAATAAGTCGCCGTGATCTCGATTGTTAAAAACTAAGTAGAAGTAAAACAAAAAACAGTCTGACAATTAAAAAATGAGGTCACTATGGCCACAGATAACCTTAAGTTGATAAAACGGTGCACTTAAGTGTAAAATAAATATGAATTCTTGTTTAAAGTTACGATAGGGACGAAAAAAATTAATTGGTTGTCTATTACAAGTGCGGTTGATAAAACTATGATTGTCAAAAGCCTACCGACTGAAGCAAACAATGTCAGTAACATTTATTTCTTTATTACATTTTTTCTTGTTAGCCCACAGCCTACAGTTAAACCTGTAATAGCATTCGATGAATCATTGATTTGACCTCATAACGATTTTTTCGAAGAACAATTTTGGATAGAAGGCTTGTTATTGCACTCTATTTAAAATATTCCATCAAGCTCATGAATCACGCTTAAAGTATTTGTCATTTGATATTCAATAACTCACAATTTTTGACACATTTAGGGAGTGAGAATTCGACTCGATATCGTAGTTACTAATAATTCCTAAGCGATGAAGTTAATGTGATATGTAAAAGACGATTCAAAATACTTACCTTTGTGAAAAAAAGTTAAAGACGTTAAAATAGACATTTAACATCAATGTGACTTTGTAATACCTTTTATATAAATCTTTTTTTTTTATTTATCTTCATACATAAAATGTAAATAAAAAATATGTAAAGAAAAAATTGGCAACCCTATTACGACCACGAACATATTTTGACACCCATTGATACAAAAGCAATAAAATGTTTAAACGCATCCCTAAAATTTCGTGCGAATCGAATCTTTGGTACCAACGTGACAAATCAAAAAATTATATCCGGGGATTTAAATAATGAGATCAGTCTCATACCCCACGTTGAGGCACGGACGCTATGGGAAATGTAAACAGTGGTTGGATGGGGGCATTATACTTACGCTAATCCACAAATTAGTTGATAAACAACTCACGTCGTAAAACTAAGCGCTTACGAAGATATGAGGATAGGTCTTTAACTAGTGTAACATTACTTTGAACTTAATAATATTCTTCGGGTTTTCTTATTAAATGTTAACATTAAACGTGATCAACTCAAAATTTTGGATGGATAAGCATTTGCAAAATGAATTACCTAATTATATTTTTCTATTAATTACCAAAAAAATATAACCTTTTTATTGTTGTTTTAACGTAAGGTGTAATAGGACTGACCAGAGAAGTACTTTGGCTACTGAGAAAATCGCAACTGAAAAGCACAACTTGCATACTATTACGGATCTGAGGTTGTAGAGAGACGCTATAGCTCTTTGGGGAGTGCAGTCAGGTCATGTAGTCTGACTGTACTCCCCAAAGTTTTGGTGTTAATAGCGTTATGACCCTATTACCACCAAAACGCTTTACCGTAGACCTATTACCACATTTAAAATATTTATAAAACGTTTACTGTACTTATACAACTATTAATAGTAGTTATTTCAAATAAACATTTATTATATACATTGATACCTACACCTATACAAACGTTTAATAATACTCGTACAATATAGTATCAATTTCTTAACCGCAAACAAACATAAAAACGTAATGAATTAAACAAATTCAATCAAAACCACACTCCGTAAGTAAACACACAAAAACAGAAGACATGGAAAAAGTACAAATGAAGTCGGTTCGGGGGAGACCGCGTCACCGCTGCCCAATCGTCCATTCAGCACGCGGCGTGGCCATAAAATTAAATAAATCCGTTATTTTTCAGAGTGAGAAATGTGCGGGTAGAAGGCGCGCCGGTCAATCGGCCTGCACGATAACGGCCCACATTTGTAAAGATTTTGCCGGCCCACGCCGACCGTCTATACTCCAAAGTAGTGGCCATACGTTTATATAGACCCATAAATATTATAGAGAAGTTAAATCATATTTTTAATACGTTAACTATAAACAAACTAGGGGGTACTATTATACCTCTGGAAAACTCGATACCCGAAACTCCACACATCAGTGAAGACGTGTGGAATGGAAAGTGACTCTCCTATTGGAACAGCTACTCACAAATGCTTTAGAAAGTTGTGTAGTTTCCATAAATCGGAGCAAACGGCATAATGCTAATACTACGAGGAGTACCGCCAGGAAACGACAGAAGTAGAAAGTTAAATGACCACAAGAAAGCCAAGGAACACGTTATGGAAAGTATTTCCCAAAAAAACACACCTCCAATTCTCATTTTAGGCCACTAACCATACTGGGTTATATTCGTCTAGACAGAAGGCATGGTATTCTAAAAATGGAAAAACTACTTAAAACACTTTAAAAAGTAAGATAAAAGTAATAACACCTTTATGAACTATAAAGACGAAAAATAATATTTACTCACCTATTTTCAAAATGTTGACCATATTTCATGAATGATGTGATACATGAACTACATAATATAACTAATTCAGACGCGTATATCGGTTTATAGCTTTTATTTATTATAGTTGACCCACCTCGGCTACGCACGATAGATAGATTAGTACTCTATGTATGGAGCAGGGTTTGTGCGGTGCGGCGTTCGAAAGAGACCGCGGCCGCTGTATTTTTTATAGAGTATTTTAAAGATTTTAATAATAAAGAATATAATTAAAATTACAAACTACTATTCCATTGTTTCTAGTTTACAAAAAATAAATTGTGTAGCTATAATATGTGTAACTAAGAGACTAAGCGTAGCTACGCTTCGGGCTGTTCGCGCACAATGCAGCATTTATATTATTATATTAATGTAGCTTTCTACAGATGAAATAAAACTCTGTTAAGAAGTTTTTGAGTTTTTCCATTACAAACAAACATACAAAAATCAAATATTTTCTCTCTATAATATTAAGTTTACATTAGTAATCAACTTGCAAAGTACTATGAAGATACTAACTTTTAAACTTTCGCGTTCCATGATATAATTATGTACTTATACGGGAATTAACGCGATCACGAAAAGGTATTACATACCTCTGAATTGCCTGACGTTTCGACCAGGTTGCACTGTGACTGTGGCAATTCAGAGGTATGTAATACCTTTTCGTGATCGCGTTAATTCCCGTATAAGTACATAATTATACTATGAAGATGCCAGTAGTATGGTAGTGTAAAATTTACGGAATAAAGAAAAACTGTACAAAAAGAAAATATACAGACACAATTAAAAAACCTACACACCATGTACTTTCTGGTTGTAAACAATACAAAATAAAACAAACTATCGAAACAAAATTAAACTATCTTGTTTAAAATTGTTTTAAGTGTCAATGGCTTCTCTATCTAATTTAAACGTCTGTGGAAATCATAAGGCGCACACCAAGCTAGTGAAGCTAAGCCGCGAATAAATGAAAATTGATTTTAAGATTGCGTTGGCCCGCGTTGACAAATACACTGGCTTTGGCGTCGGCCCACGTATTAGCTTAACTCCCTGTCGAATAACCGCACATTCGAGTAAATGTACTGGAAACATTCAATAACGTTCGTCGAAAACTAGTTTTTTGGCAGTGTTACTATAACTATTATCTTATCTGTGGTCTTAGTCAGTTTTTTGCAAATTTTAGTGAGAATACATGTATTCTCACAAAAAATTGCAAAAAGAAAGTATTTTTAATTATTTAATATTTGTCTTAAATGACTCCTCAATTATTAGATAGAGTACTGATTAAATCTGTAGTATTATTATTAAGCTTGAAACTATTCAGCTCAGCAACGCAAGAATTTCAGGAACTGCTAATTAGATACCTATATGTTTTTTTTTGCTTTGTGGCAATAATATTACTAATAAATATTATGATAACAGAAAGCTTTGAAGGGTGCACGTGTATGTGTCAGTTAGTAGTTACAAATTGAATACATATATAACCCCTTTGTTGAGGAAGGTCATGGTCTGTACTGTGAGGCCTGAAAAGTCAAAGCCTACATAACATTTTGATATAAATTCAAACTCTCTATTTCGATTAATACCTAACAAAGAGCTGATTTTTTAAAATTGTGGTTTTCCTGCACAGATATTTTAAGATTGTGGTTTTCATGCACAGTACATTCGAATGTTGAATTTTTGAGTTAGACCAGACTTCGAAATGTTTTACTGATAATTTGCGCCAACAAGTCACAAATACTCTCTCAGAATTCATTTGTCGTAAAAAAGTAGGATACGATATACGTAGGATAGATAGAAACAAAAAATAACAACGTTACATAACGTGCACACGTGACGTCACTCATCTGCATCGTAACCACCCTAGATGGAAATTTAAAGAGAGTTTTAAACTGTACTTTTTATTCCGCTTTTTTTTTTCATTTTGAGCGCCACATGGTTTCAATCAAATGCAAACGAGGGATAAGTACTAAATCATAGCCAATTTTAAGTCACGCTTGTATTCGGCGAATAATAAAGACAAATGATTAGCTGAGCCGAGAGATGACCGCGAAAATCGGTTGATTGGTAGCCGTGGGATGCCCACAGCACCTCAAACAATTATTCTCAACATATACATAAGGTGACTTTGAGTTATGTATAAAATATGTCCATTATATTTTTGAAACTAAGTGATTCCAGATATAGCAAAAAAACGCTTGAGGGGTCTTTAGGACACCCGGTTGGTACGAAGTTCCTTTCGCTAAATATATTTAATTAATTGAATAAATTGTATCAAAATATAGTAAATATTATAAAAACTCAAAATTAAAATTGCGAAATCTGTGAAAGTTACCCGAACGATATGAATAATTAGAATACAACCAACATCAAATAACATTAGTTTCGTGCATAATCCACAGACGGCGTAAAGATAAAGAAACAACGTGCGGTCGGCATTTTTCGCTGCGCTAACCTTTTTTTCGCCTAGCCCCGTCCGCGTGAGCTTCTGAAATGTAGCGTGCGATAAGGGACTTCTTTCTAAAAACAGTACGAAGCTATCAATGATAACTATTAAAAAAAAAACAAAAACTAATCAATTACAAGGCCTACTAATCGTCTTGTATGTCTTTGTACTTTCTTAATCATTATGACGATTTTGAAAATGCATTCTGTCCTGTATAAATAAAATCTAATTATGATTATTTGACCTAGATTCCTCAGAGAATATTAAGAATTTTAGACATGATCTCTTTAGTACAGAACGACATTAATCTTAGATTGCACTTATCATTTAATTAAATCCGTGGCGAGTGCCCTTGTGGCTTCAATTTTATTTTATAACGTCATACACACGTCTCTCCCTTGCTAACTATACCACAAGAATAAGTATTCTCTCATCCGTTTAGCACTCATTATCATTATCATTCGTATTGGCATGAAATAAAGTTGGGATTCGTGTGACAACTTGGAAAACAGTAAAACGATAAGTGTTTCAATAGCTGGTGTGCGTCCCTACTGTTACGGTAGTCGTACTCTATTCGATACTGGCCAGTAGATACCGCAAATTAATAGGGTTGCCACCATAATTTTTGGTTTCAATATGACACTAAAAATCACTTTAAGTTTTTACATGTTTCCTATAAGTTAACAAATTCATTTTTCCTATTGTTTGTAGGTCGAATAGTTTTCAGTTCATTAAGTATGTCAGTTCATCTTACAGGATATCTTTGTTAATTTTAAACAACTATCTACTAAAGATATCAGGTGAATGGAAGACGGAAGCAACCGAAAATGAGACGTAAGCATCCGGAGGTAAACAGACAACCAGCCTACATGCCATATTATGTCAGAGGAGTAACGGATAAGATCGGCTCTGTGTTAAAGAAATACTCCATTCCGATAGAATATACACTAGGCATAAAGGTTCAAAACATCGTGGGTACACCGAAGGATGTCTTGCCGTTACAAACTCTAGGTGTCTACAAAATAAACTGCAGCTGCGGTAGTTCCTACATGGGCCAAACAAAGCGGTCTATTGCTGAAAGGGTTAAAGAACATATCGCTGCTGTAAAGAACCGACAGATTAGCAAATCAACGATTGCAGAACATGCACTTGACGCGGGCACCAATCACTGGATTGAATTTCACCGTACGCGAGTCCTCTCCACGGAACGTCACTTTTCCTCAAGAGTTGTACGTGAAGCGATTGAAATAAAAAAAACACAAAAGCAATCGGGAGGATGGTTTCAAATTATCTACAGCGATAAAAAATAAGGACACATCGGTTTGCTTACAAAATAGGAACACTGTTAGTATAGTATGTGACGGTACAAACGGCGAAACAAAAAATATTAAAAATATCGAAAATGTGCGGGTGGATAAAGAATCTTTTACCTTACGATCTCGATGACCTCCGTGCAACACGTCAGGCAATTCAGGGGTATGTAATGCCTATTTCGTGATTGCGTTAATTTCCGTGTAAATACATAGTTATATCATGGAACGCGAAAGTTTAAGAGTTAGATTTTATTTATCGTATTTTAATAAGTTTATGTACTTTAAAAAAAATGGAAAAAAAGTGACAAAATTACTAATGAAAATCTCAAGTGCCATGATTTTTATTGATATCATAGTGATGATTGATGAGTTAAAAGTTTATATAAAGTTAGTATATATTTTTTTTTTTTATTTCTTGTATGTTGTTCTACTTAAAAGTCACTTAGTACGAGCTTTTTAACAATAAATAATGATTAATATGATAGTGACAACCCTAAACTAAAAGTGCATTATGTCTTGCGTATCCCATTCTAATATTAAGCCCCAAACTTAATCACATCCCTCTTTTACAATATTAAACAGACAGTTTTTGATCCAACTCATTACACTCTGCTCTATTCCCACGATTTTTTAATATGCGCTTATTTTTTTTACAATTAGTTTTGTAAAGTAATGCGTTCACGCTGCATAAATCTATGCACGTTAAGAAAGTTTCTGAATGAATGAATACGTGCTCGTACAATGAACAGAACGTGCATTTAATTCGGTGTAAATTTAATAGTCACTGGGTGTCGATGAAATATTAATGGGGTCCGCGTTAAATATAAAGTAAGGATTTGATGTACACGGCATTAACCAATCATCTATATCAGCAAAATATCTGGTTAATATTTTCATTCCTAGTTAGATTTTATTTTCGTTCATTTTCGTATTTTAATTGACCGACAATCCAGCCAATACACTAACTAGTTTAATCTAGTCAATTTAAGCTAAAATAAGGTGGTAAGGTATACCAAACCTGGGCCACAAGACTGTGGAAATACCTTCAGCCTACAAAATTCTGTGTCAAAAACACTCCTATAAGCTTGCATCGTAGATAGGGTTGGCAACAAGATTATTTATAGTCTATACAAATAAATAAAATTGATTGTCTGTTTTTAATACCTTAATAACAGCTTTTTACTAAATGCATCTGAATGTTTACACGGTATGAATACCAAAAAATCTATTTTTAAAACTTTTGTCTGTCTGTCGGTCTGTCATTCTGTCTGTCTGTCTAATCTCCGGAACGAGTGGACCGATTTCCACGGGACTTTCACTGGCAGATAGCTGGTGTTATAAGGAGTAACTTAGGATACTTCTATTTTGGAAAAGTATTAAAGCGGAACCCACACGTAAAAAATATAAATGTGTACAAGTCCAACAATCTGCCTGTAGACGTGACAAGTATTTTGTTGCAATTTGGTTTTGCTATTATAGTATACTAGCTGCGCCCCGCGGTTACACCAGCGTAAGTCCCGATGCCGTGGGAGTATCGGGATAAAAATTAGCCTATGTGTTAATCTAGATGTTCAACTATCTAAATACCAAGTTTCGTCGCAATCGATTCAGTAGTTTTGGCGTGAAAGAGCAACAAACATCCATACATCCACACATCCTCACAAACTTTCACGTTTATAATATTAGTAGGATGCGTCTATTCAATCATTCCAAAAGGGCTATCCTATCATAACTAAATAATTCGAATACGCGCAAAACTTATACGGATGTATTTTTTTTAATTTCTGCTAATAATACCGGTGCTTACTATAATCTGGGTACACCTTACTTGACGGGCCTTAATATTAAACCTCAACTTGAAATTAATTAATAAATTAATACCTACACATTGGAACCCAAAAGAGCTTATATTTCAACATTTCTCACGATAATAAATCGGTAGTTATAATAATCTTTATTTATTTTGCGGCCTCAAACTCGAAACCAAACTTAATGGTGTGTAAGCCACAACACATTAACACCAGCATAGAGATTAGGGGTCGATAGCACCAGACCACGTCATATTAGTGGGAAAGATTAACCAAAATACACTACTTTAAATTTGACCTTGTTATAAATCATCAAATACATAATATAATATTGTCATAGTCAGTCCTTATAACATACTATTGTCATGAATCACATTTGCCGGTTTTTCATATGACATTAAGTAGTGGTTTGAATAATTACCTCACTGCCACTGTATTATTGGTTAGATCGCCGAATGAGACAACTTTGTGATTCACAGATAGTTGTCTTGAGTCTGGTGGAACCTATTATATTATACACTAGCAGTTCCCGCGCGGCTTCGCTCGCTTGTACATATTTAGATATATTTTACGCGTAACTCTTATTCTTTTTCCAAAATAAAAGTAGTCTAAATTACTCCTTATAACACCAGGTATCTGTCAGCCAGTGAAAGTCCCGTGGAAATCGGTCCACCCGTTCCGGAGATTAGCCGGAACAAACAGACAGACAGACAGAAAAAAAATTAAAACTGATTTTTAGGCGTAGTATGTATGAGTTAAAATTTTTGAGTTTAAGCTGTATGAGTTTAAGTTTAATAAAAAAAACTATTGGCTATTGATTGGCTACATCTTGAAGCGAGCTTCAATCAATACATACTACAAGCCGCCAACGAAGATAAGTCAATTTTTACCATCTGCCAAGTGTCACCTCCACAAGATGCAGGGGTCTATAAAATAGACTGTGACTGTAGGCTCTCGTACATTGGTCAAACCAAGAGAAGCATTGGCACCCGCGTCAAAGAACACATTGCTGACATAAAACACCAACGCTCGATGAAGTCTGCTGTGTGTGAACACGTGCAACAAGGGACCAACCATTACCTGCGTTTCGATAAACCACAGGTACTCGCGAAAGAACACCGATTCCTACCAAGGATGCTCCGTGAGGCTATTGAAATTTAAAAACACCCTAATTTTAATAGAGAAGATGGTTGGAACGTACCACCAGCTTGGGATCCGGTTATCCACTTACTCAAACCCAAGAAAATACAAAACACAGCAAGGCTTCAAGACACTTTGAGCTCATTCTGGGTAAATAGTAACACCAACAATCAACAAACCTCGGGTACAATGAGATAACTTTGCACTTCAATACATGAGACGACCACCATCTTAGTCTACCCGTGACCATGGCTGCTGAAAAGCAACTGAAACGTCGGGATCAGTGTAAATAGTAAAATAACACCAAATAAATCGCGATAGAATCCGTTAAAAATAGTTTTATTTAAAAAAAACTATTATTTTGACATTACAAACAGAGACTTTAATTTTATTTCATTGTATTGATGACTAGCAGTTCCCGCGAGGCTTCGCTCGCGTGTACATATTTATATATTTTGCGCGGAGCCCTTATTATTTTTCCAAAATAAAAGTACTCCTAAGTTACTTCTTATAACACCAGCTATCTGCCAGTGAAAGTCCCGTGGATATCGGTTCACCCGTTCCGGAGATTAGCTAAAAAAAATAGCTATTATTTTGACATTACAAACAGACACTTCAATTTTATTTATTTGTATTGATGATTATATATACCTACCTTAAATATCTCGTAAAATGAAAATATATTGTTACGGAACTCTAACCCAAGTGCGCCATCTATTGTCGAGTGGAGGAAGTCATACAGGGTTACGATTACCTAAATTGGTATGCACGCCATCTTTTGACATTGAACGGAACTAATAGTCTATTATAGAATGTCTCATATTGTATTAAAAAATTCCAGAATGGTTTCGTGTTTTCGGGAAATATTACGATCTCTACGAAATAACATTCCCGGGTATATAAGGCGGTGCATTGCGGTTTAAAATGAGTTTTAGTTGAGCGATCCACAAGTGAACAAGTGAATAGGCGCAAAAGTTTAACTTTACAAACTTTGGCAAAATTACGTTCTCAAGTAACTGTCAAAAAGAAAACAAATAAATGAACAGAATAAAGGAAGTTTATTCTATTATCTAGAAACAGAGGTGAGATAAGTCTACCAGAATCTCATGGTAAGTAGGGAAATCAAAATTCGTAGTGTGCAATACCAGGGAAATTGGATTGAACGATCATGACACTAATTTTTTTTTTATATATAAATATTTGGTATTTATCAATAAGTAGTGTATGACAGTTGGTTTCTAGACATTGTATACTTTCATATTATTTACTAGCTATGCCTGCGGTCCCAAACGGATTTTAAGTATAGGTAGGTAACTAACCAAGTTCATGCACCATACCTTACTATTCTACAATTACCCGCATTTTCTTTTATTTTTATGCTTACTGCTCCGCTTCTGTGGATTACAGCATAATGTATGGTGTTTTATGGCCTTGTTCAATAAATAGGCAAAAAACAAAACCTGACATGAACCATTCAATAAGTCCCTCAATTCGCTCCGTTGAACCTTATAATAGATGTATCAGAATGAATAAAAAGACTAAAGTATCAAAATCACTCACTCCAACTTACCGGTCAACTATTGGACGCGCTGACAGGTGACAGTTGATATTCCCATATGATTTTTTTTATCGTGCCATGAGATTCTGGTAGACCACTACAATTGTCTCTCTCTCTCCACTCTACTACTCTATAAGTGTCAAGAGGCAAAAAGTGATCATCAATCAGAAAACATTGTTTCATTTCGGGGATGAGAGCGGTTTTGTTGCGCCAATTGTGTAGTGGTAGTAATAGATGGATGAGGTCAGTCGTACCGCGAGAAAAATTCCTCTACTGGCTATAGGATTTAAATTTATTATCTTGTGGTTGTTAGTCTCCGGGGCTTAAACATGAAAAAATTGAACCCTTTATAATATATGTATAAATATATTTGATTATCTTTTGAAAGAAAGCAGAAAGAAAGAAAATGATTTTATTGTGCAAAAAACAGCATACAACAAATAAAAAAATAACATTATAAAAGAAAATAAAAAGCAATAAAATTTTTAATAGTACGTAACAACATCCGACTTTAAATACTTCCATCCTTAATCCTAAATTTCTTACATTAGGAATCAGTAGGAGTTACTATACTAAAGTATTTAGCGCTACATACGCAGTAGTTGTTTTCAAAAGCTGGCTGATGCCGACTATGTCGTTCATGATACACATTATACGGGATTTGCGTCGGTTTGCGGCTGTTTGCGGCCCGATTGCGCCGCTACGAGGCTGTGAGCTGTGCCCACAGATTGGAGATAACGCGACGCGTGCCAAATGATCGCGTTCCGACATTCGCGGCCACACCACTCCCGATTATAGAGCTACAAATCTGTAGATCAGCAGGAACCTATTCGATATATTACGTACTTTATGTAAAACTCTGCCCTGCTAATCAAAATGATGGTCATTTGTGTATTTTGATCAGTAAATAGTGCTTTGCTACCTGTATAAATAAAAGGCATATTTTAAGTGGAAGTAGCTAAGACAAGTTTAACAGGTATCAAAAAGTTTCCCATACGTACAACCGAGACGCCGATGCTGAAGTTTATTTTTTTATATATATAAATTCAAAAAATGGGCAGTCATGGGACTGCCGACAGAAGTGAAAACTTAAACAAAACGACGAACTTAAAACGTCACATTAGCAGGTTATTGACATTAATTAATAAGGAGCTGACAGAACTCAATGTTTAGATTAGCGCCCTCTAGTAGATCTATATACGTATTATTAGCGTGACGGTCACGAGTTCAGTGCTTTTTTCCCCATAGCAAAAGTGCACGAACGTGCCTAAAGAAGTTTTCAATTCAAAAACGCACTTGAAAAGAGGAGTAATGTTCACCGAGCTGAGAAACAATTTCTGCAATTTACAGGTTGTTATTGAAAGTCTGGTGTTTTGGGGTTTGGGGAGGGGCTTTGTACTTAGAGCAAAACTTGGACCCATTGTTATGGCCCTCCGTGATGGAACATCGTGTGATTTTAGTAGGTTTAAATTCGTCATAACCGCATCACCTGCATTCGGTAAACATTTATGAAAAGATATGTTAATCTTTCGATGTTAGTGTTTGTATTAAGACGAACTGCTTATATGGGCCTTCACCTAGGTCTAGTCTTCAGGGTAAGCGATTACTGTAACCCATTAACACCAACAACAACAGATTCTCACTTAAATTATCACGACATAAGTCAGTTCTTGCTGTAAATAATCATAGAAGAAGTAAACTAATAAGCCAACCTCGGCATGTCTATTTATTGGTATGTCTACAGCTGTGGGAAATGGCCGCACGCGCCGCCACGCGACATCGAGATCATGGTTTATCTTTACTCTCTACGCGTGCGCGTGACACTTGCACTCACTCGCCAAGGGCCATAATGACGCTGTTTCCCTTAATCCAATTAATAGTCCGTATCATTAGTAGCTCATACTTTTACTCTTGATAGTTGATGATTCGTGTTGACGCTAAGCGATATGCTATGACGATGACCAGGGTTGGGCAGTATATAAATTTCTTGTAATTGAAATACGTATTTATAATACAAATACGTATTTAATATAAATATATTTAGCGATCTAATCTAACCTCAACAGCAGGAGTAGCAGTATTAGTAAAGAGGTTAAGGACCTTATTGTTTTTGTGAAAATAGACTGTCATGAAACCCAGACATCAAATTGGAATTAGTCAACTTCCTAAATGAGAAAAGCAAAGAGCTTACTAATCTTCAAAGTTATACAAAAATAAAAATAAAACATTCTTACCATTTAACACAATTTCATTTCATCATTGTTTTCTATAGCTTTCAATAATTCTGCTACATTTTATCCATCCCCAACAAGGGGTACTTCGTTTTTTCACACCACTAACTAACTGTTCACCCCACGGTATGAATCGCACAAGGAGCCTTTTTGAATTGGCTGTTAGGCACCATGGTATGAATCGACCAAAGTCTATTTTTTTATTTATTTTGAAAGGACTCTTTTTGATCTTGTTGATTCGTTTGCCACCGACGCGGACGCGGACGGATGGACGGATTTCCACGTTACTTTCATTGTCAGATAGCTGGTGTTATAAGGAGTAACTTAGGCTACTTTTATTTTGGAAAAAGAATTAGGGTTCCGCACCAAATATATATAAATACTAGCAGCGCCCCGCGGTTTCACCCGCGTAAGTCCCGATCCCGTAGGAATATCGAAATAAAAAGTAGCCTATGCGTTAATCCAGGTCTCCAGCTATCTACATACCAAGCTTCATCGCAATCGGTTCAGTGGTTTTTGCGTGAAAGAGTAACAAACATCCATCCATCCATCCATCCATATAAACTTTCACATTTATAATATTAGTGGGATATACGAGGGCTACACTGAAAACTTCGGGAATCAAGGAAGTGACACAACATTACTATTTAAAAATGTATTTATTGCTTTTCGACGTATTCTCCGCGAAATGTGACACATTTTTCCGTACGATGGAACCAATCATTGAAGCAACCATTCCATTCGGAAGTTGGGGTCTCCAAAATGGCCGTTTTGTAGGCGTCCACAGCTTCTTCAGGTGATGAAAATCTCTGACCGCGCAATTTATTCTTTATTTTAGGGAAAGTATAGAAATCATTAGGGCTTAGGTCGGGACTGTACGGCGGATGGTCTAATAGTTCTATGTTTTCTTGCTCTAAAAACTCTTTTGTTCTGTGCGCGGTGTGAGAACTCGCATTGTCGTGATGGAGGCTGATGCGGCGGTTGCAGTTCTCTTTACGGACTTCGGAAACGACCTGTAGCAAACAAATGCTAGCATACCATTCTGCATTAACCGTTCTTTGTGCCTCAAGAGGAATAGTCGCAACATGGCCGGTTTTGGAGACAAACGTGGCCACCATTTTTTTTGCAACACTCCGTGAACGAATAATTCTAGTTGGCTTTAACTCATTTTCGAACACCCAAACTCGTGACTGGTTTTTTGTTTCGGGTTCGTACGCGTATATCCAGGATTCGTCACCTGATACAATGTTGTATACAGCATTTGAGGATCCTACGTGGAATCTTTCGAGAGTTCTGACGCACCAAGTAACGCGAGCCGCTTTTTGCTCTTCACAGAGCAAATGCGGTATCCATCGGGAAAACAACTTTTTTACACCTAATTGTTCATGCAAGATTATTTGTATTTGACTCATGCCAATGTCTAAATTTGCCTGAATTTCGCGGTATGTCACATGTCGATCTTCCTCAATCAGCTTACGCACAGCATCAACGTTTTCTTGGGTGACTGCAGTTTTTGGACGAGCTTGACGGGGATCATCACTGAGTTTGACACGTCCACGTTGAAATTCAGCAAACCAGCGATAAATTCTGGTTTTGGATGGGGCTTCATCACCAAATGCAGAAAGCATCCGGTCAACACACTGTTTTTGTGTTAAACCGCTTCGAAAGTCATAATAAATCATCGCCCTTGAATTTTCTCGAGTCAATTCCATTTTCTCAACGACTAAACAAGTTTGAGAAGACCTTGTGAGAAGACCGAGAATCTTTTTTTAAATAAATAAATGGTATTCGATTTTTAAAACCAAGGAGTTTTCAATTAAAAAGATTTTAATATGATAGGAATAGTGGAAATATTCCATTCCCGATACTTTTAGTGCAGCCTATGTACACGCGATGTAAAAAAAGGTATCATTTCAATGGAGAACTACACAAACACTAATATGGCACAATTATACATCTCTCTTTTCATAGTCCTCTACGCATCTTTAAAGAGTTTACTTGCACAATTTTCATGACTTATGTTCAATATGAAAACAATGAAGTGCCTGAGTACAAAGAGAGACATCGTTCCCGTCAGATCTCCAATAACCCGTGCCGTAAATACCTGCATAACTCGAGCGCCACACCGCTCATTTGTACAGCGGACATTTTAATAATCGCATATTTTTATACAAGTAGCAGGTACTTGCAATGACTTGGACAATATGTAAATCGTCAGTCAATAAAACGATTAATAGTTTTACATTAAAAGCAAGTAAAATATATGCTGATCAATAACTAAGATAAAATTCAAAGATGGATTAATTAAATGTGATGTGGAAGTAGCTTCATAATCTTGACTGCTGTAATTGCTCGCAGAACTAAAATATTGTGAGAAACGGGAAGTCAATAAAAATACCTGTAGATAACGTTCAAAGATTGAAATTCGTGAGTCGATATAATGTTTTGTTGTGTGTGTTCACATAGCAATTAATTCTGCGCACCGTACCTATTTCATCGTGTGATAAACCGGTGAGTAGATATGATGATTTAGGTTTCTTACACCTACAAGTGTGACAAACATCCTGATAATAATTATAGCATTGTTGAAAAGAGACTGATATAATTCTGGAAGGGATGTCCGTGGGAGAGCCATGCTTTGGCATGTGCCGGCTCGACCGGAGTGATACCACGGCCTCACGGAAAACAGGCAGTGAAGCAATGCTTTGTTGTATTTCACCGAGTGAGTGAGGTTACCGCCCCCTCTCCCCGTGTTCTCCCGGCGGGAGTCACTTACCATCAGGTGACCCGTCTGCTCGTTTCCCAATATCCCATATTTATTTTTTTGTGCAACGTGTACTCGATTTAGTTAGTACAACCAAAATTTATTTTCGAAGTTGGTGAATTTAAACTGACCAGTTGTTTTAGACTGACCAGTTTTTTTAGTTCCATGTGCAAGAGGGAGGGCCCTTAAACAGCAATAGTAATTCTGCATTTTTTTTTAATACTGCCATTCTGTCAACTAAAGGTCAACTTAGATTGAGCGGTAAAATGTTCGAAATCTTTAAGGCGAGGTGTTACCACATAATCAGCAAAACGTCGAATCTTTGGAACTCGAATGTGACTAAACCGCACAAAAGATACTATTGAAAAAGATACTGCATATAGATGAAAGATACATGAAAAATGTTAACCGGGCAAAAATTTTATTAAAGGTTTAGTTTCTCTAGAAAGCCATCGTTAATTTTACCATTAAAATAAACTTTGGCGTCGAGATTCTCGGTATTTTCAGCGATAACTACAATTTTTTTTAGAAATACCTAGGTATATAGTTAAAATAAAATGTTAACCAGTTACTTTTTTAATTTAAACCGTGTACTTCGAATAATTTAAAGAAATCCCTGTAAATTAACTCTCTGCGCAACCCCGCCATTTTGCTGATTCAAATATGATTTACAATTTCGAATCCTATTTGAATGTCACCAAATTTAATAGTGGATTATGTACCTTTAATTCAGGTGTCGAGCAGCATCCGACAAAGAAGGTTGGTCCCGGACGCTTACGAGTACGACAAACAAAATAGCATCAAAAAACAAATATGTCGCAACGAGACGCGATGCCATGGTATATGTAACAAAGACAAATAAATAAAAATTCGCAAAAAAATTAATAATTAATCGTGGTCATGGTCATAAAAGACTCCTCAGGAAATTAAGTATTGTATTGTATTGTATGACTTCGAAAAATTAGATTCATTATTGTTTACAAATTAGTTATTATTTTTTTTGTAAAACCAAACATTTAAAGTGATTTGACAACAGGGGGTATGACGTCATGGCCCATTATTTCATACATGTTTCTACACAACGTAACCTTTTGACGTTTAATGAAGAGTAATTGATTTGACTTGACAGTCTACAACCGCAGTATGTCTATTTTAAGTTCGAAGAATCGTAAAGTCAGTGATATAAAATTCAATTTTACACTCGTTAGGACCTTTACCTTCAATGTAAGAGTTATTATTGCAATAATGAAAAGTCATTGATGAGTTCCATGGAAATAATAAATTCAATTCTTTTGCTTTAAAGTAATAATAATTGGAAGTAATAATCTCAAAGTTTAGTGGAAGATGTCGACACCAACTCTGCTAACGTTTTAATAGTGTAATTACAAAGATTGTTGGCGGGAAACGAATAAATTTTTCAGTGAGACGAGCTTACCAAGAAAGATGTGCTGCAACTGTTGTGACATTTAATAATAAACTACCCAGATACACTATACATAAGAGACTCTTAGGGAAAAGCCCAAGATGTTATTTAAAGAAAATGGAAAAAAGGCGTGAAGTCAAAAGATCATGGAATCCCGACAACCCTAAAAAAAACTGATTCCCTAACAAAATTGATACACACGAAGTTGACGAAGATTACGGAGCCAATTTTATTGTGCTGCTCCTGATATGATGGAAAATGATTTGGAGACGGCAAAGAATGACTTTTTACTCAATTAAAATATCCTAACTACGGACAAAGACCGCATTCAAAAAGAGACTCGTTTATAAAGTTATTGCAGTTATTGGCTAGAGCTAAGAAAAAATTTGGTAACTGCTTCTAATTTCGGTCAGATTGTCAAAAAAGAAGAAAAAAGATGAGTTGTGCAAATTTCCTTAAAAACTTATTACATTCTAAAAATTTAACATACACAACCTCTATTGCTGCATAGAATTATAATATGAGGTATGTTTACCTAATAAACCATTTGATTTTGAAATATTAACCTTGTTTCTTTTTAAGCGACTTCTAAAAAGGAGGAGGTTCTATGTTCGTCTGTATGTATTTTTTGTGTCAGGCGTCACACTCACCGACACCGTCGCGGCAGGACGCTTCACTCCTTGAAAAAGGGCCCCCGTCGGGTCCGAAACTAGTCGGGCATCCCCGAAATACAAACGTGAGTAAAACCGTATAATCTCTAATAAACATGAATATCACTCACGAAAGTTTTTATTGTAAAATGTATTTTTTTGTGTATGTTCATCGATATTTTCGCCAATTGTAAACCGATTAAAAAGAATCTTTTTTAGTTCGAAAGGGTTATACTCCCAAAATGGTTCCATTATCATCAAGTCAGGATCTGATGATGCAATCTCAAGGAAATCGAGGAACAACTAACTACCTAACAACGTAATAAAATTTCAGAAGTCAATTTTGACTTACTTCCCGGTTTCCGATGGAGCTGAAATTTTTGTTTTGCACTAAAGAGGGTAAAGTAAATTATTTTTATAAAAAAAATAAACCGACTTCAAAACCACAAATAGTGCCTATTTGTGAATTTGTAGAAATTAATATAATTATTATTACATCTATTTGAAGTCGGTGCCAGCCAAGCCAAGTAGGTAGTAGAGTGAAGTAACCAATAAAAAATATAAAAAAGAAAATTCGTCGATATTTTTTATAAAGACTATGTCACGCGTCATCCTGCGCCCTCCTACCGAAACCTTGTGCCAGCACTCCCCACTAAGCCCTGAGATGCTCCCACGCGCAGCACCACGCCCCTGGGGCTTATATATACCGCGCCGCGCAAGGACTCGCTCTCTTACCACTTCAACATGGCTACGAAGTTAAGTACTCTGCATCTACCAGCGTCGAAACTACGTCCAAAGCCTCTGAAGACCTCCAGACCTCTCTGAGCCTCAACATCTGATGTCTAAATTACTTTAAATATATGTACGACTAGTACCATTAAACATTGTAAAAGCGTTTTATATAATTCCATAATTCCTCTTCTTACTTAAATTAACCTACGAAGGACCACGTGCAGACCACGAGGCCACCCTCCACGTTACAACTAAACTATGTGCATCTAATTCTCATTCGTTCGTTCGCCGCCGTGTCGCGCGGGGACGTAAGTACCCACGACTTTTCAGTCGACGATTCAGTCGTTCCATGTTTATTGACAGTACTAATGTACTAAATGAACGAAGTCCTATACGCTCACAGAATATTTCATTTTAGTTCCATGTCAGGAATGAATCCCTAATAGTACTTAGTGAATTACACAAGCCTAGCTAGCGTCTATAGGCTGCAGTAGTTGCTTACCATCAAACAGGCAGTATTCTATTTTCCACTTTTGTAGCATAAAAAATAAAAGCTAAACGTCACACGATTAAAAAAACCATAACTATTAAAATAGCATTACTTGCTAAAGCAAAATGATCATGCAGGTACTTGTTGAAAATGCCTAAATAAAACGGCTATCTGATTTCCTTACTTATATTGTATAATCTTCCATGAGAGGTTTACAATTGTGTGTATAACCATATCGTGCATGTGTGCAAGAGTTTGATTTCAAATATTAACCTTATTCAATTAAAATAGAACAAATCGTATGCAAGTAGTATAATCTACTCCAGCGCGATTTTCAGCTCTATATTTGTGGAACAAGGATCTCAAGGATATTAAGGCAAACAAAATAGTTTGCAAGTACTGACTCACGTGTTTAAGTGGGAACAAATTTTACTTTTTACATAATTAGTTTTTTTATACATCTTAACTTTTGAGTCATTACATTTATAAGTCAGGAGATTTCGCAAAATATCTGTCTTATGAACATAACTGCTACGTACGTATACGTGTCGAGCCACATCCCACGGGCCGTACGCCGTGTCTTCAGAATTTTAATTAAATTGTTCATTGGCTCAATTAAATTGATTATTAAAACCCGAGCCGAGGGGTGAATCGTTGCGATTGTTACTCCATACTTGGTAAGCAGTTGCTTGCTGTTGGTTAGAAAATATGTTTCAATTTACTGTTATTTTATAAGAAAATGTAAATAGGTTTATTTATGAAATAATGAAGTAGATATGAAATCATTTAACCGTCAAATCAGAGATTTAAAGTCAGAATTTACATTTGAATTAAATGCCTGATCCGCAATAAGTACAACCTGCAAAAAAAACAAGGCAATAAAAACTCCCGGCCACTCTTTTCGAAGGGTTAATTTTTGTGTTTTCTTTAAAAAACGTGATAAGAGTAAGGTGGAACCAATATACGCAGTTCAAAGTAAAAGCGTCTCCAGAAGCTATATAATTTCCTCCAGGGGGAATGAACTCGAGTCTCGTATGCTGATGCAAAAAAACCGGACAAGTGCTAGACTGACTCGCGCACCGAGGGTTCCGTACAAATTTGTATGTAGATAGTTCGTCCATCTCGCGAATCGATTCTCGAAGATTTTAGACCGTTTTTCTTCGAGTATGTCTGCCTACAAAATCAGTCCCCGAAACGTATAAATGCAACATTGGTATCTTTTAAGTCGGATTTAAACACAAATTTAATTTTGCGGTTCTAAAAATACTCCCCTATATATCGATATAGGTACGTCACAGTAATTTTATCAGCCGCAAAATATAAGTTTGTAATGACATTTTTTTTTTTTATAAAAAGAAATTAACGACTTTCGAATTTTTTCTTTACTTTTGCTGTGAGACCCTGCGTCTGTAAATGAAATGTAAGATTTTAAATAGCCGTGTCTTTTTATTGCGTTGACTTAGTAGCTTGATATTTTTACAACATCAAGGACCCGTAGACATAAGTATTTGATGTTATTGAACAACTTGATACCTAAACGCATTCCTGAGAAAAGGGTCTTGGCACATAGACAGACCGACAGACAGACAGACGGACAACAAGGTGAACACACTTTGTTCCATATAAGGGTTCCATTTTCCCTTTTTTTGGCATGGAACCCTAAAAATGAAGCTTTGTACAAAAATTTACAGTTTGCGTGCAATTCCAAGACAAGTTTAAATAATTCAGCAACACTGCAATGAAAGCATTTAGACAAAAATACCACAATAAAGGTCAGCCGGAGTTTTGCCAACTTATGTTAGTTTACACACACGTAATAGGTGCCGTAACTGCCAATTTTAAACTCCTGGTTGAAGCAACCTAGAAAACATCAATAGCTAGAAACATGGACCTAGGAACCTAGGAACTACATTCCAGCTGAAGTTATTTGACCCACTAAAATATAGCGTCGAAATTCGAGTTTATTAAGAAGCAGTCTTTGCTCTGCAGTACAGTAGGTGCTGTTTTGCTTTATTAAGCAAACCAAGCTTTCAGGTGAGAAGTGACCGGTTAAGTGACGTCCCACATAAGAGCTTATTGTTACGAGCCGAGGTTCGGGATTAGAAATGTAAACCAATTTATTACCAAAATAGATACAATTTATATTAATAAATTATAAAATACACAATCACAATTAATTCTCACTATTTCAATTATCAAATACACGTACTTCGCACTTATCGCTTTGTTTATTCCTGATCGTTCAACTTAAAACTCTCTCTAATACCGCAATGCAACGTCTTATATACCCAAAACGTTATCTCATAGAGAGATCGCGACATCTCGCGAAAACTCGAAATCAATCTAAAACTTTCCAATACATCGTAGCACGTACTAGTCATAGACTTATTAGTTCCGTGTAATTTCAACAGATGGCGTGCATTGCAGTTTAAGTAATCATTGCCCTCTATGACTTTCTATAGTCGACAATAGATGGCGTCCGCGGGATATTTGTAACATTATTAATAGAAGAGTAGCAAAATTTTATATAATACTAGCTGTTGCCCGTGACTTATTTCGCGTGGAAATTTAAATCTATACCCCAAGAATCCTATTTTTCCTGGACAAAAAGTAGCATATGTGCTATTCCAGACTAATCAATCTCAATGCCAAATTTCATCCAGATTCGTTCAGCCGTTCTGGCGTAATTGAGTAACATACATCATCCATGCAAACTTTTGTATTTATTATTATAATAATAATAGTAAAATTAAAATTGAAACTATAACGAGAGATATTAAATCTCTAAAATTCTACCTGTGCACGCAAATGTAGAAAACATGATGCGTTAGAACAATATAATATAAGTAAATACAAAAGAAGCTAAAGATCATAAATATCAAACAAGGAATGTTACACAGGGCAAATATGTGATACTGTCTATAAAAAAATATTATGGTAAGAGAACCAGGCAATACCTGACTCCGTCAATATTTAACAAAATCTTATTACTTTAAACGAGCAAATACTTAATGTATGTATTTATTTATGTATATATTTACGATGCGAGATTTACGATTTTGATGAAATTTTGTATACAGATACAGTTTTGCATTTTAAGTTCAACTGCATAGTTGTATTTCCTGTAAAAAAACCGGCAGTGAAGCAATGATGATTGCATTGCTTTTCGCCGCGTGAGTGAGATTACCGAAGGCCCTAACCCTTCCCCCTCTCCTCTCTTCCCGCTCTTCCCCCCTGTCCCTCTCTTCCCCTGTTCCCACCTTAATGGACGGCAACGCACTTGTGACTCTTGAGTTGCAGGTGCCCATAGGCGGCGGTAGTCATTTACCATCAGGTGAACCGTCTGCTCAAAATTATTTTTAAAAAATTACAATTTTACAAAAAACCACCGAGGGAAGCTCGGTCTCCCAGATACTATTTTATAAGAGACTTCTGTCTCTCTATATCTTAATGTGAATATGCTAATTTCTTTGCTTCTGCAAAGAAATAAGCATATTCACATTAAAGAACATTCTGAAAAGTATTTTTTTAGAAACTACTAGTATTTATGATAGGTTGGTAAGATAGTTATAAAAAAAATATTACTGTGTACACATTTTACTTAAATTATTATGTAAATATTTATTATAAATACGAGTGCCATTATCACCAACAAACTGTTCCACAATTTGGCGAAATTTGTAATTAATGTAAATGTTTATCATTTGTTCTAATAAAAAAAAATAACTTGACACTACGCAGACAGACAGAGCCTGTACCATGGTAATCAGACTACTGATAAACATACTTATATATTTCTAAATACATACATATTATAGATATCTTACACCCAGAAACAGAACAAATGATGATCATGCGTATCACACAATTATTTGTCCTAATCAACCCCACGACCGCGCTCAGCAGTCAGGATCGCTAACCACTAGACCAAGGGGCCAGACAAATTTATAATAGTAGTAATAATTTTATATTAATTTAAATACCATACCTATTATAAGATTAGTATAGATATCACAACAACGCATACCAGAATGTTATTAGGTATAACGTGGGTAGCGGGTTGGGCTGACCGTTACCCCAGCAGAAGCAGGCCTGAGACCGTGGCGCGACGGGTTCCGCGCGCGCCTCTCTCATCTAGAGGGGGTAGCCCCCCCCCCCCCTATTGCACGGTGTGGTCGCCTGGTGATCAGGAGGCCAAAGTCTGCAGTGATTCTCGGAAGCTTCCTTCCTAGGGTATCACGGTTCCCCTGCCATAGACTCACTTGTGATAGAACACCGTGTGGTTTTAGTCGGTTCGAGTCCGACATACCACTTCACCCTCGGTGAGGTGATGACCCGTGGGGATTTCCACAGGATAAAAAAAAGGGTATAACGTAGAGACATAGGTAAAATGCTGATATAAATTAAGAACAATTGACGTTAGCTATAAAATGGCAACTTCGGAACTGGCTCCCGGGGGCGTCATCAACCTCTAATTTATTACTTTCCTTCCAATTCGGTCATTTAGTTCGATTACTTTTATTAAGACACATAAAATATCATTGAGGTAATAAAAAAAAAATTACAACAAACGTCAACATGACGTAACTGTTGTCTGAAGCAATCCCTCGCTCCTGTCTGTCGGAAATACGACGCGACGCGCGATCACCTACCGTTTCAGCGTCTATTACTAGCATTTCAACTAATTTTTAGGCCAAAAAATTACATTTCGGTTATATTGTGCCTTCAACAGTACTGAAAATAATATTTATCTTGTCATTGTAATACCTATTTAGTTCGCCGGAGAGCGCAGAATGATCTCCGGCCTCCATGAGCTCTGGCCTGGGGGTGACAGGTGAGGCCCTCAGCACTCAAGGGCGTGGCTGCCTTTTGTTTAAGAGGCGGCCAAGGTCTGCCGGGGTTCTCGGGGACTTTCTTCCTAGGGTATACCCGAGTCCCTTGCAATAGACTCATTTATGACGGAACACCGTGTGATTTTAGTCGGTTCGATTCCGACATACCACTTCACTGGCAGCCCCGATGGAGTGATGACCCGAGGGGGTTTCCACACGATAAAAAAAATACCTATTTAGTTAAGGTGAAACTTTAGGCTAGACACCAAAGTTTTAAGGCGTTAAGTGATTTTTATCACTTTTAATTGCTTTTCAATTAAGGTCACACAGGTCAAGTAGTAATCAGTATATTTACATAGTTGTGTAGTAGTTGTAGTGAATTTTACTGAATGCCTGAACCACAAATAAGCAAACTCTTCAGTCTTATAATATTGGTACAGATTCTACAATTCGTAGTACATAGATTGAAAAATTGACGCTTCAAACCAAACAAGAAGTAAACCGTGGTTCCAAAATTATATGCAGAAAAGTTGTTTTTAATATGTATGAATAAATGGCAAATTAAATCCCTGAATCGGAATATATCAGTGTCGATAACTTGTCGAAACTTTAGTAACACGTGTTCTTGAGCGTTTTGAAACTTTAAGTATAGGAGAGGCGCGATCAATCACTTACAATGGTGGAAGGCGTTGCACCCTCAAGGGAAAAAACTTAAACGGGGTGTCGGTGATTTATCAGTGTAGTTAGAATTATCGCTATTTGCAATTGTTGGTGCGGCGGGTCTAGCAAACAACTTGCAGATAACGACTTGTGGGAGACGGGTCCGCAGAACTTAACGCATTCTTCAAGTTGTACTCTTGTATTGCCTTTAGTGTCCCTGCTTCCGCGAAATTACATGTGTGAGTTAAGTTTTATTAATACTTGATTACTTTACATTAATACTATAATCATAAACATACCAAAGTCGGTAGTGCATCACGCAGTGTACGCCGAGGCTAGCCTCGTCCTTTGATGTAAGAGTACGTATTTGATCAACTGAAATGATCCTATTTTCGACAACAACTTTAGATCCTCCGAAATATATTAATATAAATCGTTTTGTATGTCGTTAATCTTTTCACATGTTTTATTTGATACCTCAGCAATGTCAACAAGTCAAACTCAAGACAGGCCGTCCGGGTCGCTTAACTAATGCCTACTTAAACCTAACTGTATCTACAGATGGAGTAGTGCTAAAAGTTGTCACCTCTCTAATTTGGTCCATATAGTTGAAACACAGAAACATAATTGAAAAGATCGAAACGGAGAGCTTCAATCTTTTCAATTATGTTTCTTTGTTAACTGAATCTTCGAGTATAGATTAAAATAGTAAAAGTATAGATGAATAATATATTTAGACTTGAATAGTACTTTTTGTTCAAACTATCGCACTTTAAAGGCAATATTCTAACTTAAATACCTCTGCATTTTTTATTCAACTCGTTTAAATAGAGCTGTAGACAAAGTCAGATTTTTCTTTTAATCAACATCAACGCGGTTATCCGTAGCAGTTACCGCGTTTAGTCCTGAAGAGCGATGAGTCAGTTTAAAAAATATATGATACTTTACTCACAGCAAATAAAATTGTTACAGTTTAAATAATTTATACTCTTACTGTCAAATGAGGGGCTCGTGGCTAACTGGTAACCGAGTAGGTTAGCATGTTACAAAGTTAAGTAATACTAGCCACCGATCCGAAGTTAAGTAATACAGACTGACCGTCTTAGGACGGGTGACCATTCTTAACACATTGAGAACGCTTCGTGCCTCGGAGAGCACGTTAAGCCGTCAGTCCCGGTTGCCATACGAACATCTGTGGCATTTACATGTTACGGGTAGCTGGAGCCCTAAAAGGTCCGACAACCTGGTCTAATGACAGAACTTCGATATCGCCTAGTACTTGGGTTGTGGAGGTCTGATGGTAGTCGCTTCACATAAAATATCGAAGTTCGACCGTATCGTAGTCAGACTGAAAGGTGACCCCAAGTTAGTTGGGAAAAGGCGCGGAAGAGGACTCTTATTGTCAAATTATAAACTCTCTATCTTGATGCCGTTAGATATGTTCAAATTTGAAGCACCCTCAACAGTCACATTAAAGTCTAATTAATTAAGTAATGTAATTTAACGTAGTTCCTTAGTCTACACATCGAACGCAAGTTAATTTAACAAAACGTCTCTTATTCATAACTACTTTCAAAATTATAGAAAGTATCAAAACAAGTAAAGCATCGATGCTGTTTACAGGGAAGTACAGTTACATCCTCAGTACTCTACCTGCAAATACACCTTTATGAGGCATTGAAAACAAAGCTATAGGAATAGCAAGGAATGTAATCGAAGCTGACGTGTGCATCGTTCGGTTGTAACGGTCCAATATCGGACAAATGGCTTGGTGGAGACTCAAAGCGGCCATCCGAGTCGCATCTCATTCGAAGAACATTGTAACTACTACGGAGACTAGCTCCTCTTACTACTGAATTTGAGTTGAACTGTGTCCACACTGAACGTAGTTCTGTCCTGTACATTCTTATTTTTATCTCCGAAAGATTGTAAACATTTTAGTTTTTGTTGGTAAGCATAATTAATTTTCTTAAATTAGATGATCAATGTCGGACATCGGTTTATTCTTAATTAGGTTTATTAATATAGTTGTTTGAACATTCAATTGGCATAGACTATGATGAAAAGAGAAAAACTGAGATTGATGATCAGCAACTTTCGTCTGCCCGATTTTGGGAGATTAGTTTGATAACAATAATAGTGATCTACTAAAACAATTCAGCTACGGTTTTCTGCAGGTGAGACTGAACTTCATGAGGTCGCTCAATAGTTCTGCTTTTAGGTTCAAAACAAGAATCGTGTTATTCAGACCCATCGCCATATGATCATATTCAACATACGGTATTTCCACTTCGATCTCACGAAAGTAAAAGCCACTCAGTGTAAATTGATCTTTAAACAGCACAGTTGTACAGATTCATATGTACCCAATAAAGATTTATTATCAATAAGGATTGTACGTATAAGAAGTACCGACAAAGTTATACGGCTTCCATTCTCAAATGATATTTATTAAAGAAAATGCTGTTAATCTAAATCGGATATTAATCAACTTTAACATAATACGAAGTGGAGCCTTACTAAATATATTCTACAAAACGATCGTAGGAAAAACGACAAATACATTAGTTTGTAAGGAGTAAATTTATAGCAGTAGCCATAATTTTAAATGTATAATCTAGTTCAACATCTTGTAGAAGGGGGTTATAGCCAAGAAACTACTTAAATCTACATTAAAATATCGGCACAAAAAGCGGGTGTGAAACAAGGCTCATTAAAAAACGTGCGCTCGCCAGATGTGTTCGAACGTCGAAGTTACTTCCCAATATAATTTCATGTGATCTTAACTTAACAGGCGGGGAACGTTCTCAACGTTGCAACCGCAAATAAGGATCGTAACGACAGGGTTAGCTTTAAGATAATCGCTGAGCGGCCATACGAGCCCGCCGCGGCGCTACATTGAGTTTAATGTCTTTCGGTCTTGACGACCCCCGCGTCTGACGGTGTTAACTTCAGTGAGGGTTAAGGGTCGGCCGAACGGTGATTACAACTCAGTAAGGAGCATTTATTGTCAATACACTGTTTCAGATTGCGTGTGGACCGCATTAGCGTTTTGGTTTATATTACTACTGTCGTAAAGACATTTGTTGTCATGATTGCGTTGATAATCACTCTATTGGGTGCCTGTACTTCGATTATAACCGCCATCTTAATGTTAGTAACATACGTAGTAGGGACTATTTTATTGATTTATTTAGTCATTTTGCAATGAAGGCAGATATGGACATTTGTAGGTATATTCAAACGTTCATTCTCAAACGTTCGCGAAGAGCTGCGCTGTGTACCTAAGCCCGTTGAAATGAAACTTAAAGCTTGAAGCCCACTGAAACTTAAAGTGGATCTCTAGGTCAACTGAGTAAGAAATAAAATTGCCACGACCTTTAAGAACTGGTCATGTTAGCTTTAAGAGCAAGCTACATCCGTTTAAGCGTAGCCATCTCTCTTTTTATGGGCTGTTTGTTTATTTTTTGCTCTTTTGCTAATAAAAGCAGTGGTTTTATTGTGCTTCAAACTTCAAAGTTTCTTTTCAATCAGTATGTCACGGATTGCTTCATAGATATAGAGAAAACTTTCTACCCTGGTAGGATATTGACTGAAATCATATTTCAGGGTTGTTTTTTCGTTTGGGCCTCTATACATATTTTCTTTTTTTCTCTCCTTTCATCCTTGAGATTTTTAGATATATCGTCCGGAATGAAAGCTCATTGGAACGATTAGTAGTGCAAGGAAGAGTAGAAGGTCAACGTTCTCGCGGCCGATCACCCACAAGACGGACAGACTAAATTAAATCGCCTACAAAATTATCTCTCGGCGTCTCTCGCAGTGCCACAAATAGAGACATTGAGAAGTCTCACAAAAGCCGCAATGAACTTATCAGACGATACATGACAACGATTATTCCACCAGGAGAAGAAAATATGTCTTCTTCTTAGTCGTAGGTACACTACGACTAAGAAGAAGACATATTTTCTGGATTCCAAAGTATATGTTATTGTTTCGATCATTAAATCAAGATCCGTCCGGTATATTAACTACCTGAACCACTATTATGTATTCTGTTCCTGAACGACAAATTATTTTTTTCAAACACACATTCGCATCTTAGTTGGATGAAAAGGTAACGACAGGATCCCACATTAATATTAATATACGACCAACGTGACACCGGTACGACTCACCGAAGAAATCTATGTATATAATGAGAGCAGGCAGGCATAATATTCTAGCCAAGGCTTTATAATTAGTAGACTGGTAATGCAATAGTCATATTCAATATTGTATTGCTAGATTTTTAGGGTCTAAAGCTATTAAAAGAAATCCATAAATATAAACTCACTAACATATATTTGAGAGCCTCTTCCTCAGGCAGTCAACAATTTAATTTTTATAGCCAAGTCTCTATAACCGGCAGACTGATAACGCAATAGTCATATTCAATATTGTATTACTAGATTTTTAGGCTCTAAAGCTATAAACAGAGGTCCATAAACATACGAACACATTTTTAACGTCAGTAATAAAATTATAATAAAGTAGGTATTTACTTCTTACAGCAATATCTTAAATCAGTCATTGACAAATGGTGTCTTTTTCTGCATTATTTTTAACCGACTTCAAAAAAGGAGGAGGTTCTCAATTCAACTGTGTTTTTTTTATGTTTGTTACCTCAGAACTTTCGACTGGGTGAACCGATTTTGATGATTCTTTTTTTATTTGAAAGCTGGTGCTTTCCGTGTGGTCTCATTTCAATTCAGGTCCAGTTCTGACAATGGCATCCATGAGAAAACCATATATAAGTCTTTTATGGAATAGTTTTTTTTGTTGAAGTCAGTTTTTTTTTTAAAGAATTATATTTGCATGGAAAAGTGCCCAAAATATTCCACTACTTAAAAAAGTTAAACTCTCTTCATTTTGACTTTTTTTTATATGGGATAGTGGGCAAACAAGCAGACCGGTCACCTGATGGTAAGTGACTCAAGGCAATTCAAAAGTCACAATTGCATTGCCGACCTTTAAGGTGGGAGTAGAGGAAGGAGGGGAAGAGGGAGAGTAAAGAGACCCTCTCTTTACTCTTTAGAAGAGGGGAAGAGGGGGAGAGGGAATGGTTATGGCCTGAATGCCAATGAAATGAAGATGATGAAGAAATGCCTATGGATGAAATACAATGAAAGCATTGCTTAACTGTCACTGTCGGTTTTCTGTCAGGCCGTGGTATTACCAAGGTCAAGCCAGCCCATACGTGCCGAACCATGGCTCTCCCACAGTAAAAACTACCATCTATGGTTGTCTACTGTCGTCCTATATCTATTTTACCTTTATTATCCAAAGTCTTTGAAAGCCTTATCCATTCTCAACTAAGCAACTTTCTGTCTAAGAATAATTTACTAAACCACTTTCAATCGGGCTTTCGCCCTGGTTACAGCACGACTTTTGAACTTGTCCACATTACGGACGATATCAGCCTAGGCATGGATGGTGGAAATATCAGTACTTACTTTACTTCATTTTAACAACGCTTTCTATACCGTAAATTTTCACATTCTGCTTAGTATACGAGGGCTACACTGAAAATTTCGGGAATCAAGGAAGTGACACAACATTACTATTTAAAAATGTATTTATTGCTTTTCGAAGTATTCTCCGCGAAATTTGACACATTTTCCATACGATGGAACCAATCATTGAAGCAACCATTCCATTCGGAAGTTGGGGTCTCCAAAATGGCCGTTTTGTAGGCGTCCACAGCTTCTTCAGGTGGTGAAAATCTCTGACCACGCAATTTATTCTTTATTTTAGGGAAAGTATAGAAATCATTAGGGCTTAGGTCGGGACTGTACGGCGGATGGTCTAATAATTCTGTGTTTTCTTGCTAGTTGGTTCGCCGGCGGCGAATTAGGTCCGAGTGGAGATCGTCCTCCCGGACCCGTTCCGCCCATGACGTCCTCACACCGCGGTAAAATTCCTGTCGCTACTGGCCATGGAGCGTATGACGGCCGGTAGCGAGAGATCCCCTCCGATGACTGCAGTGAGGGCCCGACGCTGCATCGCCCAGGCGGAGCAAACCGCCAGCGTGTGCTGAGCCGAGTCCTCACCGCAGTCGCAGTGGTGAAAGGCGGGACTCAGTTCCCTCCAAGCGACCGAGTGCAGGTACTTCCCGAAGCAGCCGTGCCCGTAAAGAACCTACGTCAGTCGGAAGGAAAGGGTCCCGTGCTGCCGCCCTGTCCACTCGACGATGACCAGCTGGAGCGAATCCACGGCGGCAAAGCCAGCACGTGGAGCCTCCAGCCCGTACGACCAACGAGCCATGGTGGCTCGGCGAGCGGCCTCACGCCATTCGCGTACCTCTTGCTCGCTGCCAAGTGCTCGCCGATACACTTCGGCAAGCACTTCCGCCTCCAAATCCCACGGGGGAGTCCCGGCCAACGCGCACGCCGCCTTCGTCGACATGGTGCGGTATCCGCGTATGGCTCTAACCGCCATAACCCTCTGAGGGCGCCAGAGGTGCGCCCTATTCTGGGCGGTCAGAGCCTCCGCCCACACCGGTGCACCGTACAGTGCCATTGATGGTCAACCATCCTAGACTGACCTGGCTAGTATTACTTAACTTTGTAATATGCTTACTTATATTATATATACAGATTACATATTTATATCATATATATACGAATACCACTATAAAGTCGTGTACTAGCGTTGTGCCTATTCCGCTAATTCATCTTTATGCAGATGATTTACAGCTTACAGTTTCGCTTAACATGTTTTCGGAAGCTATTAACACAATCAAAGTAGGCCTATCGCAGATTTGCGATTGGAGTCATAAATTTGGACTTAAGATTAATCTCTTAAAAACATAGGTATGTGTTATTGGCAGTCCTGGGTCAGTTTCAAGAATTGAATGCTCTCAACTGCCTCAAATTCAATTTAGTGGCACTATATTATAGATCAGCACAAGTGTAAAAAACCTGGGAATTTGTATGGACGATACCTTATCTTGGCGTCTACAGTTGCAGAAAGTCAGTCGTAAAGTCTTCGCTTCAGCGGAATCCTTGCGAAGAATGCGTAACTGGTAACGTTGGAAGATCCAACTGCCACTAAGTCTGACTTACACATTCACTTCTTCTTCCAATTCTCGACTATGCCGATAAAATTGTTGTATAAAATGCATATAGGAATGGGCTACCAAAATATGATCACGTTTCAGAATTCCGTGTGAAAAGATTAACTGGCTTTAAATTCCCTCTCGCCGGAGTACTCATATCCTCTTTTTGCTTTATAACATCTCATTCAACTCTAAACGTCCAAGGTCGACTGAAGATTTGAGACAGGAGATGCCACAGCATTCCACAAAAAATTTTACCATCTTTTACTGATTCAGCTGTACGCTTGTAGAATGCGTTACCAATAAACATTCAGCAAGCGCAATCAATTACTAATAAAAAAATGGTTCATGAACATCAGGTTATATATATATATATATAGTATATGTATATATATAGTACCTATAAAGTAGCTTAATATAGAATATCTGTATATTTTTCATATTTATTACAAATTACAAGTAATTAAAATTTTAAATACATGTCTCTCTGAATCATTTTGATCCATCTCAGGATTACCTGGAGATTGCATCTACCAATAAGGCCGCCCTGTGTACATTACCTGTTTGATATAATTAGGTATGTAAACGTATAAAACTCCCATTGTAATAATTTTGTACAAATAAACTGTTATCTATCTATTTATATATTTTTGGTTCACATTGTAGCATTCAAGGTACCAAGGTCAAAATGGCCCACCTGAATTTTATGCAACATAATTTTGAGGTGTAGGTGGGTAGGTGAATAATATGACTATATAGTCAAATTATTATTTAATGTCATGTAAGAATTAGGTACATTTGTGTTATGATACTAGCATACTAGCGTGGCAGACTCGGCTTTGCTCGTGTTAATCTGTCCATCGGAACAGTACTTTTTTCAGGATGATAGGTACCTACCTGTCCTGGTCTGTACCTATCCTAGAACGTGTGCTTATTCAAAATTTCATGATGATCTGTTGAGTAGTTAAGGTATGATAGCTAACAAACACACAAACTCACTTTCGCATTCATGCTGATCGGTTAAGCGGTTAAAGCGTAGAAGTGTATGTGTGTGTGTGAAGGAGTGACAGACAGACTGACAGACAGTTTCTTTCGCATTTATAATATTGCTATAGATTAGTTAGGATTAAACACTAGCCGTTTCTAGCAGCCTCACCAGCGGTTATGGTCACTGTTTTACCTTGAGGTTATATCTAACATATTATGTAATACAGTATTAGATTCCGGAAACTCTAGGACACAAAGCGTTTCGGTCGTTGGTAATAAATATTGTTATTAATAGGAGTAGTAAAGTAGATTAAAACACAAACGAATTAAAATATTACGATTTTTATGTTTTTCCTTTTTGTAATATGTAGGTTCTATATAATTATATAATATATTAAGCTAACGGACAGTTTAACTTTTCCCTGCCGATTCGATAAATCTTACATAATCCTCTCCTGTGTCGACGTCGCTGTTTATCAGTGGTATAGCTGTATTCAGGAGGAACGATTCGTAATCGTTGAGTTGAAAACTATGACACGTTTGTATAATTCCACCGGGACCAACGTTTGTGGGACCTGAAAAAAACCTTGTCCCGAAGTTTGGATTTGCAGTAAAAGCGTTAACCAGGACTTCATTTCCTTGAAGTGCGCTGTTCATTTGGTTAATAAAATAATTAATAGCCGCCGCCATACCTAAAGTTGTACTCTCTTTGCCATGTTTTTGATAAACAATTTCTGTTCCAGCTTTCCTTATAACACGCGTTAAAGTCTCAGCTTTGTAAGGATCTATAGCATTTATATTGGGAACCATGGCGGAAAACAAGGGTATAATTGTGTCGTCCGAGTGCCCTCCTATAACAGGCAACGATACATCTAGCGGATTGATACCAAGAGCTCTTGCAGTAATTGTCCGTGCCCTTGCAGAGTCTAATTGAGTTATGCCAAATACTTTAAAAGGATTATAAGTGTTATATTTGTACAGAAGGGCGCTTGTAAAGGGCACGATAGAATTAATTGGATTAGTTGCAATGGCCAAGAATGCTCTAGGATTTTGATTAGCAATAGAACGGCACAGTTTCTGCACAGCTGGGGCATTAGCAGCTATCATTTGCTCTCTAGTATTACCTGGTTTCCGAGGCACTCTGTAAACCATCACAACCAGGTGCGAGCCACGAACAGCATTATCTAATGTATTGTCTCCACTCCATACATTTACATGCGGCCCCCCAGTAATGTGGTTCAGTTCTAATCCAATTCCGTGAATTTTCACATCATTATCATGTAACTTTATTTCCCTTATTTGATTATTTAGCTTGAGAAGAAGTGCCAAATTTGATCCTACTTCATTAGCAGCGCCAATAATAGACACGTTGATATTTCTCAGTGGGGAATATTTTGCACTGATACATGCCGTCAGTTGTTTGGCAAATAAATATGAAGTGGATAACTTACGATAAAACATATTTACTCATAACCTACTTGCTGTATTTTACAGAATATTAAAATTTTTCATGAGAAGTTAAAAAAACTGTGCCGGCAATTCCACTTTTACTGCGATTATTATAATGTTGTCTTGAAATTTTGTCTTACATTTTGCTGAATGTCATTTGAATACTGCATGTTATTATTTTCTAATGTACGTCATCCCTTCAAAACTAAATACCTATTTACAGCAAAGAGGAGGAAAGAATAAAGCCTTTGGACCACAGAACACAGTACTCTTTGCACACTGACCTATATTATACAAGTATGTATAATAGAGGTCAGTGTCTTTGCACTAAACATTCGTCATAATCATAAACTACTAAGTTTATGGCCATAATACCCGAGGATGACACCAAAGAGTATACAAACACCACGGACAAACACTACGTCAGAGATTACACTCTTGGAAAATAAAGCCGAAACCACACTATTGAAACCCGATACCACGCGTCGAAATGCGACGCATCACACTCATCACACTATGAACACCCGATGCGACGCAACATCACACATCGTCGGGTGGCTTCGGGTTTCAATAGTATGTTTCCGCCTTAAAAGGTTTATTAGTATAGCATTATGGCTTAGCTTTATTATATTATGTTTGGACACCTTACGCTAACTCCAGCGTATAATAAAACTCATATTAGAGAACAGTGTACTTGGATAACAGTACTGCATTCCGATTCTTTTGTTTACAAGCATGTTTTACAAGAGCCTAAAACTTGTCCAGCTCGTACTTTACAGAACTTCTATAATGCTAATGTAGGCTATCTCTAGTAGGTGCGCCTTCTCCTTATGTCGATCTTTAATGTTTATAAGTTTTTCAAAACCTTTATTTTTAGGCAAACCGAATCAGTCTCACATTATCTTTACATTCAAAGCCCAGATATTAAAGAGTTTATATCTACTACCTATATATAGGTCTCATGGCAAATAGGGAAATAAAAATCCGTAGTGTGCAATACCAGGTGAATTGGATTGAACGATCTTGACACTGATTCCGTTCTTTAATGTAAGTATTTATCAATAAGTAGTGTATTATGTGTTGGGTTCTAAACATTATAAACTTTCATATTATTTACTAGCTGTGCCCGCGGTTAAACACGCATTTTAGTTATGGGTAGGTTATACCAAGTACACGGGTGAATTTTTGGGCGAAATTTCGTGATTTTTTTAAAAGTAGTGCTAAAACACTAAATTATTTTGCGTAGATTAATCAATGATTAATGCTTATCATTCTTTTCAATAAGGCATTTTAACTTGAAACACCTTAAAAATATAGGACTTCAATAAAAAACATGGTTGTGGCAATGGTAAATGTTGAGACCAATGATATTTATTGAAAACTTGCTTGTAACCAACAATGATGACTGATGATATCAAACGTTTATAAAACAATTTGCACATTAGGATATCGCGACCCAACGTCAAACGTTGAGCCGCGATACGCCAGGCATGATCACCTAGTGTGGTCGGAGGATCCTTTGTGTTGGGGAGACATAACAACCGTTCTTCCACAGTGGTGACCCTGACGTGATTAACAGCAGATCAGCTGCAACATTACGCCACCGTCGTATACACTCTTAGAGCAATGAGCAGTAATCAACTCTCATCTAGCCAGCAGGGATACCACACCCCTCGCCGACTGCGCCAACCTGGTTAACTCTACTGCCTCACGGAACACGGAACGGGGAACGGATATCATTGATGATGATGATGATGATGAAAATCGTAGGCCTTATTACTCATCAGTGTCTTCTCTGTCAATGTTACAGAGACATGACATATTCAAATGTTCTGTTCAAAACCAGTTTTAAATAGTACGTTAAAGAAACGAAGGCTGTAGAATATAGTCGTTATCTTATTTACTTTCGATGTGGTGATTATTATTTTAATATAAACCAAGCGTAATGCAACAGAATATTTTAATAAGCGAATGACGTTTTAAATGACAAAGTTTGTAGAACGTTATTAAATAGCTCCTACCTAGATACTTGTAACGCGTCTGATCTTGTCGAAACTTACTGGACGTATCAAGGAGGTACGTCAGCCCCGCATCACGCGCTCTATCCTACATCTAGTTCCAAGTAAAATACATTGGAATTTAGAACATTTCCGAACAATGATGCTGATTTTTTTCACACTTTTTATATGCTTAATATCTGTTCTGTGTAAGTCTTAGTTTCACACTACTATGACTTTTTCCTGATCTCATTAATCGTAGTTGCCAATGAAATTAATTATTACAGGATATTCACGAAGAATGCACTATCCCATGGTATTTTACAATTACCAGGATTTTCTTTTACTTTTATGGTCACTGCTCCGCTTCTGTAGATCGCAGCATGATGTTTTATAGTCTTTCTCAATAAACAGGTGAAAAATAAATTATTAAAGATTAGCGTTCAACGCTTGTAAACTTTAACAAAGCCTTAGGTTTAGGTCTCGGGTCTTTGCTTTGTAACAGCTGTACCTACCATCGATATATGGAGGGTAGAAAAAAGGAGGACAGTCTCTGTGTATAAAACATGTCTGTCAAAAGTGTGTATTTAGGTGGCGCCACCGTAGCTAGAAGGTGCAGTAACTAGGAAGGAGAAAGTTCCGCTTTGTAATCGCGCACTTTTCAAAATAAGCGTTAAATAAATTAGCAGATATTCAACAAAATTTCGTTTTTTTTTTTCATTATTCATCGCCTCATCAACTAGCTACCAGAGAGCTAAATAATTAAATAGTAGCTAAAGAAATGAAATATTTCACCTCGGCGCACTTCACTCCGTCTAGAACAGCTAAGTTCATAATTATCATACCCACTTGTCTACACTAGCGCCATTCCAGTCGGTTCTTGAACTATTGTTTACTGCTTTCAGCTGGACACATTTTTGGTTTGCGCCCTATACAAGATGGTCCTCCTTTCTTCTCCTCTCCATACATCGATAACAATTTTTTGGGAATAAAAACCGTTAGCGTACGTCAGTGCGTGTACTGACGTACGCTAATGGTTAAACGGTTCCGATTTAACACAACTAATTTATGTAATGTAAAAATTTAAAGCTTTATTCAGCCTTAGAAAATGATTCCAAAAACTACTCTTGCATTTCTTGTTTTTCATGAGATGATGAAGATAAAGAGGTATTTATTGAATATCTATCTTCCAGTCTTTCATTCCATGTTGCTCAATGAAATTGTTTTCGATTTTCTTTACATGCTTCAGCTTCGCGGTTTTGCTTTATGCGCTCCAAATATTTGTATCTTTGTAGTTTAATGTCTACCCGCTCCATAAAAATTGTCCTTTTTGATTGGTATTTAACATATTCAAAACCAATATTTTTAGGTATAAGTCTGTAAAAAATAATAAAATTTATCAGGTTACTCAGGCTGTAAACTTTAAAGTCATTTTCAGTCAGTGCCGCAAAGATTCTCTCCCTCCGTTGAAGTTAATATCTTGCCGTAGGATTTGTAATAGTTTCATTAATTTTCTTGATTTTTTTTTGAATTCAATTAAGTACTTTAATCCTGATCAACTCTAAATCGGAAATGTCCAAGTTGATTTTCTTTTCCCCCAACTCCTCTTTTTACCAGGCGTAGAAAATACACGATCATTGGGTGTACCTTCACCGTTGATTCGCCGTAAAGTGGTACTGGGAACCCCTGTAAAGAAGTAAAAATCATGTGAAAAAGAATAGAAAGACTAGAAGCTACTAGAAGTATCAAAAATGATAGGTGACATTTGATTTACATTTTAATTACCATATGCATTGCTCTTAGCTTGCTCTTAGTCATATGCAAATAAGATTATTTAATTTTTTTTAGTGCAATAATATACACCATAGATTATTAGAACACCAGCATTAAGATTATAATTATAATACATTTCACACTCCTTAGTGCATTGACGTTACCTTAGTCATCGATAGACACATCGAATCAAATTACTCAGTATATGGTGTCACGGGTGTCACTAACCACATTTATTTAGAGCTAAAATTAAAAAATAATGTAATATTAACCCCTACAATACAAAACTATTACACAATGTTTGGCAAACTGTTAATAGGGAAGAAAATTTTAAATATATTATATGCGAGTGTCAGGAGTCATCAGGTTACAGTGCTTGGGGCTGCAACTGACGTTGGACAAACGATTAGCCTTCTGCTACGTTCACAACCTAATATTACTAAGCTGATCATTCACGACACACAAAAAGAAACACCGGGAGTAACACTAGACTTGTCGCACGTGCCTACAAATGCTGACGTGAAGGGTTACGTGGGTGAAGAGACTTTGGAGTCTGCTTTAATGGATTCTGAAGTGGTTATTTGCGCTGGCGGAGTCATACGCACACCAAGCATTACCGAAAATTCGTGTTTTGCAACCAACGCAGCTTTTATTCAATCTTTCAGTAAAGCAATATCTCGCCTTAAACCAATGCCCTTCATAGGAATCGTCACGGAGCCTATTAACAGTCTCATACCAATGACTGCTGAGATAGTCAGAAATCACGCAGAATTTGATGTAAGGAAGCTATTTGGCATAAGTACTATTGATTTTTTGCGCGCACAAACTCTGTACGCATCGGAACATAACCTCCATCCTTGTAACGCATTTGTCCCTGTAATAGGGGGCCGTTCAGACAAGACGTGCATTCCATTATTGTCTCAGGCCTATCCAGCTAAAGATATGACGGAGATCCAAGTGCAGACGTTCACTATGAAACTTCGAAAGGCTGATCACGATATAATGAAGGCCAAACTCGGTTTTGCACCAGTATTATCGATCGCGTACAGCGCACTTCTGTTTACTCGCAGCGTACTTAACGTTTTAGATGGCAATGAAGGAGTAGTTCATGCATATGTTGACAATAATGACTTTGGTACTGGTTATTTTTCTGGGCTGGTCCATATAAACCGAGACGGTGTCAAAGAAATGCAGAGGTACTCTAAACTGTCTAGTTTCGAATGTCACCTGCTAGAGAACAGTATTGAAGAATTGCGTAAGGATGTCATGAAAGGAAAGAAGATATTGGAATACGCATAGTGAAATTAATGTGTTGTTATTCTTTGTCAAATCGTAGAATAACGTCGGTTAAAGACTGTACCAAACCCGTCACCGCCTAATCATTCAAATTTGAATCTATAAGTAAAATAACGAAAATAGCAACTAGTAAAGAAAATATTTACCAATTTAAGAATATTTATTTACATTAAGTTTTTACAATCATCGTTTTCATAAATGTACCGTTTAACAAGGGAAAATAATTACTTATATCACAGAGAATAATTAAGATACGTTAAAGTTATGGACAGCGTCCTTTCTTACACTAAAACATTGATTAATGCTAATAGCCCAAGAGCTCATAAAAAAATTTTGAGAAGGTACTTAGGCCGTTAGATATTTTGAACAGTAAAACTTGAATGCCATTCAAGTATGGAATGGAAAGTCTGGCTGACCAGATCGGCACTCAATCCTACTGCGCATGGTGCTTATCCTAAAAAATATTTCAGCCAAAAAAGGTATTTTAGGTCGAATGCGACTTAAAGAAATAAAAGTAGGCGTATTAATTAACATAAAAATAAAGAGCCAGACATTTTAAGTTGTCTAAAATAAGAGCCAGACTATCCTGAACTTGTATTAAAAAAGTGCCAAAAAAAGGTATTTTAGGTCGAATGAAACTTTAATAAACAGAAAGTAGATAAATTATTTAACATAAAAATAGAAATGCCAGACATTTTAAGTTGTCTAAAATTAGTGCCAGACGACACCGAACACGTACTAAAGTGCCCAAAAAAGGTATTTTAGGTCGAATACGACTTAAAGAAATAAAAAGTAGGCGTATTAATTAACATAAAAATAAAAGGGCCACACATTTTCATTTGTCTAAAATAAGAGCCAGACTACCCTGAACTTGTATTAAAAAAGTGCCAAGAAAAGGTATTTTAGGTCAAATGAAACTTTAATAAACAGAAAGTAGATATATTATTTAACATAAAAATAAAAATGCCAGACATTTTACTTTGTCTGAAATTCGAGCCAGACGACCTTAAACTTTTATTAAAAAACTGTCCAAAAAAGGTATTTTAGTTTTAATGAAACTTAAATAAACAATGTTAAAATAAAAATAAAACTGCCAGACATTTTACTTTGTCTGAAATTTGAGCCAGACTACCTCGAACTTTTATTAAAAAAATGTCCAAAAAAGGTATTTTAGTTCGAATGAAATAGCAATAAACATAAAGTAGATATATTTTTTAAGATACATTTGTCTGAAATTCTGACCCGACGACAAAATTAATATGGTACCTACATACATTGAATATATTTAAAAATACAATTAAAAAAAATGCCGAAATAAATAGTTTTTAATAACTGCCCAACGCGGCAACGTGACGTAAGAAAATTGCTTCTAAGTGCGAGTGACAAACCTCATAGGCGACAAACCTGTAAGAGCGAGTGAGGCGGTTGGTCGTCAGTTGCTAAGGATTCAACGTGTTCTACCACGATTGGCAAATAAACAGATCACGTGACTTGATCAGTAGGTTGCTAACGAGTGTTCGTCGATGAAAATTTTTGTGGCATTTAGAACGCATTTCCACTAAGCGACGTTTCAGATTCAGAAGTCGTCGCGACGGTTAAAGTCCAACCTCCAATAGTTAAAGATAACTTTTAGAATTTCTTATACTCTATCACAAAATAATGACTCAAAAACATAAAATATCATAGTTTGCGTAAATCTTTGATAAAACAATAAAATTTTTACAAAATATCGATAATCGTAAGAAAAACCGGTTTGCTGTTTTATCTATAGGTCATATAGGTTGGACTTTAACCTCGAATAACTTCTAAACGAGTCAACTTAGCAAAAAATCATTTCAGACCATTTTTGTGGATCGTTAAATTTCCTACAATAATATATTGTGTATTGATTTTCACTAGACATTTATTCGTTCGAGTGCATTAAAAATCAAAACAAAAAATAAAATCTTATGTTATTTAAATGGGAAATCAAAAATCACAATGAGTCACCTCTTAATATTAATATTAAGGGATGAAACTTTGCCAGAATTTTTTTCGTCATCTCAGACCAAATTTTCATGGTAACTCATAAAAAAAAAATTAAATGTTTTTTGGCCTACCCAACTATATATACACATATAAACGTGTATGCGTGTTGCGGTTAAGTCTATACTCTATGTTATTGTAGGTATCGAACTAAAATACTGTTTTTGAATACTTTTTAATGTAAGTTATGATTCGTTTGGCCATAATTTCAGACGAAGTAAGATATCTGGCATTTTTATTTTTATGGTTTTTTTTGTATGGTCTAGGGAGCAAACGAGCAGACTTGTCACCTGAGGGTAAATAACTGCCGCCGCCCATGGGCACCTGTAACTCGAGAGTCACAAGTACGTTGCCACCCTTTAAGGTGGGAGTAGGAGAAGAGGGGGAGGGGGGAAGAGAGGGAGCGTGGAAGGACAAGAATAAGGGAGAGGAAAGGGTTAGGGCCTCCGGTAACCTCACTCACGCGGCAAAATGCATTGCTTCACTGCCGGTTTTCTGTGAGGTCGTGGTATCGAGAGGAGTCGAGCCGGCCCATAACTCTCCCACGTAAATTATGTTAATTAATATGTCTACATTATGTTTATTTAAGTTACATTTAAACTAAAATACCTTTTTTGTATACTTTTTTAATACCAATTAGCGGTTGTCTGGCCCTAGTTTCAGACCAATTAAAATGTCTGGCACTGTTGTTTTTGTGTTAACTAATATGTCTACTTTATATTTCTATAGGTCTCATTCGAACTGAAATACCTTTTTCTGAACTTTTTTAATAAATGTTCGGGGTCGTCTGGCACTAATTTCAGACAAAGTAAAATGTCTGGCACTTTTATTATTACGTTAAATTATATATTTACTTTCTGTTTATTAAAGTTTCATTCGACCTAAAATACCTTTTTTTGGCACTTTTTTTATATTATAGGTGGCAAGCAAGCAGACGGGTCACCTGATGGTAAGTGACTACCGTCGCCCAAGGACACCTGCAACTCAAGAATCACAAGTGCGTTGCCGGCCTTTGAGATAGGAGTACGCTCTTTTCTTGAAGGTTTGAAGGTCGTATCGGTCCGGAAATACCGCAGGCGACAATTTGTTCCAGAGATTAGTTGTGCGAGGCAAAAAAATTCTGGAGAACCGCACAGTGGTGGATTGCCAATTATCCAGGTGAGGGGGATGAAAATTTTGTTGCTTTGAACGATGGCGAAACGTTGCAGCCGGTATAAGTCCGAACAATTCCTCGGAGCACTCCCCGTGATACATGCGATAGAGAATGCAGAGTGAAGCTACATCTCTACGCAACGCCAAGGGGTCAAGCCGATCTGAAATATCCTGGCAATCGATGATTCGAGTCGCTCTCCGTTAAATGCGGTCAAGAGGGAGAAGCTGGTACTGGGGTGCTCCTGCATAGATATGAGAACAGTATTCCATATGCGGCCGAACCTGGGCCTTATAAAGTTGTAGGCGGTGGGCCGGGGTGAAATACTGTCTCTATCTATTCAGCAGACCAAGCGTCTTCGAGGCTAATTTGGCCTTACCCTCTTAAGTGACCGCGAACTGGACTTCGCTCGATATATCGACACCAAGGATTCCGATGCTGGCTGTGGCAGTCAGGGAAGTGCTCTCAAAGCGAGGTGGCACGACAAACGGTATCTTTTTGGCGGTGAACGCGCAAACCTGTGTCTTCGTTGGGTTAAATTGGACTAGATTAAGTCGACATCGAAATGTGTGGCCCTTTTATTTTTATGTTAATTAATACGCCTACTATTAATTTCTTTAAGTCGCATCCGACCTAAAATACCTTTTTTGGCTGAAATATTTTGCAGGATTGCACCATGCACAGTAGCATTGAGTGCCGATCTGGTCAGCCAGACTTTCCATTCCATACTTGAATGACATTCAAGTTTTACTGCTCAAAATATCTAACGGCCTAAAGTACCTTCTCAAAATACGTTATGAGCTCTTGCTCTATAAAATATTGTCTTCCTTTTCTACGTTTAAAAATGTCGGTGTTAGAAAAGGACGGACAATCAATTTCTCTGTAACACAACCACGTAACATAAAACAATTCATTTTTAATATAAATGACATTATCTACATCTACCTTAAGTTAGGAATAAAATACTGAACACTTTACTTTTGGCTAACCATTGGATTTTATTTGATAGACTTGATTCATTACTTCTGATCAATACAAATCACATATGTATATAAACATACAATTTCCTGCTGTCTCTATCGGAATAAAAAAATAGAATTTTCTAACATTTAATTGATTTCTTTCCCGAACCACCAACATACAGTAACTAAATTTCGACCTAAATGTAAAATTTGTTAAAATAAATCGCAAATCTACTTTAGAATTTTTTAGTTTGAGTTGTTGAAAATATTGACTAAACTTAATTTTGAGCTAATGGAACTTAACCCAAGTACAAACATTGTATCTTCTATTCACATTTCCATAGAACAATTTACACCAATCATAACTGTCTTCAGCACAGAAGATACACAAATCAAATCGCCTACCTGAAACAAAGTAATAAATCCATTAGAAAAACTTAGTTTTTCCATTTTATTATAAAAGAATAGTGCCCGCTATATTTTAAACTGATATGGTAAACTTATTATGTAACTTGTAAATAATATTTTATCGATTTAAATTTGGAATCTTGGAATAGACCGCCGAAAGCTCCGATAACGTCGGACTTGTGGCGATCGAATGTTTGCCGGTAACTCATGTTTGTTGTATTATTTTGTAAAAAAAAAAACACAGCATTTGCCCGTCGCAATATACATAACTATTTTATATTTGATACTACGTAGGACCTACATAAGTTTTGTCGTATGCAAACTATGTATAATAAAATAATATTAAAAAAATAAACCAAATTTGGAGGCAACCGTTTGATCGATTTTTAAATTAATTTTCTAAATGAAAATGGCGGGCTTCTCTCGTTATAACATTCGTGTAATTATTTTGTATAACTTTAAGCGTGGCTTAGCTAAATAAAAGTGTTGCGAGGAAATGAGTAGTGCACTGAGAAAAACTTGTTCATCTCTAAGGATCATGTCACTATTCTTACTGCTTTTTATCAAATACAGTTAGGAAAATATTTGAATAAAACCTACAAAATTATCTAGAAACCTGTAAAGTAATTATCATAAGCTGATCCCCTGTGTTTGCATTTTTTCAGTTCCTAGATGGGACTACTAGGGACCCTATGGAGCGAAGAACATGACCTTTTCGTAGTTGTTTTAATTAGAAGGATCCGAAATAAAACTTACCAGCATCATTCCTCATTACTTTTGCTAATTTCACTCCCAGACTCACTGACAGATGTTGAACGAATGCTTATTGAAGTCTCTTTAAACTGGCTGATAAAGTCTAGAAGTTTCTGGAGGTTTCTTTGTGTCTTGATCTGGTCGGCCAGAAGCTGCCGTTTCTCCGCATTGTGCTCATCTAAATTTTCTTTAAGGCTCGCTGCTCTCGCTTCTAGTTTGCGTAACTCAACACATAACTTAATGTTTTTCTCTTGTAAACTTTTTCTTTCAGCTAATTTATCTGTAAACGAGTAAATATCTACGTAACAATAACATCATTCCTTTTCTATATAATACATTGCACAACAGGAGAAACGACACCGCAATAAAAACTCATAGTCACTTTTTTCGACATAAAATTGCAAAGTAACTGCAATTATTTATTATGGTCAATTAAGGACGCTTTCACAAATATTGCTCATTTTCTTAAAAAACGTGTAATCATTAATTTTACTGTGTTCTTAAACTAATATATTGGTAGTTAGCTACCAACGACTTTGCGATTTTTTTTTGCGATTAGACTAACAGCTTCGAGGAAAAAAGTTTAACACTATTCTTTAACCTGTTTCATATTCTGACAACTTTCCTGATAAGTAGACTATTACTTTTATACATGTAATAATACAGCGTGTAAGTATCACCGTCGCTAATAACATACAAAAACGTCTTTCTTTGGATACTTATCACAATGCAAAAGTCAGTTCATTATAAAAATGCGAGATTAAGGATTTATTCATTAGTTTGATTATACGCTACGCAATGTAAACGCAACACGCGTAGGTATCATTTTTGTGCGGTACGGTGATAAAATGTTCTGATTACTGATTGTGATATCACTTTTACCCAAAAAATGTAAAACTTAAAAAAAATATATTTGAATGTTCCTACAGAAATTTCCAATGATTTTCCACTCAGAATGATGATCTGAATCTTAAATAATAATCTAATATTTCAAAATTCATAGTATAATAAATAGTTGAGTGGTAATGAATACATTAAATTCAATTACATAATATTTTTATAGTCAAATAGGTAACTTAATGTGAATGAACCCTTTCAACTTCAACTTTTTATTTGTGGCTTTGTGGAGCTGCCACAATTTCGACAATGTCATGTCATCCGGAGGACAAACTGTCCAATGAACCCTTTAAACAAAAATAAAATCTTTGACATTGACAAAATATATAGAACAACTCTATCACATAGATTCTTTTGTTTTTGGGGTCCAAAGAAATGATTGCTGTAACTATTCATTGTTATATATTAAATTGTAGTTACCACAAAGGAAGAAAAGTAAATACCTTTCAAGGATAAAATTAGAAGATTTTGGCATCCAATGCGATGCTGTAATGCATCTCACCCACCTAAGGATAGAGTAGGTAACTAAAAATAATGAAGAAACAATTATGTATTCACACGGGAATTAACGCGATCACGAAATAGGTATTACATACCTCTGAATTGCCTGACGTTTCAACTAGGTTG